>CM067502.1:48466387-48831387 GCA_034509495.1 Acestrorhynchus altus | reverse complement strand
CTCCATTTTCCAGTCTTACCACACAGAAGTACACACACACACACACACACACACACACACACACACACACACACACACACACACACACACACACTCACACACTTCCATCCCTGTCTGGTACACCAAAATCACTCCAGAACTTTTCCATATGCTGCTCCAAAGGAGCCAAACAAGGGAACCATTATTCAGAGCGAAAACGAGAGAGAGAGAGAGAGAGAGAGAGAGAGAGAGAGAGAGTGAGAACCAAAGAGAGAAAGGTAGTACTAATAGTAGAAATGGAATGCAGTGCAATAGTCATTTACTAACCCCTCTCTCGCTCTCTTTCTCTCTCTCTCTCTCTCTCTGTCTCCTCACAGAGATTTGAGCAACAAACTGTGGTCACCACCATTGAAGGAAAACTATGTGATAATTTATTTAATTTAACTACAATGTGAGTACACCCAAACATATAGTCATTGTCCACGTAAAACCTTGTATATCTTAAAAAATCTTTATAAAAATGTTTATCCAATATTTATTTAAATCATTTTAAATGATTCTATAAATTATTCAGTGCCTATAATATTGTTCCGTATGTACTATAAATATAAATGATTCAATGATACTTTAAATGATTCAATGATACTTTAAATGATTCAATGATACTTTAAATGATTCAAAGATACTTTAAATGATTCAATGATACTCTAAATGATTCAAAGATACTTTAAATGATTCAATGATACTCTCAATGATTCAAAGATACTTTAAATGATTCAATGATACTCTCAATGATCTCAATGATACTCTCAATGATTCAAAGATACTATAAAAAATGATTCAATGATACTCTCAATGATTCAAAGATACTTTAAATGATTCAATGATACTATAAATGATCCAATGATACTCTAAATGATCCAATGATACTATAAATGATTCAAAGATTAATTTTAAATGATCTCAAAAGATACTCCTTAAAATGATCTCAAAGATAATTTTAAAATGATCCAATGATACTATAATGATTCAAAAGAGTTACTTTTAAATGATTCAAAAGATACTTTAAACATTCAAAAAGATACTTTAAATTGATTCAATGATACCCTAAATGATTCAAAAGATACTTGAAATGAATTTATTACTCTAAATGATTCAATGATACTCTCAATGATTCAAAGATACTTTAAATGATTCAATGATACTCTCAATGATTCAAAGATACTATAAATGATCCAATGATACTATAAATGATTCAATGATACTCTAAATGATCTGTATTTGTAGTAAATTATCTCAGTATCTACTGTAATCTTATTCATAATCATACTTTTTCAAATCTACTATAAAGATTCAACATCTACTCTAAATTGTTCAGTATCTATCAATAAATGATACTTCCTCAATGGATCCAAACGACATCATAAATATCCAAATGTACCAATGATTCAATGATACTCTAAATGATTCAACATATTATAAATGATCTCAGTGATACCTTAAATGATTCAGGTATACTCAAACATTCAAATGATACTATAAATGATTCAGTGATACACTCAATAATTCAATGACATTTCTAAATGATTCAATGATACTTGCAATGATTCAATGATACTCTAAATGATTCAATGATACTCTAAATGATTCAATTATACTTTAAATGATTCAATGATACTATAAATGATTCAATGATACTCTAAATGATTCAATTATACTTTAAATAATTCACTGATACTCTAAATGATTCAATTATACTTTAATTGATTCAATGATACCTAAATGATTCAGTCTGTAGTATAAATTATTCATATCTAATTAGAATTGATTCATATCATACATTTTTTCAAATCTACTATAAAGAGTCAATATCTACTCTAAAATTGTTCAGTATCTACTGGATACTATAATGTAGTATCTGCTGAATATTATTCAGTATTTTCTATAAATTGCTCAGTATTCACCTAAATTATTCAGTAACCGTTTTTCTGGAATCATCAGTCGCTGGATTGACAAACTCTTGGGTGTGGGTCAGTCTGTGATTGTGGTTGTATAAGTGATACTGGTGCACTGGCCTCAGTGAAGGAGTGTCAATTAAGAGTAACTGATCACTACAGCACGACTCCAGTGTCAGTACAAGAGAAAATACCCACCCAGTGGAGCAGATCCACTTATCTCTCTACAGCCCATTCATCTCTCTCTGTGCTTTATGAATGAGGCGTCTCTGTTTATAGTTATGATATCATATTTTGAGAAGTGATAAATTATGTAATGCACATCACCTCTTTTGGAATGTCAAACTTAAAACCCACACACACACACACACACACACAATACATATCAATAATAATATCAATAACAATGCATCAACTGTAACAAAAAGTATTCAGTATCTGCAAGAGGTTATCTAGTACCTACTGTAAATGATTCAGTATATATTGTAAACGATTCAGTACATACTGTAGACGTATCCAGTACATACTGTAAAATGATTCAGCAATCACTGCAAATAATCCAGTTTATACTGTAGATGACGTGAGTACATACTGTAAAATGATTCAGTACATACTGTAGATGATTCAGATAATAAAATGATTCAGTACCCACTGTAAATAATCAGTCTATACTGTAGATGATTTAGCATACTGTAAATGATTCAGTACATACTGTAGATGATTCAGTACATACTGTAAATGATTCAGTACCTACTGTAGATGATTTAGTACATACTGTAAATGATTCAGTACATACTGTAGATGATTCAGTACATACTGTAAATGATTCAGTACCTGCTGTAAACGATTCAGTTCATACTGTAAACGATTCAGTTCATACTGTAGATTATTCAATACATAGTGTAAATGATTCAGTACATACTGTAAATGATTCAGTACATACTGTAGATGATTCAGTTCATTGTAAACGATCAGCATCTCTTTAATGATTGAGGAGTATCTGCCTCTCTCTTTCTCAGTGATCTGAGTGGTAACCCATTTGTGTGCGACTGTATGCTGGTCCAGCTGGTCAGTTTGCTGCAGAGAAGAGGGCTCACTCTGATGAGAGCTGACCAAATGCTCTAGACCACCCACCGAATTGAAGGACCAACCTCACTAACGTCAGCTCACACACCTGCAGTAAGTAAATCACCACTCAAGAACAAATCAACAGAAACACTCACTTGGAGCTATGATTGGTCAGAACGCTCACGGTGAAGCAATGTGATTGGTTAGTGGGGTCTTTTGCATATTGCAGCCTTCTGTTAGATTAGTATTGCTATGGCAACCCTTCAATAAATAACCCACAGTGCCAGGACTTTGGGAAAGGAGTGACAGTAAGTAAATCACAACTTAGTTACTCAATGTCTTAGTTAAGTGATACGTTAGTTAATGGTTTAGACCTTCTTAATTGGTAAATCATTAACTTACAGCTTCCTAATTAATTTCACGAAGTATAATGCGGCCAATTTTTTAGTTAATTGGTTTATTATGTAGATAGTTGGTTAATTAGCCAGCCAGGTATTTTAATTGTGCTTTTTTTTAATTGTTAGTTATTGTTAGTAATAATTAGTAATTGTATTTGTTATTTAGGAGTAATTATATTTGGTTATTTAGAGTATTTGTATTGTTATTTAGGAGTAATTGTATTTTATTATTTAGAGTAATTGTATTTGTTATTTAGAGTAATTGTACGGTTATTTAGAGCATTTGCACACATATTTAGAGCATGGCTTGTTATTTAGAGCATTTGGTATTTGTTATTTAGAGCAATTGCATTTTGTTATTTAGAGTAATTGTATTTGTTATTTAGAGTAATTGCATTTGTTATTTAGAGCACGGCATTTGCTGGTTTAGAGCAATTGCACGGTTATTTAGAGCAATTGCATTTGTTATTTATAAATTGCATTGTTATTTGCATATTTGCATTTGCCATTTGAGAGCAAATCATACTTGTCATTTAGAGCAATTGCATTTGTTATTTATATAATTGTATTTGGTTATTTAGAGTATTTGCATTGTTATTTTAGAGTATTTGGTATTTGTTATTTTAGAGTATTTGTATTTGCTATTTAGAGTAATTGTATTTTGTTATTTGTATAATTGCATTTGTTATTTAGAGCAATTGCATTTGTTTTCATTCAGGAGCATTTGTATTTGTTATTTGAGCAACTGGTATTTTGTTACGCAGGGGAGTAATTGTATTGTTATTTGTAGTACCAGATGGTTATTTAGAGCATGGTATTTGGTGGCAATTGCATATTTAGGAGCAATTGCATTAAGCTATTTCATATACGGTTGGTTTATATAATTGCATTTGTTATTTCAGAGTAATTGTATTTGCTATTTAGAGCAATTAAATGTTATTTATATTTGGTACTTGTTATTTAGAGTAAATTGTATTTTGTTATTAGAGTAATTGGTATTTGTTATTTAGAGTAATTGCATTTGGTTATTTAGAGTAATTGCATTTGCTATTTAGGAGTAATTGTATTTGTTATTTATAATTTATGTTGTTATTTAGAGTAATTGTATTTGGTTATTTAGAGTATTTCCAGTATTTGTTATTTAGAGTATTTGTATTTGTTATTTAGAGCAATTGTATTTGTTATTTAGAGCATTTGTATTTCTGTCATTTGAGCAATTGTATTTGTTATTTAGAGTATTTGTATTTGTTATTTCATATGGTAATTGTATTTGTTATTTAGAGCATTACATTTGTTATTTAGAGCATTGGTATTTGTTATTTTAGAGTAATTGTATTGTTATTTAGATAATTGTATTTGTTATTTATATTTGTATTTGTTATTTAGAGTAATTGCATTTGTTATTTAGAGTAATTGTATTTGTTATTTATAATTAGTATTTGTTATTTACAGTAATTAGAGTTTGTTATTTACTTGTTGTTTTACAATCGAAGTTTTACACAATAATAATAACCTTCAGCCTGAAAGAGTCCTTTCGGGCGAAAATAATGACGCTTTTGATAACAGAAAATTAAACCAACATCGCGAGAAACATAAAGTACAAACGAGAAGCAGTAGAAATTTCTGTCGTTTCCTGCCAAACCACATAATCCTGATTCAGTTCGCACTCGGGTCGCTGACCTCTGACCTCATGTGCTTATCAGTCTGAAAAACAAAAACAAAACTGTTATCAGGATATGTAGTCGCGCATTTCCACCCTGCCTGTCTGTCTGTAAGTTTGCACCTTTAAAGACGCTAGTTTCTAAGGCCCACAGCTTCACAGGCCAGCCAGTTATCAGCTGGGGAGAGTCAGAACCGGCTTTTCCCGGCCAGGGGTTGTAGGGTGTAGTATTCGCCTCTGCACGTGAGGAAGCGTATAATGCCTCACTGCCCTGACCATGTCCCTATTAAACACCAGAAGGACACTCCATAGATGTGTTTGGACAAAGGTCGGGACACTTGCTCATTGTCCAACATCCAGTGTTAAGAACGAGTCTTGCTCCTGTTACACTGACCCCCACCGTCTGCTAGATCCCACTTACACAAACTATACTATTAATAAGTTGTATGTGCATTTCTGCACATCTAAAGTCAAAGCAATGGGTGCTTAGATGAAGCTGCTCATCGAAGCGAGGGAATGTTACCAACTCCCTGAAAATGCGTTCAAAGGGCAGACCATTGACGGTCATTTCTTCAGTTCCAGAGCTAGCCACGCGTCTGCAGGACGATGGTCATCCCGGAGCCAGTGGAGCGATCTTCGTTTCGCGAGGGTACTTTCAAGGAGGAGTGTAACTCCGATGTTTCTTTTGATAAGCAGCTGTACGGTGGTCTCGGAAACGCGAGAGTGTTCAGCAGCACAAACTCGAACCCAACCACATCAGCGGAAGCTAAAGAAGTGTTCGCCGCCTGCTCGAACCCCGAGGTCATGATGGAGTGCGGCCTGACCAAAGCTCCGGATGTCTTTCAGGTGTGTGGTAGAGGTGGACGGTGTGCTACGAGGGCATAAATGCTGTCTAAGGGTCTCTAATACTTAAACTCCAATTAAACCTCTCTGTGCAGGTCCACTTCTCGGTTCAGATATCCCAAGTTCGCTCCAGTGTCCACTCCCAAGCTGTCCTGACCGCGTCCTCATCCCAGCAAGGGCTTGCAGTGTCTTATCCCAGACTTTGGTGACCTTTTCACCCCACCTCACCACCCCCTGCCTCTCCACCAGAGCACAGCACAAATATGGTGTCCCGAATACAGGGTCCAGGTCAGCCACTGCCAACAAAGAGGTCACTGCGGTGAGTGAGGTCAGTGGAGCTGCCTCAAGACTGGAATCACTGCCCATCACTGCTGGTGGCCAATCAGGTTTCGGGAGGAGGCAGTGACCCAGTGAACTGGGGCGGAGGGGTTAAGCTGTGGACTGGACCATCAAGAAGGATGAAAAAGAGGTACAGGAGGGTGAGTATAGCCTACATTCTTTATATTTATATATTTATATTTATATATAATTATAATATTTCCGTGAGCATATCATATATGTCCTAATTACAGATGCCAAGCACTTACAAAACGTGAATTTATTATTATACATATTATTATGATTATGATTATTATTATTATTATTATATATATATATATTATTATATATGTAAAGAAACGGTATGAAATAATGACATAACAGGCTGATATATAACATCCTTCATTTATTAACTCAGACATTGTCACATGACATTGTTGATGTTCACTTCAGTACAAACCAAATGAAAAGAGAGAGAGAGAGAGAGAGAGAGAGAAAGAGAAAGAGAGATTGAAGCGTAACAGAGGTGCAGTGTTTTTTATCCTCTTTTCCTGATCATCCCTCTCTTTTTATCCGCGCCCTCCCGTAGGGGTTTCAGTGTTTAGGCGACTCAGTGTTGATCCAGGGATGATTGTTTACTTAGAGGAGAGAGAGAGACAGAGAGGGAAGGTGAGCGCGAGGAGCGAGATACAGGACTGAGGACAGCAGGAAGAGGGAAGGAGGAGCAACTGAAAACAGGAGATCTTTTCATTTTCTATATGTTCAAACGGATGTAAGGTAGACGTTATTGATGTTGTTTAGAGTTACTCACATGCTGCTTTGTTCGTCTAGCGCAAGTGTTCCAGAAAATATGTGAGCCAAATGTTGTGTTATTGGTGCTGATGTTAGTTAAAGATGAACCAACTCTTAATGATCAACACTAACTCTGATGTTACTTAGATGTTAGATGTTAGATGTTAGATGTTATTAGATATTGATGTTATTGATGTTCAGAGCTTATGTTTTTTTAGATGTTCCATCAATTGTAAAGAATTGACCGATTGAGCTTAAAAAATAACACAATGTGATTGTGTGTGTGTGTGTGTGTGTGTGTGTGTGTGTGTGTGTGTGTGTGTGTGCATAGCTGAACCGGTGTGTGTGCCGGATGCTGTGCACCACGCAGAAACCTTGAGATGTTTCCAGCTGGTTGCAGACGAGTTCAGCTGGTCAGAAGCCCGCCGGCAGTGTTCTGCTCGTGGAGGAGAGCTTGCCATGACTGTGAAATTCAGTTGTCCAGAACCTGTTTTCGGCCTCTTCATATCACACACACACAGTGAGTCCACACAAACACACACACACACACACACACACACACACACACACACACACACACACACACACACACTCTGACGTGCTGGTTCGAGATGGTCTCAGAGTAAAATGGCAAGCTGATGCAGAAGAAGTGTCTATAGTTCTCTTTATGAAAGTCCAGAAGTGCAGGATCTGTCAGTGGCACCGTGTGCTGACAGAGAAAGTTCTAGACCGAGACGCGCTCACAGCAAGAGGGTTCTTTGTGTGTGTGTCGTGAGTGTGTGAGCTGCTGACCCTGGGCTGGGAAACGCAGGCATTCAGTGCTTTGCTTTTGTGCCCATGTGTGCAGCTTCTAATTCAGGATAGCTACTGCAGAGCCTACACACACACACACACACACACACACACACACTGAAAAACTGTCTCATACCATTGTTTGATATGGAGACCCCTTTCAAGCAGCTTTTATTGGCTGTCTTTTCATTTGGGATTTTTGTGGGATTAAAAAAATAGTGACAATAAGGGGAGTGAGAGAGAGAGAGAGAGAGAGAGAGAGGCAGAGAGAGACAGAGAAGAGACAGAGAGAAAAAAAACAGTGAGACAAAAGAGAACAGAGAGAGAGAGAGAGAAATGAGAGAGAGGACACTTGGAGCTATGGAATGCACTGCAATGAGTCTCAGCTGTAGCCACAAGCTGTGCTTCTCAGCACACAACACAGCAGCGCCTCCTTCTGGAGAAAACCAATGAGGCAGCAGAAAGGCTCAATTTTTAGCTGATTTTGAACCCAGAGTTGCAAGGAGTTACCCCATAGAACTCATACAGAACCCCACAGAACCCCACAGGATTCCTACAGGACCACCACAGAGCAGCAGACAGGTGATCATTCTCAGCACTACAGTGACAATCACATGGTGTGATGTGTGTTAGTGTGTGTTGTTGGTAATGAGTGGCTCAGACAGCTGCAGTGCTGGCTGAGGTTAAACCCCAGTCCACTCACTGTCTGTTCCTATAGACAATTCCCAATGGCGTCTCCTTACCTTGTAGATGTAAAAGTCAGAAAGGAAGCTCATCTGTTTCTGCACAGTTTGTGTTGGTCGTCCTCTAGTCCTTCATCAGTGCTCACAGGACGCTGTCCCTCAGACGCCGTCGGCTGGACGTTTGGTGGTGGACCGTTCTGTTTTATGAAATGATACTGTGTTCTATCCTCCTGACCGACTGGTTCTTCTAGCAGTTTAGTTGCAGAGGAAGAAATACATTGTGTGAGGGTCGATCAGTGACTCTGGCCCGGTCCCAGTGAGCTCCAGGTTGTCTCCGGCCTGAGCCGAGGACAATTTCAGGATATGTTACTCGGATATCTATTGAATGACAGGTCTGATTGACCCCAGTCTGTGAAATGTAGCTTCTTTAGTTTGGCGCTGAGCTGCACTCACGGACAAAAGTATTGGGGACACCTGCTCATTTTTTTGTGTCTGAAATCGGGCGGTTTAAAAGGTATAACCTTGTTATTGTTGGAGGAACTGGTTCTGCATCGTCCGAGAAGATTCTTTTCTGTACTTTCTCCAAGACGCTCTATTACCGCTGTAATGCACTGCCTGCTGTGAGTAGATTTGATTGCATTTCAGTAAAACCAGTAGAATTAAAATAACAGTAAAAAGGATTTCTGGTTCAGTTTACACGCACATCATCCACCGTTCCGCAGGGACAGAGCCAAAGAACTAGTATGTGGTTTCTATGTGGAACATTATGTTCTTGAACACACACACACACACACAATAATACGAAGACACACACACACACACACTTGTTGTTACACATCTGGAAGCACAGTTTGGAAACATGTTACACCCCTTAGTTAAAGACAACAACCAGCCTCGTGCATCTGTGGTAAGGTGTGTGTGTGTGTGTGTGCAGAGAGAGAGAGAGAGAGAGAGAGAGAGAGAGAGAGAGAGAGAGTGTGAGTGTGTATTTCTTGTCTCCCGTTCCACACCCATCATTAATCTGAGGGTTAGGCTTCTACTGACCAGGAGAGAGAGAGAGAGAGGAAGAGAAAGAGAGAGAGAGAGGTAGAGAGAGAGAGAGAGAGGGAGAGAGGGAGAGAGAGAGGGAGAGGAGAGAGTGTTGGGGAGGGGGGTGTTGTAACTTTAAATAGTTTTTTCTTTCTTTTCCTCTTTAACCCATAACAGATAGACACACACACACACACACATACACACACACACACATCACTCTTATGTAAGAAATGTGCAGAAATGAACACATTATTCCTCCTCTGTTCTCTCTATACCTCGCTCTATCACTCTCCCTCTCTCTCTTTTCTCACTTTAGTTTTTATTGTGTGTGTGTGTGTGTGTGTGTGTGTGTGTGTGTGTGTGTGTGTGTGTGTGTGTGTGTTTGTGGCTCGCGCAGATGTGAGTGTTTGGCTCAGTCCCATCAGAAACACCATTCTGAGAGGAAGAATCAAAACAAAATTACTGTGCCTGCATTCTTGTGTGTGTGTGTGTGTGTGTGTGTGTGTGTGTGTGTGTGTGTGTGTGTGTGTGTGTGTTGTGGTGGTTTGCTGACCTGAAGTGGGCAAATGTAATGTGGATTTGGAGTGGTGTTAGTGGACAGTGCTGTAAAACACTGCTGTGCTTCTTCACACCAGAGCAGAAGAAGCTCCAGGTGCTCGTTCCTGCTCAGCAGAAGGTCCTGAACCTCAGAGCCCCCCGATGACTGGACTCTGTTTCCCTGATTGAGGGCAGTGTAGCTGTGAGAGTGGACGGGCCAGAGGAGCAGCCATTAGAGCTTTTAGGGCAGTTAATTGACTCTGCACTTCTGACTCGTTCATTTAATTCATACCGCTTTGACACACACGTCCTAATGGATCGTCATGTCCATTACTGGAGCATTATCTACCATAACATTATGACCACCTCTTTGTTTCTACACTCACTGTCCATTTAATCAGCTCCTCTGACCACACAGCAGCACTTTGTGGTTCAATAAATCCAGACTGTAGCTCATCTGTTTCTCTGCAGACTTCGTTCTCCTCCTTTCACCCTGATCTCCTTTCAACCTGTCTGTCCACATGATGGGAACATCTGATTCTGAAGTTCTGCTGCTACCGTGTCCTACGAAGGCACTTTACATGGTGGACAGTGGTCAGCATGGTCTGCAGCTGTTTAGTCCCATGCACAGCAGGAGGCGCTGCACTGCGCTAGGACACATTCCTCAAATAACCATCAATTTCTTGGACTTGGACCAGTAGCCTCGTCCGGTTCCAGATGGGATGGTCTGTCTATATCGACTCTATCAGTTCTTATATGTACTGTTTATGATGTGTTCTACTGTGTGTGTGTGTGTGTGTGTGTGTGTGTGTGTGTGTGTGTGTGTGTTTAGAGAGCGTGGTGTTTGGCTGGGTCTCAGTGATGTTGACTCTACGGGAACTCTGCACTGGGTGGACGGTTCAGTGTCCCGTCCAGGCGAAGACGGAGCGAGGGATCGGGCCACTCTTTTGGATGGCAATGTCTGTGTGTCTCTGGACCGAAGTGGACAGACCAGTGCGCACCCATGCAACGCCAAACGGGCCTTCATTTGCCAGTTCACACACCAAGGTAAGGATTACAGGTCATGTTCTACAGCAGGGCTTCACTTCACAGTCTCTGTTTGAGCGTCCTAGAACCAGGACGCCCTGTCCACTGCTTCAAAGGACCCCCTGTGCACCTCACGCCCAAATGTGGTGGTTCTAAGGATCCTCTGCGCACATTAGAGTGGTTCTGAGAACCGACTGTCCACATTTCAGTTATGAGCCGCTGCTCCACATATTGGTGGTTCGGTTGTCTCTCATTGTGGCTGCAGTACAGTGTGTGTGTGTGTGTGTGTGTGTGTGTGTGTGTGTGTGTGTGTGTCTCTCTACGGGTCCTTGGCAATAGGGTGATGTAATCCAATCTCATAATCTCGTAACTTCGAAGCAATACTCCGAAGACTTTTATATTGTATTATTTAAAATGTTATAATGATATGTTTGTGTGTCAGCGCCCCGGAGGCCCTTTCACAACGAGTACGACTGACTGAAAAACTGTACTCGGTGTCACGTTTTCCGACTCTGTGTGAAAGACGACGTTAATATGCGCGTGTTTGTTTTCAGAACTTAAACCAAGCAGCGATAATCGTCGGTACATCCATCATCACCCAACAACAGAAGAGAGTGTTCAGTGTTGAAGACGAGCTGACAGCGTCAGGCGCAATACGCTGTGAAACACTCAGACACACACTGATGCACTCCTTCACACAGAGAGATGGAGTGTGGTGAGGCTGAAGAGTGAGGGTGCTTTCACACCTTCTGTGTTTGATCCTGAAGTTCACACCTTTAAGTGTGGTGTGGTAGGTGTCCAGCAGGTGTGAAAGGAACCTAAAAGTCTACCGGTGCGTGGTGCGGTTCGTTTGCGGTGTGAAAACACGTTGTTGGATGGATCACAAACCAAATATTAGAAGATGACAAAGAACCAGTGTTGTGCTGAAATCCAGACCACCCTGCCGTTTCCTGTATCTGCTGTAACATAGACTAAGCCTTAAACCATGTGACAGGTTTGACTAGGTGACATGCACTCCGTTACACACCAATCAGTGTCAGTTATAGGGAGATGAAGCCCGTGTAGATGATGAGGACCAGACCTAGTACAGTTCTTTAGTGTGAAACCAGGCTTTTGGGAGTGAAAACGCTGTAAGTGCTTCATTCTTCTGACTGTGTGACTCATTAATAACTGCTGTTATACTTTCTCACACACACACACACACACACACACACACTCACTCACTCTCACACTCTCTCTCTCTCTGCAGTGCGTGTGTCTGATGGAGGGGTGTTCAGGGTGGGTATGAGTGTATTCAATGCTCAGAGACCTCTGACCACTCCTGATGTGTCACCCAGCCCTACAGCACTCGCACCGGCCAACGCTGTGGAGGTAAAGACACACACAAACACCGTCTCTAGACTTACACTGTTGATAAGAGAGGTCCACAGACTGGCTGGAGTTACTCACCCGAGCAGATACGCAGCAGCAGAAGACCACATCAGGGTCCACTTCTCTCAGTCAAGACTAGAA
Organism: Acestrorhynchus altus; assembly: GCA_034509495.1. NCBI lineage: Eukaryota > Metazoa > Chordata > Actinopteri > Characiformes > Acestrorhynchidae > Acestrorhynchus > Acestrorhynchus altus. Next base: position 48,818,792 of record CM067502.1, on the reverse strand, counting down.
CGCTGAGGCTGCAGTGGACACAGACTGCCCAGCACTGGAGAAGTTGCCTGGTCTGATGAGTCTGGATTGTGAGGAACACATGGTCCCGCCGTGTGTGAACAGTCCAGGCCGATGGAGGTGCTGGACTGGTGTTTGTGTGTATATATATTTGTGGACAAACCTGTTGGGACACCAGTCCAGGACAGCATTGCTGTGAGGATTTGATTGCATTCAGTGATGAGCATTAGTTAGTTTAGGATGTTGGATGATCACCACTCCACCTCATTCTCAACTGCCCGACTCACTGCCCACATCTCAGTGCTGGGGGGTTTATACCCGAAGGTGTCCGCAAACTTTTGGTCACAGAGTATGTTGACTGTTTTGTGTGTACATTTTGTATGTTTTTGTATATGTGATTATACTCTGTGTGTGTGTGTGTGTGTGTAGCTGCTCCTCTTTCCTGCTCTGAGTTTTGGATACAGTGGACGTCTCTCTTCTCTGGAGCTGATCACACACTCTCTGAGCTCACACACACAGGTGCGCTTCCAGGTGTACCGCCCACACTGCCCTCAGCTCGGACTACAGCTGCTCCTGCCAGGTAACTAACACACACACACACACACAGAGGGGGCGGGGCTGAAGCTCGACCTGCATACAGACTCTGACTGATCAGAGAGAGGGGGCGGGGCTGATGCTCAACCTGCATACAGACTCTGACTGATCAGAGAGAGGGGGCGGGGCTGATGATCAACCTGCATACCTGCGTCACCTGGCCAATCGGCTGCTTTCGGAACCGTGTTCCATTCTTTCAGAACTTGGGATGACGAACAACAAGCAAACTCACTTCCCTACAGAGCGCTCCCCCCTTCCCTTCACTCTGTCGGGGGCCTCTGCTGCTTTTTATCGGTCAATACTACACGGTCAAGCCGCTGAAGACCTGGGACACAGAGTGCATGTTCTCCATTTCCATCGATTTGCTGTGGAGAACCGTTAGAGCGCGCAGGAGAAGTGGCGCGGACGAGAGAGGGGCCACTATGGCCTGACTGGACAAGAGCAGAGAGGGACGCTTTAATGGAGGAGAGAGAGCTGAGCGAGGGAGCGACAGAGGAGCTGTGTAAGCAGAAAAGGAAGAAGACATGCAGTGTGTGAAGCAGAAAACCTATCTGCCAGTGCAGCGACTTAATTACACCTTTCCTTAGAGCAGCTCAGCCCTGCAATGCACTTTTCAGTGTGTGTGTGTGTGTGTGTGTGTGTGTGTGTGTGTGTGTGTGTGTGTGTGTGTGTGTGTGTGTGAGAGTGTGTGTGTGTGAGTGTGTGTGTCACTACATGTGGTTGTTGTTTCTGCAAGAAATTAAAGTTCCTTTTGTTGACGCTCCAAGGCTCCAACAGCTTATACACTATGAGGACAAAAGTATTGGGACACCGGCGATCATATAAGGTATAGACTCATTTTAAAGAGCAGCAGACATTTAGCACCGCCCGGGGTTCTAGAGGAACGGTTCTAGTCAAACAGGATATTAAAGTCATGTTGCGTAGATGTGTTGCTCAGTGTTGCACTGACCTTGTCTAACGTCTCTATGACAGCATTAACATGCTGGACACGGGCCTTGTCCAGTATTGCTCACATGGCTTTTGGACACGACATATAATGTCTTTGAGGGGACCGGCTCGGTGAAAGGACCAGCACAGTTACCGCGGCGGTCCCTGTCGGAGGCTGTAGAAGAGGTTATAGTAAAGGGCTCACAATCAACAAAATGAGAAATAGGACACCGTACAGCCCTGTAAAGTGCAGGAATGTGAGTGTGCGGTTTGGGACGGGGCCAGGACTCAGGCTTTCTGTCCACATGTCTTGGCTGATCAACTACCGATTGATTTTTTTTTTTTTTGCCAAACCATTCCTTTAACTTTACAGACGGAGGCTTGTGTGCTTCAGACGTTCAATCCACGGCCTGACGGTGTTCCTCGGTTTCATTCATCCTGCTCAAAAGCGGGCAGATTCCCAGAAACGTTCCTAAGAAGAAAAACAATCAGGCGTCTTAAGATAAACATTAAGACGTTTGTGACAATGTTCTTTAATGCAGTTCTCAAAACAAGGAACTTCATAAATATTCTGTTAAGAATGTTATTTTTTATATTTTCTGAAGACGCTGTTCATTGTTCTCTAAAGGGTTCTTTAAGAACCAATAACCAATCTCTTAAATGTCTGTTCATTGTTCTCTAAAGGGTTCTTTAAGAACACTTTTAGTCCTGAAACATTAGTCGTTAATCCAGTAATTCATAGGGCTCTGCTTTGGTAAGGATCTGCCGATACGATACATATCACGATACAGGGGTCGCGATTCGGTATATTGCGATACTTTTATCAAGGCGATATTTTTTTTGTTTTTTTTAGGCCAATTTTGCTGAAAATAAAAGTATTGGAGACAGTCAGATGTGTCAGATATTGTTTTTCTCTTTTGCTTGTCAGGAATATAAAACAGATCATGTCAGAAACGTATCATCTTGTTTTAAAATGTCATTTTTATATCGATTAGATGAATAATGTTACGTTATTAAATGATGTACAATATTTTAAAGGGATCCAAACAAAGTACAACATGAAATATTGGTTATTTGAACGATTATTAGGAGTATTTTAGATGAATAGTGATCTTATAGACCTTCTCTGGTCTTCCGTGTGTGTTTCAGCCGTTTTCCGAGCTGGATTCCCGTTAACGACACCGTGCTGGGTGGACAGGACAGGTTCTGTAGTCTGTTATAACATGTGTACGTGTCTGTGGGTCACTCTGTTCATCACGATGCTCAGGTGTATCAGTATTTTTATACCCCTTCTTAAAGTGATCATCAGTCTCAGGATCTGTTCTGAGACTGTCCCGTGAGTGGACAGTTAAAAAGAAAACCCTGAAAGTTCTTCTAAAGGAAAGTTAAGAAAAGGCACGTCCTCGAAGTCTTTCATTTGGAGCAGACGTTCGTGAATCCGGTGAAATCTCCAAATCTCAATCCCTGACTTCCGTCTCTTGGAGCAAATGCATCACTGTCGCCGTCTCTATCTCTCGTAGTCCCTCTCTCTCTCTCTCTGTCACTCTTTTTTCACCGTCCCCTCCTTTTGTCCTCCATCCATCAGCAGCCTCTCCTGAGAGCCTCCAGACTGGGCTTGTTTGCTCCGTATGCTTTGTGTCCACTGTTACCGCTGCCAGCTCTCATCTTGGCAAAACCGTTGATTGATGGATCGATGGGTTGGCATAGAGACCAGACGGGCAGATTGAGCTCGGACACAAACACATACAGTAACAACAAGCAAACAAACAAGCAGACCGACACATTGAAAGTGTGGATTACAGAGCTGGGCTCAGGGGTTGATGAGCTACACTCTTAAAGCTGCGGGTTATGAAGGTGGGGCTCCTGCGTTGAATGTGGATGTGGTTCCTGCCTCATCAGTGACCGTATATTAAAGATGGATGACGTCATTCCGTCCATCTGCAGTGATGTCAAATTTGTGAGTCTGCGCAGCTGACAGTCCCTAACCTCTGAAATGAACGGGAACGGGTGGAGTTAGCCATCATACTGCAACCAGCCAGCAGAGGCACTAGACCTATAGTGCACTGATTTGACGTTAACGGAAGGCTTTCTACCCCTCTACCCCAGGTGTCAGGGACAAGACAAGCTGTGTACATTTGCACATCTATGTCAGCAATAGGTGCAGTGTAAAGTAACTCAATGTATTCATTAGAAGGGGCGTCCACAAACATTTGGACATATTGTGTATAATGGACAAACTCTCATCCTATTGTGTCTTCTAGGTTGTGGGGAGTTCTGTGCGCCCATCGCTGTATGCCGGCCCCCCGACGCCACACTCAATATCAGCTCCGCCTCCATGTCTCAAGCTCCACCCTGCCCTGTGCTGCAGCAGTGGTGCCCGTACTCGTCCTCCTGCCTGCCCCTCAGATACCGCTGCTCTCCAGAAGCCTGCCCCAACTGCTCCAGGATGGAGGCCCTACCTCACGGAACTCTGCGTCCACACTACCGTCTGGTAGGGGAGGTCCTGTTCAGGCTGCCCTCCGGGCCCTCCGCACACATTCTGGTGAGCTTCAGTAGTGTCCGACTGAGAAACTGGAGTCAACTGGGGTGTTATGTTGTCTCACTGGGTATGTCTGGACTGCAGGCACTGCTGACCACCGCAGTGGTCCACTGGTGGTGGCACAGTTTTCCATTGCTGCTCCAGTAACCCCATCAGAAGTAAGCAATCATTGGTCCGATCCTTTGGTCTCCTGCTGATAAGCTGGTGATATAATTCAGAGCACCTTATTGGCTAATAATAGAGCTGTTCTGCAGCTTCAGCAGAGCAGTGCAGGTAGTCCAAACATTTTGACTTGCTGGACCTGAAATGCCCGAAGGAATTGAAGGACCCAGGGTTTCTGTCTCGCTCATTCCAGCTGTCTGTGGTCATTTTCCAGTATTCCTGTAATCCTCTCCGATTGGTTAGAATTGTTTCACGACCAATCAGAAGGTTGGTTCTCTTTCTCAGTTGTGGAACTTAACAACAGACCGGATGAGGGACAGCAGCGATTGTCTATCCTTATCTAACCTCAGCACTCAGCTGTCACTCCGACGGGAAGGTGCAGCCTGTCGTGCACAGCGTACAGGGAGCCAATCTATAGGTGGAGTAGCCAGTTCACCTGATATCCATGTTTTTGGAATGTGGGAGAACATGGAAACTCCACCCGGATTGGGACTTGAACCCAAGATCCCAGCGCTGGGAGGTTAGCCATGCAGTTTCCTGTATTTACACAAATATATTTCAGCGTATTCATGTACGGATGGCCCAAACGTCCAGTGTGCATTCTGCACCGACGTGAAATCTCGAGGAAAATGCACAAAATAATTAATGTCACATGACCGCTTAGGGTTGTCTGGGTTATGGACTGAAGCTGTCGTCCGCTGTGGTAGTTCTACAGCTGCTTTGTTGGTTGAAGAGGCAGAACTGTCCCGTATCCTCCTGTAATGACAGTGTTGTTACGCTGAAATGGGAGGCTTCACTAAGTGCTTTTCTGGCTTTAGTCCTTTCAAAGTTGCGTTTCATTTCCACCCGGGTGTTAATTCCCACCTCTAGCCCCTCCCGTCCCGCGGCAGCGCAGTGCTACAGTAATCCATTTGGGAAGCGGGCTAATTATACGCAGTGTGTCAAATGCAGCTGCTGTGGACTTTAAGGCAGAGATGAAGCGGTTAGTGAGAAGACGTGAACTTTCCAGCTTTCTGGAGAAAAGCTTTGGGCTTTTCTGTTGTAGTTTTCCGAGGCTTCAGAAGCACAAGGTCGGAATGAGAGAAACGCTGTTGGCTGGGATCAGCTGGGTTTGACAGGTTGATCCCCTGAACTGGCAGGACATGACTGAAGTGCCCTTGAGCTAGACACTTCACTCCCCAGCTGCTCTCCGGGGAACGTGGGGAGGCCCACCACTCCGGGCACGTGTGCTCACTGCCCCCTAGTGTGTGAATTCACTAGTGTGTCTGTATCAGTGTGTGTCAATGGGTTAAAGGTAGAGGACAACATGCATGTTTACGCTTTTTATTCTAGACCAGCCAAATTGAGCTACTTAGCGACACCATAGTAACCACCTGGGATGCCATAGCAACCACTTATCAACCCAATAACCACCCCTTCGAATACCATGGCAACCACCTGGCACCACCCTAGCACAAAAATGTATGTGGTGGTATTTTGGTATCATTGGGAATGTGCAGAAGACAAGAACTGTGTAATGATTTGAGGTTCTTATTTTATTGACAAAAAAAACTGTATGGAACTCTAGAACACTTATGTTCTAGACATAAAAATATTAATGATACATAGTTCTAATAATGTAACTTAGAAGTCGAGAAATTCTGTGAGCTGTAACTCTTAGACCTGAGCTAAACAGAAATGATTCCCATGTTTTTTGTAAACTGTGTTTCTTTTCCACTTTCTCCTGCTGACCTCTGACCTCTGTGGCTTCCACTCAGGTCCAGAAGGAGCTGGAAGACTTACTGGTTTCCCCAGGAGACTTCATTGGCCTCCAACATGACGCTGGGCCCTCCGGTCTGCTCAGCTGCTCGCTTGACAGTTCTTCATCATGGAAACAGAGCTTCCTGGTCCAGAACTTCTCTAATTGGCTGGATGCTAATGAGACCCTGGAGACAGGCGGAGACAAAGAGATGGTGGTGGAGGCAGTGTGCCCAATTAGGGTGCTGTTTGTCCAGAAGAACGAAACCAAACTGCGTGGACCATTTCTCAGATCCGGGCTGCCTGAAACAGGTGACTATAGCCTGTACGTGACGTCAGACGATCCCAATTTCCCTGTGACCGCATCCTGTCCCATCCACGTCATCCCACCACTGGGACTGACCGTGATCTATCCAACTAGTCGGAATGGGGTTGTCTACTTTCGACCCAATCAGTCGTCCATCCTGGTCAGAGTGCGCTCTGAACACAGAGCTGTGATTGGCTGGCAGGGCACCAATGACACCGTATCCTTCCAAGATTCCTGCCCACCAGCACTGTTCGACAAAGGGATTGAATGCGATGCGTCTGACCCAAACAATGACACTCACTTTGCATGGCTGGATCTTCAACTGGGTTCCACACCTCAGCAGACCAGGGTGCTGCTGCATGCCCAAAGTGAGGTGACCGAGGATAGACTGGAGATCCAAGCAAAGGTGGAGAACCCGCTGCGAGGCCTTATCGTCAAGCCCCATCCCAGCCGAAGGGTTCTGATGGAGTCTGTAGTGGTAAGAAGATCAGACGTGTTTTTTTCTCTTCAGTGCTCTTTGAAGTGATGAAATAGGTCTTCAGATCTGGACCTTGAAACTAGATTTGTGAGAAGAAAATCTAGGACTGGAAACTGGTTTCACAGTACAGATTTGAAGACCACTGGTGAAGATGGTTTGATAACGTATATGGGCTTAAACCTGTGAAGTTCATGCACCTTGAGACCTACCAGATAGTGTTGCTGTCTTGTGTCCTCTCAGTGTGATGTCCCGGTAGCAAGCTTTCTGAAGTGGGTGGAGTTTATGTAAATATGGGTGTAAATAGGACGAGTCAAGACTGTGATGTAACATTTTGGGGGTTTTGGAACTGGCCTCTTTTACAGCTCTGATTTGGTTCTGCTGGATGTTCTTTTTAAGGAGGACATGCTTGTTGTTGACCCTCAAGTGTGCTGAATGGACGGGAGACCCACTGAAAGAGGGACAGTCCAGCAAAAACACTCTGAGATTGTAATATTTACGTACAATGTTATTCTGATGCTGTCGTTTCATGTTCATAGTGCTGGGTTTGAAGATGAGGTTGACTCTGAGCTGCTTGACCAGATAATTACTGCTCTTCTTCATAAAGTTCACCTTCATTAACGCTCCCCGAGGTGTCACTCGCTGTGTTTTTAGCAGGGACGTTCTCGCGACTGCCCTTCCACCGATCGTGCTCTCCTTCAGTAGAAGCGTTCATTAGCTTCACCTCTCCTGACATTCTTCCGCTGCTCGTGTTCATTGGCCTTTTTTCTCCTCGTTGCTGCTGATTATCGTTGCTCCGGCCGCACGTATTTGATCAGACACTAATCATTTTCTCTTTCCCAGGTTCAGGCCTTGCGTTTTCAAAAGACCTGGATTTGTTCACATGTCTCCCTTTGTCCCTCTCAGAGCTACACAGCGTCTGTAGAAGGAGGAACTGACCCCTCTTTCCGGTGGACGGTGGACGACAAACCATACTTCACCTACTACAACACCGTGCTCAATATCATCTACCAGAATCCTGCCGTCTACAAACTCACGGTGAGAACATAAACAACTGCATCATCACCGTCAGACACACTCAGCTTTACAGAAGAAGGATCAGACCTTCTTAGCTTTCAATGGAGGTCAACACAAAAAGATCTTATTGGAGCGTTTCTATTGGTGCGTTCATCATGATCCTCGGACGCGATGAGAAGACAAACTGCCTCGTGTACATCAAAGGGGAGGACATTCTGAAGAAAGTGCTTCAGATCTTGTGAGCTAGTTTGACGAGCAAAGCTTGGTTCCAGCCAGCCCCTCGATTTGTTCAATTCCATCAGCAGCGTACCTGATTTAACGTCACAATGCACTGATTTACCAAAGCCTGTGTTGATGGAGAACAAAATAAGAACAGTTCTAGAGCTCTTGGAACCCTCTGGAGATGTTTGTTGAACACAGGAGTCATAAAGTGCTTCCCCTGCTGCTCTATAATACTGCGAGAGGCTACTTTTGGGTCGTGTACCTCTTGGTGAGAGATGCTGCTGGACACGCCTCAGGCTGGTCAGGCTTTGAGAGGAGGCACCTTATTGGATTGAGAGGAACCGGATGGTCATTTTGAGTAACTGCCAGCCATCTAGGCTGTTCTAGATGAACCACAGTCACCTTCGTTCGCAGGATCTTCAGGCCCAGCCGCAACAGCCGGATGCCGTATGGACGCTGTACCTCCATGACCAACCGCAGCTCATCTTATATCCAGGCTAGAAGCCCAACAGGGAACTAGAGCCTCCTTTCGGTTGTACGTCTCCTTTGTCTCTGACATTGTAATTAATGACAGGTATCATCACTACGTTCACACGTAGAAAGTACAGTATTTTTGTACTTCAGTGTGTGTGTGTGTATGAGCTCAACCTTCATGTCAGTTCTATCAGCTTGACTGACGACACCTGTCTGGTTTCCCAGGTAACAGCTATGAACAACGTGAGCAGCCTGACAGAGGACTTCAACGTGACGGTGGACAAAATGAACCCGATTGGAGAGATAGAAGTGTTTGGGGTCCCTAATATTGTCACTCAGGGGCTTCCTCAGCACCTCTCCGCCTCAGTGGAGGTGGACGTTTCAGTGGACGCCACATTCAGGTCAGTTCTCCAAGTGTGTTTGATGAAGAAAGGACTACTCTGTGTTTTAGGTGTGTAGTGAAACAAATCCTTTCAGGTCAAACATTTCATTTGCTGTGAGGATTTGATTGTATCCAGTGACGAGCGTTGGTGAGGTCAGGATGTTGGATGATCACCACATCCCCCATCTCCCCAGCTCATCCCAAAAGTACTGAATGGAGCTCCATCATTCCAGAGAAGACTGGAATATCTGCCTCAGAGAGTCCTAACATTATGAGCACCTCCTTGTTTCAGCTCCTCTGACCACTCAGGAGCACGTTGTGGTTCTATAATTCAGACTGTAGTTCATCTGTTTCTCTGCAGACTTTATTCTCCTCCTTCCACCCTGATCTTCAATGATCAGGACCCCACAGGACCACCACAGAGCAGCTGTGACGTGGGTGGTGGGTCATTCTCAGCACTGCAGTCACACTGACGTGGTGGTGGTGTGTTAGTGTGTGTTGCTGGTACGAGTGGATCAGACACAGCAGTGCTGCTGGAGTGTTTAAACACTGTGTCCACTCACTGTCCACTCTATTAGACACTCCTACCGAGTGTCTCCACCTTGTAGACGTAAAGTCAGAGACAGAAGCCCAGGTCATCCTCTAGTCCTTCGTCAGTGCTCACAGGACGCTGTTGGGTAGATGTTTCTGGTTGGTGGACTGTTCTCAGTCCAGCAGTGACACCGAGGGGCTTAAAAACTCCAGCAGCTCTGCTGCGTCTGATCCACTTGTAGACGTGAAACACACACTAACTGCTGTCTAAGCTTCTCTTTTGGGTTCTAGCTACTGAGAGGGATTTAAAAGGGATTCAGTTGGGGACATTTTTTTATATATAGGTATATATGTGTCCACTTGCTCTCCGACTGACTGACTGATGGTCCTGCTGGGGGGTGTTAAGGATGTCCCTGAAGCTGAGGGTCTTTACTGTCCTCTTATTAGGGTTGATCCAGTCCGGTTCTGGAGACGGATACAGCTGTGATTTGCGTAATGATCTGGACCTGTCAGGCTCTGCCTCAGAATGTGTCTCACTGGAGCGGAACGTGAAAGGCGTGAGACGAGGGACAGTTATTTAACGGGGCTTCTGATCATGAAGACGCCTAGACTGTGATCAGACAGATCCTCAAAATAATGAAATGCAGCAGAATGACCCGACGTTTCCTGTCCCTCAGGACATTATAGGACTTTAGGATAGATGGACTTTAATAGATGGTTGTTCGGAGTGTGTGAGGAGGAGCGAGGAGGGTGTTTGTGGGTACAGTGTGTTCTGCCTGTTCTTTAATACGAGGGTAATTTAATACACTTTAATGCAGTTAAACTGAATACAGAGCATTTAGGGGGAAAAATCTCAGTCCAAATATGAAATGCAGTGCATTGTGGGAAAAGTTTCATACAGAACACGTTGGAAGAATCAGCAGTAGAGGTTTAGTGCAGCACATTTTGGGACAAAATACACAAAAATACAGGATTTTTCAGTGAAATACAGTAAAAAACAATTGTTTATTTAATACATTAATAAAGTTGTGCACCTTTGTTGATCTTTGGAGGCAGTAAAATGAAGTAAACATTTATACAATTAAATTAAATGTTTCAATACAGAACATTTTGGGGAAAAAAATACACAGTAAACCTTTAATGAAATACAAGTTCATACGTTAAAAAAAAGTAATTATTTAATACAAATGACTGTAAAAACACATTTAATACCCTGTAAAAATTTAAATACAATACAATTAAAAAGCTGAATATGTTAAAGACATGTTTTATTTTATTTGAATATAATTTTTTTTTACATGGTACATTTTGGAGAAATAAATGTAATAAATGCAATTAAATAAATGTAATAAATGCAATTAAATAAATGTAATTAAATAAATGTAATAAATGCAATTAATTAAATGTAATTAAATACATGTAATAAATGTAATTAAATAAATGTAATTAAATAAATGTAATAAATGTAATTAAATAAATGTAATTAAATAAATGTAATTAAATAAATGTACAGTAAAAAAAGTACATTTTGAAAGCTGTGAAACACATTTACACTGATACACAAACTTAACGCAGTGAATGTTCAGTGTGATGTTGGTCCATCTGTCGCCGGGCTGACGTGGTCACTCAGAATGTAAACGTGTGCGCGATGGTAAATCACTCCGATATCTCCACCAAGAGAACGCAGACAGATGGACTCGGTTCTTATCTTTCGGGAGTGAAGACGTGTCCTTTAGCGGCCGAATATGGATTAGCGGACGTCCTCGTCCCGCACGCGAGAGGCTTCGTTATTGAGAAGAATGCGTCTTTGGACGTTTACAGATTGTGAGAGCGTGTGTGTGTGTGTGTGTGGGTGTGTGTGTGTGGGTGTAATGATCTTTCCATGTTCCGTCTTTCTTTAATCAGAGGGTAATTTAGCAGCACATGCAGTATCTGATGTCTTTCATCAGCAAATTAAAGGCTTTTTGTTGAGCTGAGTGTTTCCTGGAGGCCACTGCGGAGAGCTGGACGGGACTTTCCAGACGTACACTTCACTTACACACACACACACACAGTCGCTTTCAGAGTGTGTGTCCTGCATATAACATACATACCACACACACTTCACACACACCTCCACTCCCTCTCACTCTGCTTCACCTTTCACACACACACACACACACACACACACACCCACGGCAGGCCTGCCCTATAATAGCACTCCACAGTGCACACGACCGCTCTCGATTTACAGCCTGTGGTTTCTGAAGATTGCTGACATGAATTTTCCCCGCGCTGCTCCTGCCACTGAGCTGAGCACAGCTTCCAAACTTTCCATTTTCCCTCCTGATCGCGCTCTCTTCCAATCTGTCCTTCTCGGCCTGCGTCCAGGCAGCCTCTGCCACTGCTGCCGCATTCGTGCTCTCACTTCTCCGCTTTTTTTAGGAGCTTTGCGGCTCAGTTCGCTCCGACTTTATTAACCGAGTTCAGATCCGGAATTTTACTGTGTTGATCCCGGAGAGGAATTCTGTCCCAGGCATAAACAAGACACATCAGACAATAAGCTTAGAGACCAGATTCTGCAGGACGCGGTTATAACATCTGTAATACTGTATAAACGATACACCGTAAACGTATAAAGACATTGACAGTAAAAGCAGAATAACGTTGATTTTAGGTTTTATAACTGAAGTAAACTTTGGGGGGAAATTCACAGGACAAACGTTAAATACAGTAAATTAGAAAAGAAACACGTTTAATGAATGAAAATGTAATAATGTTTTAAAACATTCAGTAAATGTTTGAAACTGTTAACTTCACAGTAGAATTATAACAAACCTGATATTGAATAGATATTCATACAGTACATTTACCGGAAACAAGGACAGCCGTTAAATACAGTATATCACAGAAAAATACTCAGTAACTTTATAATAGAAATTAAAATGACAGTAAAAGATTTTGGGGAAAAATAATATTTTTAATATATAATATTTATTATTTATGTCATTAAATAAATAATTAATTTCCCTGAAGGAACCAAAGGGATTAATAAAGTTCTATTCTATTCTATTCTAAAGTGAGCACTTTTAAATACGACCAGTGTTTTGAGTGATGGAGAGAGAGAGAGAGAGAGAGAGAGAGAGAGAGAGAGAGAGAGAGAGAGAGAGACAGAGAGACACAGAGAGAGAGAGAGAGAGAGAGAGAGAGAGAGAGAGACAGAGAGAGAGACAGAGAGAGAGACAGAGAGACACAGAGAGAGAGAGACAGAGAGAGAGACAGAGAGACACAGAGAGAGAGAGAGAGACAGAGAGAGAGAGAGAGAGAGAGAGAGAGAGAGAGAGAGAGAGAGAGAGTAGACTTGTTGGTGGTCGCAGAAAGGTCATGTCTCATTCTCTACTTCAGAGCTGATCAGAGAGAACAGTTCTTCTGTCCAGATAAACTTCACTTCAAGTGCTGACCACCAGCTCACACCAGTCCCACACTCCCCAAACCACCCCCTTCTCTCTCTCTCTCTCTCTCTCTGTCTCTCTGTCTTTCTCTCTGTCTCTCTCTCTGTCTCTGTTCTCTCTCTCTCTCTCTCTCTCTCTCTCTGTCTCTCTCTGTCTCTCTGTCTGTCTCTCTGTCTCTTTCTCTCTCTCTCTCTGTCTCTCTCTCTGTCTCTGTTCTCTCTCTCTCTCTCTCTGTCTCTCTCTGTCTCTTTCTCTCTGTCTGTCTCTCTGTCTCTTTCTCTCTCTCTGTCTCTCTCTCTCTCTCTCTCTCTCTCTCTCTCTCTCCTCTTTCAGAACATTTCCATCCAAGTTCTCCTGTTCTCCGGCCTCTTCTTGGCCTGAGCTTTAGTTTCTACGTGTCACCTCTGCTCTAAATCTTGCTGTTGTTGTGTTGTGAGTCAAATCAAGCGTGGAGGATCTGAGAGGTGAAGCGTGCTGTGTGTTTGTTTGTGGATGTTTTTAGCAGAGTGTCTCCCTGTGTCTCAGGTGGTCATTTGGAGATGGAGATGGAGGTGAGGAGACACGTTACTTTAAGCCCCCCTGCAGTGACCCGCACCAGAGCCACGACCCCTCTATAAAACAAGTTCGCCTGTATAGCAACGTCACCTACACATATAAACAACCAGGTAAGTAAAGTTGAATACAGTCAGTCCTGAAAACTCTGCTGTAAATGTCCAAACCTGACAGTTACATGGTAATAGATGAATGTAGTATATTTTGGTAAAAGTCAAGGTTTAATATAGTAAATTAAAAATTAGAAGTTTACAAAAATTACAAATTAAAAGTTTAAAACAATAGTTTTGGGGACAAATTAGGGAATAAATGACAAACAAGTTTTAAAAAGTGTATTTTTATATTTTTATACAGTTAAAGTTTAATGTAGTACATTTTGAAAAAATGCAAAATAAAAGTTTAATACAACACATCTTAGAAAAATACAAAGTAAAAGTTCAGAGCAGTAAAAAAAATACAAAATAAAGCTTTAATACATTTAGATAAAAAAATCTTGTTAAATTATTTTATTTTATTTTTTATTATATATATATATATATATATATATATATATATATATATATATATATATATATATATATATATATATATATATATATACACATGTGTACACATAGATCTACATAACAATTCAAACAGGTATTTACATTTTTATTTACAGTGATTTTGGGTGGCTGTGATCAGTAGGGTGTGATGTGATGAGTGTTACCCACTGTCCTTTGAGGAACTGCCGAGGAAAATTTGTAATTTTTGTAGTTCGGTCATATTTTCTATGTTTGAGGAAGATGAAGCTTTTATCTTTCCTTTTTCAGGAGAATATACCCTAATGGTCTCGGTCTCCAACCGCTACGAGAACAAAACCTGCAAAGTTGACGTGTACGTCTACAGCATTTTAACAGCGGTGGAGATCAAGTCTGATCCAGAACTTCTGCAAGCTGGAAATCGTGCTGAGTTCGAGGCACATCCTTTGCCCTCCCCTTATGGAATCATCTACACCTGGGACTTTGGGGACAACTCCAGCCTACAGGCAGGACGCGAGCGCAGGGTCAATCACACTTACAAGTCTGGCGGCACCTATACAGTCTGGGTGAATGTTAACAACACAGTGAGCAGCATGGACAGCCACAAAGAGATGATGGTGTATGAGCAAATTAAAGGTTTGGTGGTGACGTCATCTTCTCCCACCGAACTCAACACTCTTACCGTCATTACAGCTACTCTGGAAGCAGGCAACAATGTCAGCTGGACATTTGCAATGGGTGATGGTACTAAGCATATAGGTCTAGAACCACAGGTGGAACACAGATACATAAAAGATGGGAACTATACAGTCAATGTCACTGCATCGAACGCAATCAGCTCGAAGTGGCTGACGGTACACGTTCAAGTGTTTGTACTGCAAGTTTTATGGTTGGAGCCTGCTGGGTGCGTTCAGGAAAAAACAGAAGTCACCTTCCACGCTTTTGTGTCAGGCAATGCCTCGGCTCACCAAGCATGTTTGGAGTTTACGAGGATGGAATACCAATGAAACTCTGGCCAGACCAGGCATCACCCACTCTTACGACAGTAGTGGGAATTACCACCTTTCTCTGCTGATGTCCAGCAGTGCCAACAAGGCTAATTTCTTCAACTGGATTTGCGTCCAGCCTGCGATCACCAACGTGACTCTTGAACCTTCGAGACGACACATCAGGCTGGGAGAGGAAAGCCAGTTCACTGTAACAGCGTTCCCAGATTTTGACTACACATACCTGTGGGACTTTGGGATAAGTGACTCCAAAGGTCCCATTCAGGGCAGCATGCGAGTTTTACCAGGCCCGGAGCTGTGTCTCGTAACCGTAACAGTCTGAACAGCATCTCTTACTTAACTGCACAGTGCAGATTGAAGTGCAGCAACCCGGTGGGATATCTGCTGTTCTGGCACAATGGATCAATGAAACAATCTTGCCTTGAGGGGCAGGACTGCGTTCCTGTCATCTGCTGGCTCAGCTAATGTAGTCTATAGTTGGGACTTAGGATGGCTATCCTTCCAGGCACAGCGTGACACATGCCTATATCATCAGGTACTTTTAACATTCTGCGTTGTAGGTAAGAGGAATGAAGTCAGCGAAAATAGTAAATCACAGTCACGGTTTTAGCACCCATTCAGGGACTTTCTGTCAATGCCAGTCGTGTCAGCGTTCCTTTGAATACCTCAGTTCAATTTGAGGCCCACCTTGACCAAGGAGATGATGTGCGATACTCGTGGATTCTTTGTGATCGCTGTACTTCCATTGTAGGCACAAAAATCAATCAGTCTTATACCTTCCTCTCTGTCGGCACCTTCAACGTCATTGTAACTGCTGAGAATAACATCAGTGTGTCTCAGGCTAGCATCTTCATATTTGTGCAACGGGAGTTGGAAGGCCTACAGATAGTATCTGATGAGCTTGCGGATGGATGTTGTTTTGCGACCAATCGCATCCTTCACTTGCAAGCATCTCTAAAAGAGGGAACAAATATGTCCTTCAGTTGGAGACCTTCTGAGGACATACAGGAATACTGCAACTCTCAATCTCACAGAGGCAAGACCATTGACTCAATTACTCAACTCCTGGTCCTGTGAAGTCCTCCTGAAGGCCACCAACTTGCTTGTGATTGGCTATTAACCGCACTATTGAATTCTTGATCCTGTCGGAAACTGGACCTTGAGGCTTCCCCAACCCCACAGCTGTCAACACCACTACAAACTTAACAGTCTTTTGCCAGTTGACGACCTGCAGTATAGATGGTCTGTTGGTGGTCTTCCTTTGCCAGTTAGTGAGCCTTCCATCTTCCATATTTTTCACAGCCCAGGGCTAATGTTGGTGAGGGTGAAGGTTTCAAACAGAGTTAACATGGAGACATCTTCACTGTCCATCCAGTATTACCAGACAATTTCTGGAGTAAGCTTTGCGCCAGTGTAGCAACAGAGCAGGTTTGTAGCCACTGGAGTCAGTGTGTCTGCGATAGTAATGTTCAAACTGGATCAATGTCTCCTGGATTACTGGACTCTCCCAGATGGAGGAAATCAAGCCAGCAAGCAACATCATACGTGTTTTCAAAGCCGGGAACCTTCACAGTCACTTTAAATGTGTCAAATGACATCAGTAGTGAAGTGCTGTCACGAGACTTCTTTGTGCAAGACCGAATTCAGGGGCTTGACTTCAGGGCCAGCAAGCAGAATGTTGCAGTTGGTGAGAATGTGGAATTCACCAGTGCGGTCTCTTCTGGTACCTCTGTTAGCTACACCTTGACCATCAGCGGTGATGCCACAGTCCACCCTAACATGACCTATGTGCGCAGTTTGTAGATTGAGTGAATACTATGTCAATTTGACTGCAGCAATCAGATAAGCTGCGGAGCAGGAGAAACCTGCACATTTGTGTGTCGGAACCAATTCTGCATCACCAGCCTGGACTGCTGTGAAGAAGCCATACCTGTGGGAGTTTCCAAGACCTTTCAGGCTCACATAGCGACAGGCAATCCTGTGACTTACATATGGACCTTTGACCTTCATCATGGAGTTAAGACAACAAAGGTAGATTCCAGAGTGACCTACACACCTGAAGAGCCAGAGTTCTGACCATCATTGTGAGTGCCATCAATGCTTTGAGTGTTCAAAACGAGACCAAGGATGTTTATGTTCAGAATGTTCTGAAATCTGCCTTTATGAAAACGCTCAACCAGAGGACACTTTTATCAATAAGACAGTTTTTCTATGCAGACCTCACAGTCCTCTTCCATCAGTTACTGGTGGGATTTTGGGGATGGGAACTCTGGCTGGCAATCCAGCACTCCATATGCCAATCATATCTATTCTCTACCTGGTCACTACAGAGTCCAAGTGAACATCAGCAACTAGTGAGCTCTATTTACTGCTTACATTGATGTCAACATCGTGTGCTGGGTACAGAGCAGAATTCAGGTGGTCCAAGCTCCGAGGTTGGCTATCTGGCGTTCCAAACCAGCTTTGGTGGAAGCGAAGGTAGACTTAAAAGGCTGCGCTCACTATGACACACAATATCTTTGGAGATCTTTTCCAACTCAGACTGCCAGGATATTGAAAAGCTGATCCCTTCCACCAGTGAAAGTCTCTACCTGCAGAAGTTGATGTCCGAAGACTCAACTATAAGCTTCCCAGATGTGGCTTGCGACCAGAACTACACCTGATCTTTTCCTGTCCTACCAAGGTATTTCCTCGGGGAAAGCTGCCTGTCTTCAGTTATGCGTTGATGTCTGCAAAGATGGTGCCCAGCATCATTGAGGTGTGCATGCCGTGTCTGGTCAAGACCCCAGGACCTACAGCTGAAGAGCAGAGCAGTCCTCTGACCCAACCTTGACCCCAAAGAATCAGACCCTACTCAACCTACATTAGAGATGTTCTTAAGACACCTCAAAGGTAAGAGCTACTGAATCTCAGTACCTGATATTGTAGTAGGTTGTTTAGGAAGATCAGGGTAGAAGGGAGGAGAATAAGTATGCAGGAGAAACAGATGAGCTCTGTGTCTCAGAGGAACTGATAAAGTGGACAGAAAATGTATAGTTGTTCAGTGTAGACAGCTGTTGGTGTATGTTATGGAACCAAAGGTAAGGTTCTTCACTCCTCTCATTACAAACATGCTTCTTGCACAGAGCTACAGAGTGGTTCTTCAGGGATCTTTATTTTCAAGTGATGTGTTAAAGGATTGAGTTTTGCTGCCCAGCCATACAGTAACCCACAAGACAGACCTATATTTGGCTGCTAAAGTGATCTTGTGGCTCCAGTGTAGATTTGATGTGCCTGAAGTCGACTAATGGACCGGAAGCCTGCAAAGAGCATCTGAGACACTTTTCTTCGTACTCCTTTTGCTCCATTCTCTGGACCTTATTCACCAATACCTCCCTAAGATATTCCATTTGTTCTTCGTAAAGTCTGAAACAAATGATTTAACAAAGTTCAGGCTACGTATTTTAAGCACATAATCGTTCACAGCTCTGCTCTTATGGCTGGATCCCAAATAAGAAAATAGTGGTGAAGGTTAGGAAGCTGTGTAAGTGGTTTTAACCAGGCCTGTCACAATAATTACAACATCGACTACTCGTATCATACACGGACATTACCTTGCTAATTTCGATGACCGCAGTATTATCCGTGGTGTTTATTTGTATGCGTTTGGGTCGTTGTTCTCTCATCTGCTCTTTGCTCGAGTCTGCCGTCTGCAGTGCAGCAACCAGCAGACTGCCACGTCTGTCCTGCCAGGCTTGGCAGACCCGTCTATCTGTAGGAAATGAATGCCCAGTAGGTCCATACGTGCACACACATGAACTAACTCCTCCCTCCCCTGTTCCCAAAGGTTGTGTCGTCAAACCATATTACGAGACGTGGCCATGTGTGCCGTGTCTGACCTGCGTGTCGCGACTGCATTCGCGCCTCGATAGAAAATATGTCCATAGATTACGATTCCATCCAGAACAGTTTGAAATTTAAGCCAAAATATGCGTGTTTCAAAGCCGCATTCCAGCTCCGGCGTGGGAACATTATCTTCTTTTTATCCTCATATTGGCATTTAGGCTCCGAACATCTACCATACTTCACATTTTTCCGATACGGATGAAATAACCTCCTTTTCTTTAAATAACTGCTATGAGCACACTTCAACTTTTATTTATGCAGGATATTTAATTTTACATTGTAATGTTGAATATTCTTAATTATCAGGCGTTCATTGTTCCTTTGTACCAATTGCTTTATTATGCTGTTATCATAAAATGGTCTTAAAATAAAAACATTAATGTTTATGGTGGGTATTTCTAGGACAGTTTTAACTTCGTCCCGACAACCAATAATCCCCTTGCAGGCCTCGTTTGAAGACATTCCTTCTTGGGGAAGGTTGATGAGCGAGGCCCTTGATTCGAGAACAATGGACTCGAGAAAATCATGTGAAGCTCAAAATCCGAGAGATGGTGGTTTTCCTCAGCGATTAAGCTTTATCACCCTCCGGCGTACTTCGGGGAGAAAGTGAGTGAATGTTTATGAAGGCACGGCTCGAGAGCTGCGTGAGTTCAGCACGCTTTAACGCATTCCTGTTGAAGGCGTAAGTGAGAGAGGAAAGTGTGCAGATGCTCAAGCAGTCAAATGACTGGAAAACATAATTAAAGTTGAAGCATTTTCTTCCCCCCTTTCTCTTCCCCCTCGATGTGGTCTGAGAGGGCTTTTATGCTCCAGCTTGGCTCTCCTGCTCCCGTTTTTTTTTTTTCCCTTTTCCCCTTCTAAAAAAAGAAGAGATTCCTGTGCCGTGCGCTCTCCTTCCCAGCTCCGGGTGCTGCAAGTTGGTGTTTCAGTTTAAACTGGATATTTCAGTTTAAAAAACAAGCTTGTTAATGGAGCGCTGGGAATGCCAGCCGAGAGAGAGGGAGGGGACAAGAGAGAGAGAGAGAGTTAGAGAGAGAGGAGAAGTCTGTCTCTTTAAGTGGATTAGGATAAACCACCACAAAGCCATGCAAAAATACAAAAATGGGATTTTGAGCTCATTTGTAAAATGTGTGGTCTGATTGACATGGGGCTCTTGTGCCGTGGTGAAGCGTTAGTGCGTTTGATAGTTTTTCCGCGTGGTAGGTTAGTGCTGAGAAGTTGGACAGTACGGCTGTGTATTGGCATGAACCTGGAGGTGATATAGGGGTTATGATCATTCTGTTTATGAATGTAATGATGAACAACTGTACAACTGGTAGGAGGCTCCAGTGACCTGCTACAGACATCTAGTCTGGATACAAGATGAGCTCACGATTTGGTCGTGAGGTACAGGTTCCGTTCGGCATCCTGCAGAACATTTACCCATAGATGTTGCAGCTGGGCCTGTAGGTCCTGCGCACCTGTAGGTTGGAGAAGCTGGCATCCAAACTGGTCCTATAAATGCTTGAGGAAGTTGTCATGGAGGTGTTGCAGTCTGGTGGAGACATTCCTGGGAATCCAAACCTGTGTCAGATGCCAGTAGGAACTGTCCTGCACATATTGTTGAACTATTAGTGTCCTTTGTATCACTTGTAGGGGTGACTGACTGTTGCCATGCAATGCTCCCAGATCATCACCAGCCAGTTGGGCAGTCACGTGGCTCCACCTTGAGCAGGATTAGGAGTGCTCTCTCCATGATCATAAACCAGACCCTCGTTGGTTCTAGCTCATAGCAGTTCAAAGTTCTCATTATGAAACCACTGCTGATCAGGGTGATGGAGGCAGTGTTGATATATCTGTCACTGCCCTCCAGCATTTAGCTACGATACTTCTGCTGAGTTGGGAAGCTGGAGATGAGGTGGGGTGATAATCATCCTCACTCAATGCCATCAGATCCTCAGCAATCTGGGATCTGGTGGTCTTCCCTGGACAGTTTTTAATGCCCTTGATTTCAGATGAAACTGTGAATGAGCAGGCGTCCCAGTACTTTTGTCCATGTTTTGAATTGGACTTGGACCTATGGAGCTGTAACCTCTATACTTTGATACGTATTGAATCACCAGGTTTTTGGAAGCACACAGGCCTGGAATTCTGGGAATTCCGATACTCTGTGAGAAGGCTTCATACAAGAGAGCCAGGATGAGGGTGTTAGACTGGTCAGGTCTGTTGAAACTGATGACCTCTACTCATTTGGGAGTAGTAGAGGGCAGAGGCCTTGAGGGAGAAGAGTGAAAGGATAGCCCAGAAAGTTGTACAGGTGAAAATACAGAGAATAAGAAGGAAAGCAGGAAGAAAGTGACATATTAATGCAGAGTATGAATAATCCTAACAGCAGTGGAGGAGAGGCCTTGCTGAAGACAAATAGATCAGAGAATAAGCCTGAATTAGGAGCCTTGCAGCTCAGTGTAAACGCCTCTGATGAGATAAATACAGAGGTGGAGCAGTCGGAGGGTGGAGAGAGAGGGGACCGCAGCAGATGTGTCGGGAGTGGAGCAGAAGCTCGGCTGGATGGGAGTTCCAGACAGTGGAGGTTCAGTGCAGGTTTCTGTGTGTGTGTGTGTTTTGGTCTTGTGCAGGTTTGTTTGTTGACGCAGGTCTGATAGCTGTTCACTTAGCGGGGTTGTAGGACAGTGGTGGGACAGGACAGTTTAACACAGCATCTGCTCTGATGGGAAAGATAGCCAGTGGAAAGAGGTCCACCAGCTGTCGTCCTCTCGGCTGCATACCTGATTCAGGAATGTACATCCCATATCGTCCAGTGGTCAGAAAGAGGAGGAAGACCAGTTCATCCAACAAAGCCAAACACCAGAGCGGTCAGCGTATCAGATCAGGCCCAGCTTCAAACATGTGGACAGAGAGGAGAATTACAAAACATATGGAAGAGTGTGACGTCTTCTTTATTATTATTATTATTATTATTATTATTATTATTATTATTATTATTATCAGTAATTTGTCAGTAACATTTTCAGTAACATCAAACATTTGAATATGATTTATGATAAAAACTCATATTTTTATAGTATTAATATAAATATTAATAAATATTATTAATAATATTAAAATAATGAGAATAATTATAATAGTAATAATAATGACCAACAATATTATTAATGTTATTAAACATCAGTGTTTTACTGTAATTACATGTATAGCCAATCATCAGCATAATAATATAATAATAATAATAATAATAATAATAATAATTTAAAAAACATCATTAATAGCATCAGTATTTTTAAAGTTTTTTGTTACATATTTTTACATTTATATTATTAAATATTATTAATTATTATTATTATTATTATTATTATTATTATTATTATTATAAATGGTATAATTTCCAAAAGCCAATATACTGCTACTCACCACAACTACTAATGATAATAATAATAATAATTAATATAACTTAATATATTAATATATATTTGTTATTATTATTATTATTTTATTATATTATTATAATATATCTGTAATTACAGTTGATATGAATGCATTAATAATATTATCATTATGATTCCTGTAATTGTGGGGATGATCTGGCCTCATACAGTCTCATATCATATCAGATATCATTAATAAACCAAATATATATATATATATACAGTGGGGAAAATAAGTATTTAGTCAGTCACCAATTGTGCAAGTTCTCCCACTTAAAAAGATGAGAGAGGCCGTTAATTGAAGTCATAGGTAGACCCTCAACTATGAGAGACAAAATGTGAAAAAAAATTGAGAAAATCATTTTGTCTGACTTTTAAAGAATTTATTTGCAAATAATGGTAGAAAATAAGTATTTGGTCAATATAAAGATTCCTCTCAATACTTTGTTGTATATCCTCTGTTGGCAATGAAGCGGAGGTCAAGCGTTTTCTGTAAGTCTTCACAAGGTTGGCACACACTGTTGCTGGTATGTTGGCCCATTCCTCCATGCAAGATCTCTCTAGAGCAGTGATGTTTTGGGGCTGTCGGAGAACACGGACTTTTAACTCCCTCCAAAGGTTTCGATGGGTTGAGATCGGAGACTGGCTAGGCCACTCCAGGACTTTGGGAAATGTTTCTTACGAAGCCCACTCCTTTGTTGCCCTGGCAGTGTGCTTGGGATCATTGTCATGCTGAAAGACCCAGCCCGCATTTCATCTTCATTACCCTTGCTGATGGAAGGAGGTTTACCCAAATCTCACAATACGCCAAAGCCCCATTCATTCTTTCATGTCCACGGACCAGTCGATCTGGTCCCTTTGCAGAGAAACAGCCCCAAAGCATGATGTTGCCACCCCCATGCTTCACAGTTGGTGTAGTGTTCTTTGGATGCAACTCCGCATTCACTGTCACTCCAAACCGGCAGGATTGTGTTTTGCAATGGATTCTACTTTGGTTTCATCGAAAGCCATATCACATTCTCCCAATACTCTTCTGGAACATCCAAATGCTCTCTAGCAAACTTCAGGCGTGCCTGGATATGGACTGGCTTAAGCGGGGACACGTCTGGCACTGCAAGATCTGAGTCCCTGGCGTCGTGGTGTGTTGCTGATGGTGACCTTTGTAGCGTTAGTCCCAGCTTTCTGCAGGTCATTCACTAGATCCCCCTTGTGGTTCACAGGTTTTTCCTCACCGTTCTTGTGATCATTTTGTCCGCGGGTGCAAGGATCTTGTGGAGCCCCAGATCAGAGGGAGATTAGTAGATAGTCTTGTGGGTCTTCCATTTTCTAGTGTTGCTCCACAGTAGATTTCTTCACATAGCTGCTTGCCTATTGCAGATTCAGTCTTCCCAGCCTGGTGCAGGTCTACGATTCGGTTTCTGGTGTCCTCCGACTGCTCTTTCCTCTTCACCATAGTGGAGTTTGGAGTGTGACTGTTTGAGGTTGTGGGCAGGTGTCTTTTATACTGTGCGACTTCAGAGCAGGTGCCATTAATACAGGTAATGAGTGGAAGGAGCCTCTTAAAAAAAGAAGTTATAGGTCTGTGACAGGCCAGGAAATCTTATGTTTGTAGGTGGCCGTGCTTATTTTCCATTGTTGCAAATAAATTCTTTAAAAGTCAGACAAAATGATTTTCTCAATTTTATTTTCACATTTTGTTCTCATAGTTGAGGTCTACCTATGATGTCAATTACAGGCCTCTCTCATCTTTTTAAGTGGGAGAACTTGCACAATTGGTGACTGACTAAATACTTATTTTCCCCACTGTATAACTGATCAGTTTTGGTAAGATCTGGAAGTCAGTGGTAAGATCTGGAAGTCATGTAGATGAGCCCCCAGATCTGATTCATTTGCACTAATGGCAGGATGCTGCCCCTAGTGGTGAATCATCAACACTGCAAACCCTAATTTTGTGTTAAATCATTTCTATTATTGCCTAATTACTCCTTCATTTTCTTAGGGGGTCGCTCACTGTTCTACCTTGAACTTCGGGCTTGGTCCTCGCGGTCCGGTTCTGGGAATCTCTGGATCAGAACTGGAAGTGGATGTTGAGTACACGTTCCGTTTGACCATCAGAAAAGAGGGCATGCCTCCAGAATCCACCACGCAGAAGGTGAGTCCTCTTCAGTTTGATTAGAACCTTCTGGAACCCACAGTTTTAAATGTCCTGAGTAAAAAAAAACATGATTGAAGGAGGTTCTTTATTCATTATTATGTTCCAAGAAAAGAGATGTAAGACTCTCCCACAGTGACCGGAGAGTCTGACCCTGTTCTCTGTACTCGCGTTAGCCTTTGAGTTCATGTTGAACCCCCTCTGTTTTTAATTCATTCTAGAACACTGCTTTATTCTAGAACACTGCTTTATTCTGGAACACTGCTTTATTCTAGAACACTGCTTTATTCTAGAACACTGCTTTATTCTAGAACACTGCTTCATTCTACAGTACGTCTTTATTCTGATGGAATGCTTTGTCCTATAGCACTGCTTTTGTCTAGAACTCTTCTTTCTTCTCGAACACTGCTTTCTTCTGGAACTCCTCTTTATTCTAGAGCCCCATTAACTTGCAGAACACCAAGCCTGCTGTGAGGAGGGTTCTGGCAGTGATCCAGTTATTAGGCTAAAGGAGGTGGAGACGTGATTGTGAGGAGATCCGACAGAAGCAGCGCTGCTCTGTGTTAAACTGATGATGCTGCTCTGAGCGAGGCTGGTTGAGCTCACAGTCATTCTAACAGAACCTCTAACAGAACCTAACTGCAGGGTAACGTTCAGATCTGTTAGGTCTTCACCAGGCTTGGCTGGAGATGTTGAGGTTAATGAAAGCTGGACAAGAGGGCTGAACTTCATATGAGCAGAATTAACGGGTTCCTGCCCCGAATTCCTCTTCGTGCAGCTTGTTCCGTTCCTCCATCATTCCAGACTTCTGAGAGACTGAAGAGCAGCATTCTGAACCTCAGCCTGGCGACGGTTTTAAGATGCCTTTTAATCTCACCAACTCTTTCTTTGCCACGTCCTTTTTAATCCTCTCATCCTTTTGAATTGGTTCCAAAAAGCCGGTCCCGCGCGCTCTACGCCCGTATTAACGAACGCTCCCGTCTGCCCGCGCGAACTGTTTGCATTGTGTCTCTGATGAGAACGAGGAAGAGCCGGAGAGAAACAGCTCACCTCGCCCGACCTTCCTCGTTGCGAGGCCGAATATCAAAGGCAGGCCGGGAGCGGTGATGTTATGTAAAAGAGAGCGGAGACATTACTGCTTCTCGAGGGGCTTTAGGGGGACGGTTCTCATCGGGCTGCCTCTCTTCTCTCCTCTTCCTCTGCCTTTTCATGATCAAAACGACAAGACTCGAGCGTTTCTGCTTAAAAGAGAGGAATATTCAGACCTTCCAGCCCAGAGGAGACCACCCCCCCAGCCCACCCCAGACAGACAGATGGATAGAGAGATACAGACTGAGAGATAGACGGACGGACAGACGGAGATTTTCATTATTCATTTTAACACCTTCACAAAGTCACTGTCATCACCGCACTGATACTCCTGCTGTCAGACTCTCTGATTATGAATCATTTATTATGAAATATTATGGAATTATTCTGTTACTTTATTCAAATACATGTTTTTATTCGTGACATTAAAACAAAAGAACAGAACTCAGAAGTTTAGGAGGCAGGATGTAGTTCTGGATGTAGTTCTGGATGCAGGATGAACTACAGTCTGGAATTATAGAACCACAACGTGATCCTGTGTGGTCAGAGGAGCTGATAGAGTGGACAGTGAGAGGAGAAACATCTTTCTCTGGAAGATATTGTTCTCTCTCCTGTCCCTCTTACACCCCCATTAACTCTGATTGACCATCAGAGAGAGAGAAGTGTGACCCATCACACGTATCTCTCTGACGGTCCATCGCTGTATAATCCTCTGCTCTTTACACCTCCTTGACGTGGTAGGAGTGATAGAACTGGAACAGCGTAAAGCGGTGGGTTGGGACCGGTCAGTGTGGGTCACTTCTTGAAGCAGGGTTTCGATCTGAGTGCCGCAGGTCAGAGCTCGGTATAGATTAGCTCTGCTTGCCAGTAGAAGCCCATTCCCATTTCACGGAATATTGGCTCGAACATCTAGGCTTGTGAACCCGTGCTTTAATACACTCCTCATCAAAAAAAATAGTTGCACCCAGAAGGAATCAGCTGACCGCAGTGACAGTCGTGCTCGGCTGGGCGAGGACTGACCGTATTGCTGTACCTGACTGACTATATACGGTCACTCCATTTGTAAGCAGTGGACGCCTCTGAGGTCAAAAGCAATTAGAGCAGTCGGAGGGGTTCATGAGGGGTCACATCCTAGGGCTCCAGGAAGCATGAAGATCTGGGAGACCTACACGAACCACGGCGAGGGAGAACCGTGGTACTGCCGACATGCACGCTTGCGGATATTCAGCCAGCAGTGATGCCCCCCATGAGTCTCGTGCCACCACCACGAAGCAGGACTGCATGCATTGACCATCACAGAGAGAAAAGTGTGACCTGTCACACGTATCACTCTGATGGTCCATCTCTGTATAATCCTCTGCTCTTTACACCTCCTTGACCGTATATATATATATATAGCCTCCCGTCACGTGTGTGTGTTTGGTGTAGTTTATTATTAATCACACTGAAATGTGGTTCTTTGTCAGGTGTTGGTGAAGAGCGGCCGGATCCCCATCGTGTCTCTGGAGTGTGTGTCCTGCAAGGCTCAGTCTGGTTATGAGATCAGTCAGAACTCATATGTCTACCTGGCTGGAACCTGCAGCAACTGTCAAGGGTCATACCGAGGGGTAAGAACAGACACGTACACACGTACATACATACTACACCCTATCACACACTACACACGGTCCACTCTATCAGCCCCTCTGACCACACAGGAGAACTGTGTGGTTCTATAATCCCAGACTGTAGATCATCGGTTTCTCTGCAGACTTTATTCTCCTCCTTCCACCCTGATCTTCAATGCTCAGGACCACCACAGGACCACCACAGAGCCGTGGCACTGATGTGGTGGTGGCGTGTTAGTGTGTGTTGCTGGTACGAGTGGATCAGACACAGCAGTGCTGCTGGAGTGTTTAAACCCCTCAGTGTCACTGCTGGACCGAGAACAGTCCACCAACCAGACAGCCGACATCGTCCTGTGAGCAGCGTCCAGTGATCCTTGGTGAAGGACAAGAGGACGACCAACACAAACTGTGCAGAAACAGATGAGCTTCTGTCTCAGACTTTACATCTACAAGGTGGAGACACTCGGTAGGAGTGTCTGATAGAGTGGACAGTGAGTGGACACAGTGTTTAAACACTCCAGCAGCACTGCTGTGTCTGATCCACTCGTACCAGCAACACACACTAACACACCACCAGCATGTCAGTGTGACTGCAGTGCTGAGAATGACCCACCACCCACATAATATCTGCTCTGTGGTGGTCCTGTGGGGTCCTGATCATTGAAGATCAGGGTGGAAGGAGGAGAATGAAGTCTGCAGAGGAACAGATGATCTACAGTCTGGAATTGAAGAACGTGCTTCACACTCCACACAAACGTGTATGTTTGTAGCAGCTGTTCCAACCTCGGACGCTGGGTTTTACTGGTGTTTGGTAGAAACGCCGTTCGGCTCAAAGGCAGCTTTAAGTGTTTTGTTCTCCGTTCTAGAAAGGTTTACAGTCAGGTTTCCAGGTTTTAATGAGGGGGAAGGTCAGCGCTTAGAACATGATTCAGAAATAAAGAAGCTGTGGGCCATTCTCGCAGAGGTCATCGTCCCCGTTTACTGTCCCGTGGTGCGTATAAACTGTTCAAATGTGAAAGCTGCTGTACAGCGACTGTCGGGAACCTTCACTTTCGCCGCCGTGAAGATGCTGGAGCTGCTGCCGGAGGCTGTGTTTTATTCCCGTTCTTCTCAGGCTGGAGCTCCAGCACTGTTAACTGATGTCACCCCGTTTAGCCCCGGCGCTCACCGAGCAGAGCTGAGGATGGTGTTATGAGCTCATGTCTCCTGGGGCATCATGGGAATGGTGTTGTGACCTCATCAGTTCCTGAGGCAGCTGGGTCGTTTGTTTTTGAGTCACTTTTAGGCCTCTTACTGATGAAGGGAGACAGCGCAGCTTTGAAGGAAAGAGATGAGGTCACGAGGAGAGACCAGAACAAGCCTCCCTCTCTCCGTCTCTCTCTCTACCTCTCTCTCTATCTCTCTCTCTATCGCTCTTTCTCTCTCTCTGTATCTCACTCTCTCTCTCTCTATCTCTCTCTCTATCGCTCTTTCTCTCTCTCTGTATCTCACTCTCTCTCTATCTCTCTCTCTGTAATGTTTACTTGTATGATGTCAGCGTCCCAGAATATGAGCAGGAATGAAACCCCGAGTGGGTGTAGGGGATGATGTCATCTTGATAATATGATGCATTCCACTACCATTAGCTATCTGTACCAGGAGAAGTGTTATTTCTGCACACACACACACACACACACACACACACACACACACACACACACACACACACACACACACACACACACACAAACACTCTGAAGCAGCTGATCAATCTGTTTAAGGTTAATGTTGGTCATTCTAAAGCTGACTGACCACAACTGACCAGGATCAGACCTGATACACATCATAACAAACTACAACTGTGTACAGACTCTGACTGATCAGAGAGAGGGGGCGGTGATGATGACATCACTAACCCAGATATTGGATTACAGAGGAAAATGCGAAGGGAGGGGCTGTTGGCTCTCTTTCTTTGCTCACACAGTGTTTCGATTTCAGAATAAAAGTCTGGATAATACTGATACACACGTTACAAAATAATAAAGGACAGCTTGGTCCTTTTTGTGGGACACTTTCATGTATTTTGAACTTATTGTAAATGTGCTTGTCAATCTAGTCATTATGAAGAACTGAATTTTAGCGTTTTGGTCAATTTCTAAAAGGATTTCTGAGACATGAACTGATTTTATTTTCCATACGAGCAAAAAAACACATGCAAAATAGGCATGAAGTAAGTGTTTGGACTGAGGGTCCATGAGGTGACGTAGTGTGGTATTACAGATGCTGATGCCTCCATATAGTCCCCAAAATCTGTAAATAAAGGGATAAGATCTGATTCCAGCACTTCAGTGCGAAGATGTTTAATAAATATGCTGCAGTCATGCTTGAGCCCCTGCTGATATGAAGCTTCCTTCTAATGAAATGTTCAGGGAAGCGTCAGATAAACGTTTAAAATACCCTGCTGTAGAAGAGTCTAGAGAAAGGACGTGGCCAAAAGATGAACAGTCTGTCTGTTTATCTGCAACCTTGTGTGTCTTTGCATTCACAGAGGGTCCGTTAAGAGCCATCCATTTTCATTTAGAAAGCACATTAACTGACAGGTCCATTGGTCTTCGTCCCACTCCTCGTCCCACTTATATATTCTGTTTGTTTCTGAAAGAGCTGGACGGCGGTGAACGATCGGAACGAAACACTGACCCTTGACCACAACACCACCACCACAGCCCAGGACAGCATGAACCTTGTGCTGAGGAAGGGGTCCCTTCGGGACGGAGACTCGTACATCTTCAGCCTACATGTCACCGACGATAGCATGGACGGAGACGGCGTGGCTTACATCAAGCTTCGCTCCAACCTGCCCCCATCTGGAGGGGAGTGTGAGCTGTGGGCGGATGGGGAGGGTCCTGTGGTGCGCACACTCCAGGAGAGAGTGCACTTCAAATGCACAGGTGAGAAGAGGGACTGGTGAAGAATGTAGAATGAAAACGGGTGGAGTAACGACGAGGGAAAAGGTGAAGACGGTCAGGCAGGTGAAGTGAGGATGGGAGAGACACACGGAGTAGGGACAGGAGAAGTGAGGACGTGGGAGATGGGAAGAATAGGACAGGGGAAGCGGGAGGAGATGGTAGAGGTGAGACTGTAGTGAGGACATGTAAGTGGTGTGGGAACAGAATGATTGGGGACAAGTGAAGCAGGTAT
Source organism: Acestrorhynchus altus (assembly GCA_034509495.1). Taxonomy (NCBI): domain Eukaryota; kingdom Metazoa; phylum Chordata; class Actinopteri; order Characiformes; family Acestrorhynchidae; genus Acestrorhynchus; species Acestrorhynchus altus. The sequence continues at coordinate 48,788,585 of CM067502.1, read as the reverse complement.
AGTCAGGGGACAAATGGTGTATGTATAAATAAGACAGGTGGACTGAAGACAGCCCTCTCTCTCTCCGTCTCCAGGCTATGCTGATTTTGACGGGACAGAGTCTCCTCTGGTCTACAGTCTGCTGGTGTTGCGCTGTTCGGAGTTGTACTGTGAGGACTTCTGTGTGTATAAGGGCACCAGCCCGGAGCACTCTGCCTTCCTACCACCTGGGTTTAGCTCCGCCCAGTACAATGTGACAGCCTCGGTCATGGTGGAGGACTACCAGGGGGCGTCCATCATAGCCATCAAGAAGTAAGTGGACAATTTGTACCCGAACTGCTTAACATACGAGCAGTATGAGGGTCACTGTGAAGGTCAGTACAGTATTTCTATACTTTGATCCATACATTACTCTGTGTGTGTGTGTGTGTGTGTGTGTGTCAGGACGATGGCGGTGGTCTTGCCGGAAGCTCCCGAAGGTTTCAGCAGTGTGGCTCATTGGCTGAGTGTGCTGACAGACACCACTCTGAAGGAGCTGCTCAAACAGGGGGACTCTCAGAGGGTCCGAGAACTGTCCCTCGCCCTCATCACTGTTCTCAACGGGGTCAGTCACAGCACACACACTTTCAAAGTCGGCAGCGGGGTCTCCCGTGTTAAACAGTCATGTAGAGATGATTTGTGTGTGTGTGTGTGTGTGTGTGTGTGTGTAGCATGAGCAGGCCGTGCGTAGGCGCGAGAGGGTGAGCAGGCAGGAACGACAGTACCGAGTGAGTGTGAGGGGAAACATCACCAGAGCCCTGACATCACTGGACCTGAACACGGTCAGCGACATCCAGCAGACCTCCGCCGCTCTGGCACAGTGCACGGTGAGACACACACACACACACACACACACACACACACACACACATTAGCTTAGGGGGGTGGATCCTGGTCCATCCCACAGTGTCTTCGCCCAGCTCTGAGGAAGAGCTCCACCACCACGTCAGTGTTATTGTGTATGTATCTAATAATGTACCTCCGTTTCACGCTTGCATCGTCCACTGTTTGTCAGGCGGTCAGCCGGGAGTTTGTGTGTGAGGAGTGTCAGAACAGCACGCTGAATAAGCTGGAGTCCATGCTGGAGATCTTGCAGACGGACACCAAACAGGGCACTGTCACTCCTACAGAGATAGCAGACAACATCCTAAACATCATGGGTGTGTTACGTACACAATCACATACACCATCGTTTGATGTGTCTCCACCACAAACAGTAATTATGACCTAGAACGTGGAGAAGTCCCTACGGGTTCTCCCACATCTTAAGGGTACACGGTCTTTCAATACCTGTTTGATCCTCCTTCCAGGTGACCTGATCCACCAGGTGAGCCAGGCGACGTCCTCGCCTCCGGAGGAGTCTGAGGACGGTGGCTCCGCCTCCCTGCAATCTGTGTCTCCAGTAGATGACCAGCCTCACCACCTCCGTGTGGCCGCCAAGGCCTACACGCTGTCGTCTGAGCTGATGCGTATTCTGATGCTGTCTCGTGTTCTGAACGAGGAGGCCCTGTTCCTGCAGGGGGCCGAGATCACTGCAGCAGGGAAACGCGCGGACCCCCAGAGCCTGCTCTGCTACGGCCAAAGCGACGCAAAAGAGTGCCACCGCTTCTCCATCCCACGTGCTTTCAACTCCAGCTTGGGACGAGTAGCTGATGGTGTGGTCCAAATGCTCTTTCAGGTAGGAACGGACATGCACTACATGGTCAAATGTATGTTCTCATTCCAGAGAACACGGTTCCAGTGTGCCTCAGCTCAGTGCTGGGGGGCTTTATACCCCTCTAGCCCCCTCCTGGCATTAGACATGGTACCAATCGGTTCATGTTTATCTGCTCCAGAGAGTCCTATTCTATTGGCAGTACGTCTCCTCAGAGACCAGACAAGTTGTGTGTGCATTTGCACATCTGTGTCAGCAATGCGTGCGACTTAAAGTAGCTGTAATGTACATGACCATACACAGTTATTACTGTCCAGCAAAAAGGCTGAAATGCTGAAACTGCTGTCGGTTCCAGGTGGAGGCCAACCCCTTTCCCTTCAACTACGTGCCCAACTACACCGTGTCTACTGAGGTGGCGTCCATGGAGTTCCGCACCGTCAACGGAACACAAATTCCCATCTCAGACCTGGACGAGAGCCAGGCCATCACGGTCGCCGTTAACAACGGAACAACGGGGCTGGAAGGAGATGGGGTGGGGCATGTCCTGCAGTCGGCCGGGGTGGTCAACGTCAGTCGCTGCGGCTCGGTGATCGTCACGGTCAGTACGGGGAACACCAACAGGCAGGCCGGAGTCTACATCCAGCTCAACTTCACCGTGGTGGAGGGTAAGGTTACACTGTGTCCACTAGGGGGCAGCACCATAACCAGTTACCTGTTATTAAAGAACAGTTATTATGATGGTGCTTTTCCACTGTATGTTTTTGGAGATCTTTGAGTAGCTGGGAATCTCCTGTTCTACCCCGTCTCGAGGGTGTGAACTGGATTCAGATACGGTGACTGGGAAGAACCACTGAAGAACTCATTGTCACGTTCGTGAAACCAGTTCATTCAAGGCAGGTTGGGTCCATATGTTCATGTTGCTGCTGCCAAGTTCCTCAGACCGGAGTACTTTTCTCCAGGCTTCAGCTGCCCAGTGTTGGTGAGGCTGTGTCCACTGCAGCCTCAGCTTTGAGTTCTTGGCTGACAGAAGTGGACACTGCTGTGGTCGTTCTAAGACTCTCGTCCGCTCTCCTCAGCTTATCTGAGTTTCACCAGTCTGACCATTCTCTGTGGACCTCTCACCAACAAGCTGCCCTCACTGGATGTGTTCTTGATTCCACCTTTCTGAGTACCTGTGGAACCTCTCAGGAGATCAGCAGTACTGTCCCATCGGACACCAACAATCACCATGTATGCCCTGGAGAACCTTCTCCACTGTGTCCCGCTCTGACGTTTACTGGGAACACTGTCCAAACACTGACCCTTAGCTGGATCAGGGTGATATCCTAAATGATTATCAAACACTTACACCTCTCTGTGTGTGTGTGTGTGTGTGTGTGTGTGTGTGTGTGTGTGTGTGTGTGTGTGTGTGTGTAGACTCCCCAGACAGACGTGACTCGGACCCGGCGGTCACGGCGTACCTGCACACCTCCAGGTGGCCCAGCGAGCACAACAGCACGGACACAAAACGCGTCACACTCAGCATGACACGAGAGCAGGGCCTAGATCACCAGTCCTACACGTTCTTCCTGTCTCCACTGTAAGAGCGCAGAGACCAGCTCTGCAGCACATCAGGGCATGTCCAGAAGTTTGTGGACACCCCTTCTAATGAATGCACTCAGCTACTTTAACACACACACCTAATTGGACGGTCATGCTGTTTGTCTGTGCAGGGTGTATGACACCACGCGGGACCACTACATTAACGTGTCGGGGGGCTGCAGTGCGGACTGGCCGGCGCGCGTGCAGCTGGAGGTCGGGGTGTTCACGGCTCTGTGTCAGTATTTCAGCGAGCAGGCTCGACTCTGGCAGACAGACGGAATCGTTCCTTTGGCACAGACAAGTGCGGGTCGCGCCGTCTGCAGCACACGCCACCTCACCGCCTTCGCCGCCAGCCTCTTTGTTCCCCCGAACGCCGTCAGCTTCGTCGTCCACGTGAGTCGGAGGAACCTTTTTATTGTTCTAACCAAAGTTGATTATTCATAAAACGTGGCTACAATAAGCCGTTACACAGGCGACTCCAGGCGTCGCGAGGATCGTAACTATACAGGAAATGTATGTGTAACCGAGTCGGTTGTAAATGTCCCGCCGTGTGTGTTTGTGTATCAGGACACGTCTCCGGGCCGCAGTCTGGTGGTGGTGCTGGTGTGTGTGATTTGTGTGCTGTGTTACGCGGTGGCGGGGGCTGTGCTGAGGAAGCTGGATCAGATGGATCTCAGACGGGCCTCCGTGGTTCCGCTGTGTGGGAAAGACGGGCTCTACAAATACGAAATACAGGTCAAAACCGGCTGGACTCGAGGAGCAGGTGAGGAGTCGGGTTGAGCTGTCCAATCAGCACTCAGTAGTTATAAGGCCAACTAGTCAGCAGTCCAATCAGCAGTCAGTACCAGTACAGTACAACTCTCTCTCTCTCTCTCTCTCTTGCTCTCTCTCTCTTTCTCTTTCTCTCTCTCTCTCTCTCTCTCTCTCTCTCTTTTTCTCTCTCTCTCTCGCTTTCTTTCTCTCTCTCTCTCTCTCTCTCTCTCTCTCTTTGTCTCTCTCTCTCTCTCTCTCCTCACACAGGCACCACGGCCCATGTCGGGATCAGCCTCCACGGTAGCGAGGGTCGCAGCGGGCACCGTCACTTGGACCGCGTCGGAGCGTTCACACGCAACAGTCTGGACATCTTCCACGTCGCCACGGATACCAGCCTGGGCAGTGTGCTGAAGATCCGCGTGTGGCATGACAACAAAGGTTCAAGGCTGCACTTCTGACCTCCTTCAGAATACGTGTATATGATTTATGGGATCTACGTGGATCTGCGGGTTCTAGAGCTGAAGCACTGACTGTATATGTGATACATGTGACCTAGACAGTCGTTGGGGGAAGTGCTGGACCATCGTGTAAATGTCTCTCTCTCTCTCTCTCTCTCTCTCTCTCTCTCTCTCAGGCCTCTCTCCTGCCTGGTTGCTGCAGTATGTTCTGGTGAAGGACCTGCAGACAGGAAGCTCCTACTTCTTCTTGGTGGAGGAGTGGCTCTCTGTGGATAACGAGAAGACGGACGGCAGAGTGGAGATGGAGGCGGAGGCTTCAGGTAATTGTCCTGCACGCCTGACCAGCTCGTAGTGCTAAAATAGTAGCTCCACCACCAGTTCGAAGGGCGTCCTTTTCAAACTTGCTGACCGCTCACTTGGGTCGGTGGTTGGCAGCGTCCGTTTATGATCGGTGTAAGAAGATATTTGGGGAAATCAGAACGGAATGATTTCCTGATTGTGTGTAATAGCGGTGCCGTGTCTGTAACCAGAAGCAGATGGGTTCCTTCAGTCCCTCATTGTGTACCTTTAATAAGATCAGCTGAATCGCTGGATTACCGTGGAGCCAAAAGAACCGCAGCCATTGACTGATGATCTAACTGGAAGCAGGTGAGCTGGGCCTTTCATTCAGACCGGCGCGAGCTGTGTTTGGCTCGTCCTGCTTTCGCGCTATAATAGAAGCTGCTAATAATTTCCTCTGTTATACAATCCGTCAGATAATGTGAGCACAGGGGACAGGAATGGAAGGGGTTATGATTGAAAACAGCCTTCGTACGCGAGTATATGAACGGAGGGATTAGCAGGAGGCTGGCGTCAGTGATCGCAGTGTTCAAACTCAAGTTCTGACCAATAGTTGCCGCCACGATGGAGACGAGCAGCAAATCGGTGCGTGGAGACGCTGCGGTCGGCACCGTTAATGAGGTCCTGCAATCCCGAGGGACACGGCTTCTGTACTCAACTATGTCCTTCTGGTGCAGCGACTGTAGTTTACCGACGAGGAGTGTGTTTACAGACCCTGTACGCCAGTGTGTGTTTGTGTGTGTCACCGGATGGATGGGTCGAATGCGGAGTGTGTGCACGCACAGTGGAAGGCCTGTTTAACTATTCGCGTGTGCGTTTGCAGAGGAGGCGGAGCTCCACCACTGGCCCCGCCTCCTGTCCTGGGAGCTCCAGAGGGCAGTGTGTGACAGTCACATGTGGTTGTCGCTGTGGGAGAGACCCCCACGCAGCCCCTTCACACGCCTCCAGAGGGTGACCTGCTGTTCCGTGTTGGTGCACCTCGTCCTGCTGGCCAACACTGTCTGGTACGCCACCGTCACCCACGGCAACAGGTAAGGGACGGTCCTGATTGGTTTAGAGTGTCTTAGTAAGGTTTACGCTCAGTGGATCGTCTTCTCTGAGTTAGGAATTCATCTTCTGTGTGTGTGTGTCTGTGTGTGTGTGTGTGTGTGTGTGTGTGTGTGTGTGTGTGTGTGTGTGTGTGTCGCAGCTCCTTTCCTGTCTCAGAGCAGGTGTCTCTGAATGCAGAGTCTATAGGAGTGGGTGTGGTCAGCTGTTTGGTACTGTATCCTCTCTACCTGCTCATCTTCTGCCTGTTCAGGCTGAGCCGCAGTAAGGTAACCACGGGGCTGGACGGAAACCACGTATCTCCACTTCTGTCTGCTTTCAGTTCCCTCAGTCACCTGAACTCCGTGTTCTGCGGACATTATTCAGAGCAGAATGTTCTCAATGTTCTTTTAATGACTCTTATTTAACGCTGACGTCCATTCAAAGAGAAGATCACTTCCACCTTCTCCTGTGAAATCACCAGCGTGGAGATACGTGGGATGATGTGCATTATACCTGTATACGAGAGAGTCCCCTTATGTACTGTGTTCCCTATGTATTATATGTAATAATATGCAGTGTGTGTGTGTGTGTGTGTGTGTGTGTGTGTGTGTGTGTGTGTGTGGCAGGTATCAGTGGAACAGCTTCCTCCTCAGGTGGATCAAGAGTCTTTGGAAATCGATGACTTTCTGGACAACTCATTGACCGGAAGCTCGTTCCTGATTTTCAATGGGATTCCTACAGAGGTACCTCTCAGGACCAGCCTGCATCTCATTCCACTCTGGAGATACTGGGACTGAAGGAGCTCCAGACTAGCAGCAGGAGCTCCTCAGAAACGAGGTTATTTAAGAGCATAGTGTGAAAGGAGCTGTAGGCTGTAAGAGCTGCTGAGCAGGGCTTCGTTACTGACTGTAGGCGGAGCTTCAGGGAGGATAAGTGGACGCTGAGCGGAGCAGAAGATGGAGATGCAGTTTAGCAGACTTTAGCCGTGAGCTCAGATGTTTCGCTGCCAAATCCATAACAAGAACCAGAAATGCTGCTCGTCTGCTACTTTCTCTTTCGTTTCTTTCTTTCTTTTTACTTTTTTCTTTGATTTGGTTCTTTTGTCTTTTTCCTTCCTTTGTTTTCTTCTCTCTTCCTTTATTCGTTTGTCCTTTTTCTTTTCTTTGTTTTCTTTATTTCCCCCTTTTCTTCATCCCTTATTCATTTCATTTCTTTTTCTTGCCACCTTCTTTACTTTTCCTTCTGCTTTTCGTTGTTTCTTTGTTTTCATACTTTATTCCTCCATTTCTCTCTTTTTCTTTTTCTTTACTTCTTCTTTTATCCTTTTTCCTTATTTGTGTTCTTTCTTTGCATTCTTTTTTTTAATGTTCCTTCTTTTTCTGCTTTTTTTTCATCCTTGCTTTCCATTTCTTTCCTTTTTTCCATTTCTTTGTTTTCCTCTTTCTCTCATTTTTGTGTCTTTAATTCTTTCTTTCTTCACCTCTGTCTTGTAGACGTACTCAGAGGAGACCAACATTGACCTGCCCACTCCCTCCTCTAAACGGTGAGTCGTCTGTCTCCATGGTGTCGGCTGTGGTGATTGACAGATGCTGATGAAAGCTCAGAGTGACATCATCATTATAATCATCATAATTTTGGTCATCATCATCATGATCATCATCATGATTATCATCATGACAATCATCATCATGATCATCATCATCATCATCATCATCATCATGATCATCATCATCATCATGATCATCATCATCATGGTGTCATTCAGAAACAGGATCTCTATTAGAGTCTATGATACACAGATCATTACAGGATCAGTCGGTGTCTGATTAGAACCGATTCTGCTCCGATGGAGTTTAAATGTGTGTGACCTACATATTGGTGTGTGTGTGTGTGTGTGTGTGTGTGTGTGTGTGTGTGTGTGTGTGGTGTGTGTGTGTGTCCTCATTTACTTCCCGGACCAGTCTCCATTACAGTTGGAGTATTCCAGATGCCGGACCGGCCGATCGCGACTGCTTCATCGGGTGGAGATCCCTCCTCCGCCAGGGTTTCTCCGGCTGAAGAGAGAGGTCAGGGAAGCCGCACCGCGTGGACATGGCCTTTCAACCCTGAGGAGGAGGGAGACAGTGGGGGTCACCACCACAGGAACAAATATCACCTCCTCAGAACTGAAATGATTCACTTTGAAGATTCCTCTCGGTCCAGAGTCTCGATCACCGCTTATTCGACAGGATTGATTTCATTCACAGATGAGGATCTGATCAAGCGGATCCTGGCGGACGGTCAGCTGCTCTCTCAGACGGACAGTGACATGGGTGACCTGTGAGTGAATTTTTTAGTCTCCTCCAGAGCTTCTCGCTACTTCATCTGTGAGCTCTCTCACTTCCCCTTCTCCTCCTTGTGTGTGTGTGTGTGTGTGTGTGTGTGTGTGTGTGTGTGTGTGTGTGTGTGTGTGTGTTTTGCAGCTCCAGTATTTTTGGAGATAAGACAGAGGTAATTCTGCTACAGAAGATGAACGAGCCTGTTCTTCCTGCAGCTCTGCGCAGAGACCCCCCTAAAACCGCATTCACCTCACGTACAGGTAAACACACACACACACACACACACACACACACACACACACACACACACACACACACTCAACAGTAAGTATAAGCTGATTCATGTCCACCAGTGCTACCATAGAAGAATCATTGTTCCATGCAGTTAGAACATTTATAGCACGTGTCCTAATGCATCGCACCTGGGGCTGAAGAGGACAGTGAGCCCCAGGTGACGTGTATACGGAGAACCTCCACCTGCTCCGTGCAGCTGAGGAGGACGGAGCACCAGGACTTGGGAGGGTGACCAGGACCTTTGTTGGCTGTAGCCCAGCTGGGGCAGCGATTTGTTTTCGGTTCTCGCTGGTGTTGCTGTGCTGGAACCTGTGCAAATAAAGCCTTTTGAGTTGCTGTCTGGGTCACTGAGGCCACGCCCCCTTTCCCGGCTCACAAACAGTAAAGAACCTTTATGTCAAGGGTTTCACAGACTCTCTCTCTCTCTCTCTCTCTCTCTCTCTCTCTCTCTCAGTGGTGACAGATGTGTGTAAACCGAGGCCGTTTCCTCCTCTTTGCGGATTGGTTGCTCTCTGGGGCAGTTGGGTGGTGCTAATCCTGTCCAGCAGCCTGTCGATGTGGTTGGGGCGGAGCTTCAGCGAGGGTGTGGCCCTGATGTGGATTGTCTCCTGCATCAGCAGCTTCATGATGTCCTTCTTCCTTTTGGAACCTCTAAAGGTGCACACACACACACACACACACACACACACACACACACACACACACCTGCTGGAGTACCAGCTTCTACTCTTGTGAGAACAGTTTTACATGAGGTGTGGGAACATCAGGCAGGTCAGGTACTGTCGTTGGATGATTGGGGAACCCTGTTCTGTCACTTCTGTGTAGCAACAGACCAGCAGATTAGGAATGAACTGCACCCTTCCTGTGTAACAACAATGATACAAATACACTAGTAACACCCAAACAACCACATAAGACACCACAGCAACCATTTGGCAACACCTGAGCAGCCATCTGATAGCAATCACCGGGGATACCAAAGCAACAAAATAACCTCATAGCAACCTGCTAGTCCACAGCAACTGACTAGCAACCTTATCACAACCATCTTGCAACACCACAGCAACCACTATGGTTGCCCCCCAGCAGACGCACTTTAATAGTTAAATGATCATCTCTTCTAACATCCTGAATGTGATGCAGTTGATTCATCAGTGCGTCACCGTGATTCATGCATCAACACTCTGAACGTGTGTGTAGGTGCTGTTGGAGGGGGTGTATTTTGGACTGCTGGTTGGCCGTCTTCGTCCAGAGGACGGTGATGTGTTGGTGGATTGCCCACGAGTCGAGCGAGTGGTCCAGAGAGTTCCAAGAGTGAGACCACCACAGGGCTTCGCTCTGAACCAGGCCAGAGAGGAGGCCCGCAAGATCCACCTACTGCACAGTATGCTGAAGGTACACACACACACACACACACACACACACACACACACACAACCATATTGGTGGTCTGCTACCTGACCTGAGTCTAATGGGGGCTGACACAGTATGTGTTTTCAGGCCTGGCGAGTTTTCAAAGAAGGGATTTTTGGATTGGATTGGTTCTCTCTTTCTCTCTCTCTCTCTCTCTCTCTATCTGTGTGTGTCTCTCTCTCTCTGTCTCTCTCTCTCCCTCTGTCTCTCTCTCTCTCTCCCTCTCTGTCTCTCTCTGTCTCTCTGTCTGTCTCTCTCTCTCTCTCTCTCTCTGTCTATCTCTCTGTCTCTCTCTCTCTCTGTGTCTCTCTCTCTCTGTCTCTCCTTCTGTCTCTCTCTCTCTCTGTGTCTCTCTCTCTGTGTCTCTGTGTGTCTCTCTCTCCTCTCTCTCTCCCTCTCTCTCTCTCTCTGTCTCACTCTCTCTCTCTGTGTCTCTGTGTGTGTCTCTCTCTCCTCTCTCTCTCTCTCTCTCTCTCCCTCTCTCTCTCGCACTGGCTCTGGCAGGCTTTCGCTCAGTGTTACAGAGTAGTGTTGTCAGGTGAGGTGGAACCCTGTAACCAGGCGCAGAACAGTTGATGTGTTGACTCAGGCGCTGATGTGAAGACCCCTCTGTAGATAAGGTTCTGCTGAAGCTCTGAAACACACTTAATTATTCAACACTTGCGCAGTCGACTCCAGAGGAGTCCCGAACAGAGAGGAGCAGCCCAGCAGTGCAGGAGGACCACAGCCTGGAGAACGTGGAGAAGGAGAAAGACGCTGAACTTTATTCTTTCTGCATTAGTGACAGACAGTGGAACACCGTCAGGGCTCAGGGGTCATGCAGAGGTCAGGTTCTCCCTCTGAGATTCAAAGCAGCTGATGATGAACCCAAAATCTTTATTACTGAAATAGAGCGATGGTCAGAGCCAGTCCCACTGACCCTGCGCTGGCCGGTGTAGTTGGTGGAAGGAAAAAAAGCCTTTGAACCCAAATTTGAGTAGAGCTGTGGTATTACACCAGTAGAGCCGTGGTATTACACCTGTTCTTTGTGAAAGTGGTGGGCGGAGCCTGGCACAGCTGGGTGGGGGCTCAGTGACGGTGTAAGGTGTGTGGTATAAGTAGAGGCTGATTGTTGTGTCGATGGCTCTTGTGGGCTGTTTTATCTACACAGGGTTTTCTGGTCTACATGCTGTTCCTGCTGGTGGTCCTGCTTCTGAACTACACTGACTCGGCCAAAGACCCCGAGCGGCTGAGACTGCACACTCAGCTGGAGAAGTACCTGCACCCGCAGAGCTTCAGCAACATCAGCAGGTAACAGGTTTCATTATCACACCCGTATGTTCAGTGAGACGCGTAGCAGAGTTACCGTCAGTGGAGCATCAGCAGGATCGTACGGTAGAGCTGATACATTCCACTGCTTTATTTGTGTCCGTTTCTGAAGATCTGCTGAAGCTTCATGTGTGTTTGTTCTGGAACATTCTTCAACAGCTCTTCAGTTCCTCCTCCTCTGACACGATGTCAAGAGTTTGATCTCTGTAACTTAAATAATGCAGACTTTATACCATCACTACACCCCCAACACACACACACACACACACACACACACACACACTCCTGTCAGCCTGTATTTCATCAGCTGTGAGGAAGCTGAGCAGATATACAGAGACAGAGGGAGGTTGAAGAGTGTGTGTGGGAAGTGATCTGAGCATGTAGCTTAAGGGAATGTGTGTGTGTGTGTGTGTGTGTGTGTGTGTGTGTGTGTGTGTGTGTGTGTGTGTGTGTGTGTGTGTGTGTGATGTTATCATCCTTCTTTCTTATTGGTCTATTGTCCTCCCGTCTCCATTAAATAGCAGAAGGTATAAATGAGTCTTCATATAAACGTGGAAACACATCCGCAGAACTGTGACCTGATCTGATCCCGTTTCCAGGCGCGAGCTGGTGTGGGAGTGGCTGTCTGATTCTCTGTTGCCGCGGTTACTGGACAGCTCGGCCCTCATGGAGGAGACAGGCACCCTGCTGTTGGGGAAGCCCCGCCTCCGGCAGATTAGATCACAACCAGGTAATTTTCAGGAATGTTGTGGAATCGCAGACGTTTCCGTGCCGTTGCGGGTTTGGGTTTGAGTTTGGGGCTTTAAACCTTCTGGCATTTTAGTGGGATTCAGTTTTCTACAACAACCATGTAGCAACACCACTGGAGTCACCTGGGATATCATAGCAACCATTTCTGGAGTGGACTGTAGGTGTGACATCACATAAATCACATGACCATTAACCTGCCTCTCTCTCTCTCTCTCTCTCAGTCTGCCCCACTAATGGCCGATTTCCAACATCCACCTGGTTTGGGTGTGGTCCAGCAGGGTGGGCGGAGTCAACTTTGGCTTTAACCCAAAATTGGAGCAGCAGTGTGTCTCAGAGTAACGGGTAAATCCCACAGATACATCTCCACTGGTCCATTCAGACCATTTAAACACCAGTACACAGAACACAGTTTGGGTTTCCTCCTTAATTCCTCTTCACTCTTCAACGTCTTGTATTATATATATGTGTGTGTGTGTGTGTGTGTGTGTGTGTGTGTGTGTGTGTGTGTGTGTGTGTAGAGTTTGGCACTGGGGCCAGGCATCTGTGTACAGTAGTGGTGGATTCATCCAGGAGCTCAGCAGAAAGATGGAAGACTCTAGAACCCTAATACAGCAGCTCCACACGCACCAGTGGTTGGATCCACTGTAAGTATACACACACACACACGCACACACACACACACACACACACACACACACGGTCTAGTCCATATAGATTAAACACTAGGATTGTGATTATATTGCTAAGATAAATCAAAAGTGCCTTATATAAGTCTGTGTGTGTGTGTGTGTGTGTGTGTGTGTGTGTGTGTGTGTGTGTGTGCGCAGGACGAGGGCGCTGTTTGTGGAGTTTTCTCTCTATAACACAAACACAGACCTGCTGGCGGTCTTCTCTTTACTGCTGGAGTTTCCTGTGTCTGAACGCGCTCAGTCCAGCCTGGACCTGAAAATCTGCAGCCTGAACACACTCCGCCACGGCCTGGACCTGTCTCTCTTCCTCACGGTAACACACACACACACACACACACACACACACAAGGGCAGTAACCGCCGACCTCCGAAACCTCAGTGTCTCGTGCATGGTCCACCTTTATGTTCTCAGAACCCCAGACCCAGTGACAGAGCAGACACACGCAGCGCTCCATCACACAGGGCCATCAAACTGGTCATGCTGGTCATGCTGGTTTACTAATGTGGTCAGATTCTGGTACTGGTATTTATACTGGTTGGAAGAAGTCCAGCTGTTCACTCAACCCTACAGTCCAACAGGGCAGAATGAAGAGAGTTTCAGGGTTGAAGTTCTGACTGTAATCAGTATCAGTGACGTCTGTCTTCCTGTCAATCCCTCTCTCTTCTCAGCTTCTTCTCTTGATCTTCATCATTTATTTCTCGGTGAGGGAGGGCGTGGCTGCACGCCGCCAGGGGCGGAGCTTCTTCCTGCGAATGTGGAACTTGGCCGGAGTGGGTACTCTGCTGCTGGCAGCCGGAGTCTCCGCCCTCCACCTCAGTCGCTCCGCCCTTGCAACACGCCTCTGGGCCACGTTCCTACGGCAACGGGACTCATTCACAGACTTCTTCCCACTGGCCCAGCAGAACCAGGTCCTGACCCAGCTCAACGCCACGCTGCTCTTCCTGCTGGTGCTGAAGGTGAGGAACACCAACATCTAAGTACTTATTTTTAATGCTGTTAATACTTAATTAAATACTTAATACTTAATTTAATACTTAATACTTAAATACTTAATACTTAACATTGACTTAAAGAAGGGTTTTTTGTAATTTATTATAATAAATTACAGTAACTTTTTACCAATAAATCATCTTTTAATTCCTTTGTAATTAAAGTTACCACCTAATCATTACTCAAGTAATTATTTAATTAGTGGTAATGTTCAGTACTAATTATTCAGTAACTACAAATTTTATTTTATTTTATTTTTTTAAATATAGATGATCTTTTAATTATTTTAAAAAGTTGTATTTTTTCAGTATCTAATAATTATTTTGTACTAATTAATTATTACCTGCATATGACTTTACTTTCAAATTACTCAGTAAGTACAAATGAGTTAGTACTTAATTTTTTGGGTACCTTTAAATATTCAGTTTGTACTAATAATTCAGTAACTTCATTATTGTGTAGTATTTGTATTTAATATTATTATGATTGTTTAGTAAATGTTAATTATTCAGTATCTACTAAATATTGAATATGTAATTCAGTATCTCATCAATATGTAGTACTTAGTTATTTGGAACCTGAACCTGATGATTCACACACACACACACACACACACACACACACACACACACACACACACACACACACACACACACTCCTACATCTGTGTTTGTTTAGGCAGCTGCTGGGTCTGAACTGATGGTGGAACTTGGTTTACACTGTAGGCGTTTACAGTGTAGAACTTCACAGATGGACTAAACCCCAGTAAACCCAGCCTTAATGAGGTTTTTATGCTCTTTAATCACTGCCCTCCGTACTCCTCTTTCTCCATCCCCCTCTCCTCCCCTCCCTCTATCTCTCCCTCTCCTTGCAGGCATCTCACCAGTTGAGGTTTCTGCGGGAATGGGCAGTGTTTGGCCGGACGCTGAGGAGGTCGGTGTGGGAGCTTCTCAGTGCTGCTCTCGCTCTGCTGGTGCTGCTGCTGGCCTACTCGCATATGGGACACCTGGTGAGCATGTGTGCGCGCACACACACACACACACACACACACACCCCTGGACATCCTGTTTTTTCTGCTTTAGACTAGTCTGTCAGAGGGTCTCTTAACTTCCAGGACCACCTTTGAGATCACAAAGTGAACGTGTGCTTGGTGATGGAGAACGTTCTTCCAGTCCAGCCTCCAAAATGTCTGATGCTCAGAATGGTAGCGGTCATTTTCAGTGGAGACTTGGAGATGACCAACAGATCTGTGTGTGGAGATCATCAGTTTGTTGTCAATTGTCACACATCCAGAAGGCCTGGTGTCGTGGTGTGGATGCAATCTTAGATGACCTTTGGTCTTCATTACAGACACTTTGAGCCCAATGTTCATTAATGAGTTCCTGCAATCGGCCGTCCCTTTCCTGAACACACACTTCGGTGCTCTATTCCAAGAGGACGATGTTTGTCAACACACTGCTGCCGTCTCAAGATCTCGTCTTGAAGACACAGATACTACGCCGTGGTCTGTCTCATCTCCAGACCTGTCCCTGGTTGAAAATGTGTGGGACGCTATTGGACGCTCTATCAACACTCCACCCCTACCACACCATCTGCAGAACTGAGTGAGAACATTCAAGCTGCATGGGATGGATCATCACAGGACACCATTAGGAACCTCTACACCTCCATGCAGAGACATCTGGCATGTTGAGTTAAACCCGACGCCGTCCTGAGAGACACCACTTCTGTATGAGTAGATCAATAAATACTGATCAGATCAGTTTATTTATGGGTAATTATACAGTCCAACTGCACAATCAGCTCTGGAGGACATTAAATAAGAGTACTATCGTAACATAACCGTGTACAGTGAGGGTATTTATCAGTGAAGCTCTGCTCTTGATGGTGATTGAACTGCCGTCAGATCCTGCAGGTCTGAATGGAGGAGTGGAGCTGAAGAGAGGAGTGTTCGAAACCTTGGCTCAGTCTGTTACACAACATCAGCCTTCTGTTCACAAATGAGAACAATCAATTCAGACAGAGCTCTCTGTGTGTGTGTGTGTGTGTGTGTGTGTGTGTGTGTGTGTGTGTGTGTGTGTGTGTGTGTGTGTGTGTGTGTGGGAACGCTTTAGAGCAGAAGAATGGTAGAAGTCCATCCTCTCTTTCGTTGTAAAGAGCAGAACTGAAGCCGTGTTCACCACATCTAATAAGGCTCAGGGTCGTTTTTAGAAAAGCACACTGGTGAGGAATGATCGCGGGGTTTGATATTAACCCCTAAAATGGATACAATGTCCAAAACACTGCCATACAGCAATGCGTGGACAAAGGTATTTGGACACCTGCGTCTTCTGAAATCAAGTTAATCCTGCTTTCAGTTGGAGTAACCGTCTGTACTGTCCAGGGAAGACTTTCTACTAGATTCTGGAGCATTGCTGGTAAAAGAGCATTAGTGAGGTTAGGATGTTGGACAGTCCCCACCTCATCCCAACTCCTCCAAAAAGTATCCATCATTCCTGGAAACTGCCTGGTGCGGGGGACGACTCTTCCATTCTCTGTCTTCCCGTCTTTTATCCGTTTGTCGTTCTATTTATAACACATAAGTGAACATTTACATTTCCCGCCCTCTCCATCTCTTTAGCTCTTTCACTCCATCCTCGAGGGCTACGCAACCGTTAGCTCCACCTGCCTGTCGTTGCTGGGCTCTGGAAACCGCGGCCTGTTGTCTTGGCGACTAGACGGAGGCTCCTCCTCGTGCTCGTCTTCCTGCTTCGTGTTTCACGTCAGCTTCGCAGTGCTACGTCTCATCCTGCTTTGGCTGGCAACCTCGGCGCTGTTGAGGAACTACCACCGCGTGAGGGCGGAGCTGTACCAGCCGGCGGTGGACCTGCAGGATTACGAGATGGTGGAGCTGTTCCTAAGACGCCTCAAGATGTGGATGGGCCTTAGCCGCACTAAAGAGGTGGGTACCAGTGTCGAACTTTACTCTCCTAGATACAAATCCGAGACTCTGAAGGTGAGATTCTTCGGAGTAAAAAGTGTTGCTGATGCTCCACTGACCTGAAGACGTGAGAGTAATGTGCAATGTGAGGATAACACTCATAAGGACTACATAATGGGGTGCGACTTGAAGACGTTGAATAAATGACCAAATTAGAAACTAATTGGCGATGCCATCGAGCTCATTCCTCAGGCTAAATAGGAACGGTTTGGGACGCACATGGACCACCCCAAAGCTGAACCATAACAGTGTGGAATATCAGTTTTCCTGCCCCCGTTCCTCTTTACAGTAATAATCCCTCGATCCGGACACAGCGCTGCAGTGAACAGAGCCATAAGACAACAGCCACACATCTGCAGCTCATCACTCTGGTGCGTGAGTGGAGTTCTGTTGGTGTGAGGCGTAAGAGTCTCGTATGGACACAGAGTGGAAAAAGGAGAGACCTTCCAGAAAGTCTGAAGTAGATGTTATAAACGAGGAAAGCAGTCACTGATTGAAACATGAACACAAATATTCGTAATGTTCAACACTTTGTTTGAGGATAAAGTTCATTCTGTAAAAGAGTTCTGGATTAAATCACACCCTTCAACAAAAAAGGGCCAATCAGATTGCTGGTTATGGACCAAGTCCCACCCTTCAACAAAAAAGGGTCAATCAGCTTGCTGGTTATGGGTTACGTCCTGCCCTTATGCTAAAACTACCAAATCAGCTTGCTGGGGAAATGATTTACGTTTATTATGTTTTATTGCTGGTATTTTGCACAGTTTTATTCATCTTTACTTTGCAAATAGCAGTGAAAAGAGCAGCCGACATTGAAAACGGTATGTACTTGTGACGACTGCGTTATTCATCTTCATCGAAAGGAGCAGAAGAAATGATTAGAATGCAGAAAGGCTGCCACAAAGATCAATTCTCAGCCCTACTTCTCTCGTTTTTATCTCTCGAAGTATGTGAAGCACCTCACGTACTTCACACTTTAATACTTAAATAGCTTTCGGTGGTTCACATCGATTAATCTATGTTCTTGATCAAGGCCAGTTTTCAAATTGATTTCAATGTTGCTTGTCAGAACCCGAGAAACTTTGTATAAAGTTGTTTAGTTCTCAGCAGTGACCGACTAACCACTTTCTTTTTGACTCACAGTTCCGTCATAAGGTACGCTTTGAGGGTATGGAACTTCCGCCATCCCGGTCTTCATCCACCAGTGATTGTAAGTCCCTTTGTCTGCCTCCTTTGGATGCTCCAGAGGCTCCCCCAACCCCTGATAGTGTGGACTGTGGATCTGAGGCCTCCTGGCGCCCAGCATCCAGCAGCCCCTGCAGCCTGGTTGAGGCCCCTGGGCTGGGACTAGGCCTCAGCTTAAGCCTAGGGGTGTTGGTAGGAGGCCAAACATCTAGAGAACGAGCAGAAACCGAGGCAACCCTCCGAAGGGTCCTGCCGACCTTTGATGCTTTGCTGCTGCAACTGGACAGGGTTACCCAAACTGCGGAGGAACTTTATCGCACCGAGTGCCGACTGGAGAAGGTACAAAGAAAAGGCCGGGGACTCAGCCGTGAAAGTGTGGACTCTGCAGGACAGAGGAAACATAGCAGAGGACACAGCAAGGGGTCCCAGACAAAGGGACACAAGCACTCTCATACACAGAGCAAAAGTCCCCACAAAGCTGAGAGAAATCTTGGTGCCTTAGACAAGGTTCATCGAAAAAGTGACAAAAGTTCTCACAAAACTCAAAAGGTTTCCCGCAAGGGAGATACTTTGCCACCAAGTCCTCAACCGGACTTGATGCCAAAGGGTGCAAGTACCAAAAAGACTGACTTGGGTCCTCATAAAGCACAAGCAAGTCCTGACAAAACGGAGGTGTATGCCAGGAAGACTGAAAAGAATCCTCACAAGAAAAATAAAGTGGATTCAAGTCCCGTCAAGGTACAGGAAAGTGACCTCAAGGTGGAAGCAAGTGCAGGCACAGTGGAAGCTCCCCACAAGACTGCCAAAGGTCCTCATAAGGCAGTTTCAAACATCCTGAAAGATGCAGAGGCTTCTGGCTGTGCCAGCAAGCCAATGCCCCCTCCTACACCAATACCCACCCCAATCACTGCCCCTCCTAGCACTTCTGCATCAGCTATTACAACCCCAGTCCCAATCCCTCGTGCTCTCGAGTGGTTCCCAGCAAGTGAAGAGCTTCCCTCCAGCCTCTTCCATCACCCAGCACACACCACCACTATGCCCACACGCAAACGCAAGCACAAACCCCCACCCTTGAAAAACAAGGTCCATCCTAACACAGACAGGCCTATCTCAGGACATCCCAAACCTTGAGGACCACAAGGATTCCATTTGCTGGTACATTGGAAAGAAAGGATTATGTAAAGTCAGGTACAGGGACGAAGGTCAGCGCACACTGGTGGTAGTTCGGGGGTTCACGCTCTTCTGTTGTTGAAAGAGAGGGTGTTGATGACAGCAGGTTTTGTTACAGCCCCTCCAGAATAACCAACACTTGGACCGATGTTTTTCCCCACAATTTAATGTTTAAAAGAGAAGCAAATGGAATCGCCAGTGCCTTTCCCAGCCAACCCCACAGCACGGCGTGCGAGGGAAAGGTGTTATCCCGTGCTGCGCAAGTAGCAACAAGGTGCCGGTCGCCTGTTTGATACGATGCTCAACGAATTCGGCAAGCCTGAAGTCCCTCCTCCCCATTCTTCCCAGTGAATGACCTCAGTCCTGCCCCATGACCCTGGAGGTCCGACGGGGCCAAAGCGACAAGAGCACAACTTGTGCTGTCATGGTAACGAAATGAACTCACAGAAGTGGCAGGAAGTGACATCATGAGACTGTAGTTTGAGTCTGTGATGTGATGATGTCGTACAGTATTTGAGTTGTTATGTATTATGTGAGTTAATGCTTTTGTTATGTTTGGATTAATATGTGATGTTTTTTGATGTATCAAGGAAGGAAGCTAATGCAAGGCAATGGGTGTATGTTTGGCCCATTGGTGCGGTCTATTGAGAAGCTGAAAACAAATCTCACACACACACACACACACACACACACACACACACACGCAAACATATACATAGACTAACATATCAGCCTTAAGCACATAGATCTATGCTTGCAGGTACTTATGCGTAATGCATGCTTCTTATCATACAGGTATATAATTCACACACATGCAAATGGCATGAAATCAGTATTTCTACACACAGATACTATCAGGGTGCTAAAGTACAGGGCTAAGAAACAGACCTGTCCCTGCACCGTGCGTCTCTTATTCCTTGTAGAACGTTGCTGAGGAGTAGGAAAACCTCTTTGGGTCGCTGTAAACCCTGGAGTTTCCGGTTGGACGTGCTACAGTACTGAGCTGGACTGTGTTGCTGTAGCAAACCGGAAACGACAAATTTGTAGGGTTCTAAAAACAAACAAACAAAAAAGACCTCAAATTTCGGTTTTGGGTGATATAACCTCAAATTTTACCTCGATTACGATTACCGAACAACTATTTCAACGAGAGGCGGAAACGGCATTACTGATTACAGACTGCAGTGTCTCAACACCAGCTGGACGTGTGCCTTGTCGTCGATGTCTTGCAAAAAATCTTGTATCTCGATTCTCCAAGTCGTTCACTTTTTACGTGACGTGAATCTTACGTTTCAGAATTTCTTGATTGGGCCAATAGAAATGCATTCTGTCAGATATTCAGTGTTATATTTGGGGTGGAGCTGGTTTAGCAAACACAGACTGGTCTCCGGTGGTCCTGCTGGTCATCATACTTTCTCATACCTCATCAAAGGTCCTACCAACTTCAGCTTGATGGAAAAAAAAAACAGAAAATGCATGAAATTCAAAGCGAACAGCTGTTATTCAGATTCTCATCAGGTTGAACGGGACTGTTACTGATGTTCTGTTCAGTCGGCCTGACATTGTAAACAATTGTGACATTGTTTTTCCCCAAAACGACATGACTCACCATCAGCAGCCGGAGCCTGAAGGAGCACAATTGGCCGTGCTGTCTCAGTGAGAGAGCACCATCAACCCCATCATTCAAATCAAATTAGACGTTCTGGAGATACACGTTTTTTTCCACGACAAAGATCGTATTTGTGGGCGGAGCCTGTCGAGGTGCCTACTTTCCTGTTAGAAGTCCATTCCAGCATTGCAGAGCTGCGGGAATTGTGAAGGACCTCAGTTCGAGAGAGGGAAGTCTGGTCGCGCGGGTCAAGTAAGAGTTGCGTTCAAGAAACGTTGGGGAAGAAAGGATTTTTTTCCTCTTCTTTAAGGGGAAAACGAGAAGGAGGGCAACTGAGAGGAGGATGAAGAACGTGAAGAAGGATGAAGGTACAGTAATGGGTGAATGACGCATGAAAACTGTTGGACCACAGGAACGTTCCTTTATTTCCACACCACGTTGTTACAATCAGGAACATCGAAGGCCTGTTATTAATGCATTATTACATGTAATATGTTACTTTTTTATTGTGGCTTTTGAAGATGTTTGGAGAATCTATTTAAAGAAGCACTTTGTATTGATGTGTGTAAGTGATCACTTAAAGAGAGTGAATGTTTGATTTTTTGTATCTTTTTCTTTTTTTTTTGGAGAAGTAAGTAAATAAGCTTGGTACAGAAATCAGTACGAGATGGCTTCCAGAACATTACTCTGTATAGTTTTGCCAAAGCTTGCTATTCGTTAAAGCGTGGAGACTTTATTTGAATGAAAACGGTGGTTTCTTTTATACCCAGCACTTTATTTCAGTGTTAAGCTTCTGTGCTCTGCCATATTTAAGAACCCGTCCCCTCTTCGTGGAGCTCTTCTCTTTGACTATTTGTGCTGATCTTACATCAGGAAACAGATCGGATTAGTGCTCCTTTTTCTTTACGTTGAATTTAATGTTTCCTGGAACGTACGAATAATTACCCCACAGACATGTTTACCACGGTGATGCTCAGGGACTCTGAAGAACCCAAACCAGGATGATCTATTGTTTTTTTTGTTTTTTTTTTAAGTGTGTTTTTATGTTGTTTGTCTCCTATTGGACGTGTGAAGGTCTCGCAATGCAAACAGGACTAAAGTGAGAAGTGTTTTAAAATGCTTTAAAGAACAAAAGAACCCAAAGCAGAACCGAGAACAAACCAGAGCAACAAAGTTCAGGCCTTCCTCATCTGAGTGTCTCCATTCCAGTAAACCTGTAGGCAGTGTCTCGTTTGTACATATTGGAGCCCTGATGTAAATATTGCTTAACGAACCTCCTCGTCTCGTTGTTTGCTCACAGTAACCTGCACTGACCACACTGGGGTTTTATTTTCACAAAAAAACAATAAAAATAAACAAATAAAAAAAAATAAATAACACTTTACAATATTCTTCTGTACCTTCAGAACCTCATGATGCTAAAAAAAAAACTAGTTTTGTAGTTTCAACTGAAAGCGAACAGAACACACAACACTAACGAAGTCTTCCGTCATCGTACTAACGGTTCCAACAAAGGGTAGCTTGAAAAACAGCGTCAGTGTTTGCATTCGTGTCAAATAAAGCAGATTTCTTGCAGTAAAGCACGACTAGTTCCCTCAAGTGCCAAAGCCGGTCTGCATGCTCGAGTGTATTTTTGCATTAAGTGTTAAAGGTAACGTTGTTCACGGCGGTGATCGTGACGTCTGTGTTGTATCTTATCGTGCCGCTGTATTTTATGTCTGTAGCACTTCGCCGAAATGCTTTTGCACTTGACAAAGTCAAATAAAGCGTTTGACAGCTCAGCTCAGCGGATTCCTTTGCCTTTGATTCTTTTTTTACCCAAATGAATAAAAAAAAATTCACAATGTGTTTGATAAACAGCATATTTTTGCCAAGTAAAAAAAAAGCTGCCAAAAAAAACGTTGAACGTTGTGTTTAAACGTTGTTTGTTTTTGGCATTTATGAAACGTGACCCTTTCAAATCGTGCACTGTGGTGTGCTTCACGGGCGTCGCCTGACCTGACATTTTAACCCTTCCAGGTCCCTGGTTTTAGGATTCAGTCACGGTTTCTTTGAACAGATGAAGACGGGACTCGCTGTTCTGAGATCTCCACGTCCACGTCGTACTGCACCGTGATCAGACGGGAAGATGCTCAGCAGAAGGTGCTGGATCCTCTTTCAGAGGCTGAAGACCCGTTTTAAGAACTAATACAGTGCAGAGGTTCTCAACCTTGTTCAGCGGACAGACCACCTGAAGAACGGCCCACAACTCGGCCTCGAGAGCGAGGATTAGGGCCCGAAAAGGAGCTTAAGAGCAGGTCTTTATGAAAACATCTGTCCCAAATGTCCCTCACAAACACACAATTACGAAAGATGCTTTTCCAACATCTCGTTACAAAAAGCGGTCTCTGTACGTCAACCCCACGTCCACAACCCGTCTACTTATGCTACGACGTCATCTTTGATCTTGGCTGGGTTAGGATTAGGATTACCGACACACTATGGACCACTGCCTCCCAATGAGGACGGACTGGGGGACCACTGTGCTTCACAGCCCACTGGTGGTCCTCAGCCCACAGGTTGAGAAACCCTGATGTATAAGACACTGCAGGGACGGTCGCACCAGTGCAGCGATGCCGTGTATTGGATTATTACTGCCGCCTGAAACGTCCCCGAAAGAAAGACAAAAGTCCTGCTGCAGAGATATTTTATTCCTCACCAACAAGCAAAACATCTCGGCTTACAAAGGATTTAGTGTTTCTTCATTCTGTCTCCACTTCAGCTCACCTTAAATCAAAAGATTCTCACACACACACACACACACACACACACACACACACACACACACACACACACACACCTGATGGATGGCCAAATAATACTAAAAACGTTTGCATTACAGATTTTAAAGTTGGGTTTACAGTCTAGAGATCAGATTTCCATCAGTTCAGTGCCTTCGTTAGGGTTTCTGCTGACGTCCTTCCTCCAATTAAGTCCTAAAATAAGCTTAATTAACCTAATTTACATGCAGAACAGCCGTCCTGGTCGTCTCGGCTCTAATCCGTTCTGACGGTGTTAAAACTGCACTGTGCAGCTGAGCGTCATGCGCAGCACTGACCTGAAGCCGATTGTAAAGCCTGTTAATACGGGTCAGTCGGAGTTAATCTTCCTTATATAAACACCACTCACTCATTGGCACGGTCAGGGACAGTGGACAGAGATGTGCAAATACATAGGCAGCATCACTCTCATACACACTGCGTCAATCTTATGTCATACTTACCAGCAGACATAAAAGAAACCATCACACACACACACACACACACTGTGAAATAGTTGCACCCAGAAGGAAGTGTCAGACTGATGCTGTTGGGAAGGAAGACGTGGTGTCTGGTTTAACGCAACACGCCAGACGTCTCTGCATGGAGTTGTAGAGGTTCCTAATGGTGTCCTGTGATGATCCATCCCATGCAGCTTGAATGTTCTCACTCAGTTCTGCAGATGGTGTGGTAGGGGTGGAGTGTTAGAGCGTCCAATAGCGTCCCACACATTTTCAATCGGGGACAGGTCTGGAGATGCGGAGACGAGTTGTTGGACGTCTTCACCAGGTCAAATGTGGGATTCTGAAGAGATCACGGTCATTCTGAGGGATTGAATTTCTGGCACAACACCACTGCAGTCTTTGGTGACGTTGACGTGGTTTTAAGGGCTGTCGTTGTGCATGTAGTCGAGCGAAATACGGCCACTTGCCAACGGTGCTGCACTAACAGGATGACTCAAAGTGACCGTTGGGTCACCATGTGTGTTAGGCAGTCCGTCGGTTCTCCTCTCCACGGTTTGTGTAGGTCACCCAGAATCATGTCGCTGGTGCATGCTTTCTATCCACCGTCCCCAACAGCGTTCTATGGTAATGTCCACAAATGGTATGACATGCAATGCTTCAGTAAGGCCATCCCACTTCCTGATGTCCTACGATGAGACCCTGCTTCCAACTTCTCTGAAGATTCACTGACGAAAGGATTCTACCAACACAACAGCTGGAGTCAGAACATACATAACCTCATATTGTAAGCATAGTCCTCGTTTACGTCACATGCATCACATGCACACACGCCTCACGACGTCAAACCTACCCACCGAGATTCAGTCCTGTTTATTCCTTCTGGGTGTAACTGTTTGTTTACAGTGAGTATGTGCACGTGTGCGTAAATATACTGTGAAGGTGCTGCAGAAAAAAAAAAAGTTCATGTTCTTTTGGCAAGAAACAAGAAAGCAGGAGAGAAAGCACCACAGAGAACAGCTACAGGAGAAGTGGTACGAAGTGACGTTGTTGCGCTTTTGTTTTGCCTTTTTATGGAGTTAAAAATGTCGCTTTTATTTTGAAAGACCTTTCAAAAATCAGCCTCTCTGAACTGGGTTCCTCCTCAAGAGAGGCCTAAAAATCAGACCGAATTTAAAATCATCATCATCATCAATTCCAATTGGACTTTTCCAGCAATCGGGTGATGCTGGGTGGAGGAGGGTGGAGGAGAGAGTGAATTTGAGAGTGTTTTAGGCCAAAACATCATCAACCCTAAACAAAATCAGTGAAGTCATCAACTGTGGAAACCAGACGCTTCCTCTGGCCGGAGTCTGGGTTGGAGGCGGAGCCTGAGGGCTGGTGGGTGGGCTTGGCGGCATGGCTCTGAGTGAGGGAGATTCCAGGGGTGGGGCGAGACTGGATCTCTTCTTGAGCCTGGAAAGCAGAGAACGAATAAGACACGTGAACCATGTAGTCAATCATTCGAGACAAAACCCAGCACCGAGCTGTGGAGCAGTGGAACGGTGTTCTCCGTTACTTTTGGGACGAGTTGGGGTGCTGACCATCCAACGTCCTGACCTCACTAACACTCTTGTTGCTGAATACAATCAAACATCACAGCAATGCTGCAGAATCTAGTACAACATCTTCCCTGGACAGTAGAAGACGCAACTCCCAGTACTTTTGTCCGGATCGATGTACTTTAGTTGTAAGTATGGAAGTCATACGGTGTGAGCAACCACGTCATCGAGTCTACGGGAGACGGAACTCCTCCACACGGTTGGAGAAGTGACAACAAACAAGCCCTGTCTGATGGACTAGATCAGAGGAGAACCTGTAAAAAAGGGATCTATTTCAGAACAAACGTGGACGAAGAAAGGAACATTACCCTGGTTCTGATCCTCTTGATGTGCCGGAGTCGGGCCAGCCACTTGGAAGCGTAGGCGTCAGATGGATTCGCTCTGTACTGGTGCACCAGCGACGCCATCTGGAGACGAGAGGAAGCAAAAAAACGAGTTTCAGCTTCATAAAATAAACCACTGGTTAAGAGACACCGTCTCGCTGCATTTTCTCTGGGTAAAGATAACAACCAGCAGCCTCAAGCCCCGCCTCCTTTTTCACGCTGTAACATGAAGTGATCATTATCGGACCCTTTACAGGAACGCAACTCTAACAGCAGAACATTGGTTCAGTTAACCATCATATACGCTGTGCTGAGTGCTGCACTGGCCTCGTCCAACGTTGCTACCACGACAACCCACATCGAAGCATGGCTACAGGTCTCGTACAAAATCGCTAGTGCAGCATTATCCCGCTGACTTGAACTTCGCCTGAAATCTCTGCTGCGGTGTTGTGGAACAAAGCCTGGCTTAAAACCAGTCCCGTCACCATCGATCCGTCCCTGTTCTGGATATGGGTGTCACCCAATCACTACCCCGGCATCAGCATGCAGGATGTGGCGTTAGCATGATAGCATGATTGTAATGATCTGAGATTGAGGAGGAGAAGATCAACATCACAGTTACTTGTTCCTCCATCAGCTGAACTGTAGGGTTTTAAATCAGCTGATATTCGAGGACGAAGCTGCAGGTTTGGTACTTGTAAAGGACAGAACAGGGAGAGATTCTTTTCACTGTTAAACCTGAACCGGAGCCACGGATCAGACACGGTCCGATTCAGCCAAAAGCTCTGGATCAGCAGGACGTTCTCAAGGGACCGGCTACGAGAGGTTGATTACAGCATGTTTACTAATGAGAACTGGCTCTGCAGTTCACTTAGAGCTAAAGAAGAATCAGAGAGAGAGAGAGAGAGAGAGAGAGACAGAGAGAGAGAGAGACAGAGAGAGAGAGAGACAGAGAGAGAGAGAGACAGAGAGAGACAGAGAGAGACAGAGAGAGACAGAGAGAGACAGAGAGAGAGAAAGAGAGAGAGAAAGAGAGAGAGAAAGAGAGAGAGACAGAAAGAACAAACTCACATTAGCATGCAGTGCCATCTGTCTGACCAGTAGCGGGAGGTTTTGGTCAGAGACGATTTTTGCCACTGTAGTGTCCACTAAGCCCTCGAGATCTGAGAGAAGAGCAGAAGAAAATTATAAACAACACACGCTGGAAATGATTCAGTGTCTCCTGTAAATGATTCAGTGTCTCCTGTAAATGATTCCGTGTCTCCTGTAAATGATTCCGTGTCTCCTGTGTATAACAATTTATAGTATCTACTGAATCATTTTTCAGACACTAAGTAACTTCGTCATGATGAGGTCGAATCTGGAGGGTTAATACTATTCATCCTAAACCGCGGCTACAATCCAAACCACTCTGACCACTGCTTATGAACTTCACCCGAAGATCACCGTAACACCGTAACACCGTGTAAAACACTCCGGCAGTTTTGAAAAAGCAGATTTTTTAACATATTTCTAAAAATGTGATTTTACGGAACCATCTGAATGATCTGGCTCTTTCCCGGATGCAGACGGCGCCTTCGGTTAATCAATCGTGGTTCAGAGTCTTAATGCAAACTGTAGGAGCAGGAAAGAACCCTCTGGAGGTTCTCTGGAGAGCGTACAAAACCTCATCTCGGAGACGGGCAGGAAAAATATCAGCTATTACAGAGACGGCTTCGGCACGCAGTTACTCCATTTCTCAGAGAACATTTGGTCCTCACAAAAATAGAAGTACAGGCGCACACACACACACACACACACACACACACACTTCCTTTGTATAAACATCCTGACGCTGTTTCACACAGCGGTCGGTAATCACCTCTTCGGCACTGCAGCGTGACCAGGTTACTCTCGTAGTCCAGGGGCTTTATCAGGACCTCCACAAAGTTGAACTGGCCCTGAACAAAACACACATCTTCATCAAA
Organism: Acestrorhynchus altus; assembly: GCA_034509495.1. NCBI lineage: Eukaryota > Metazoa > Chordata > Actinopteri > Characiformes > Acestrorhynchidae > Acestrorhynchus > Acestrorhynchus altus. The sequence continues at coordinate 48,760,896 of CM067502.1, read as the reverse complement.
CTCAGTGTAAGCGGTGTGTGGTTCATCTACACAGCTGGACAATAGTGACCATAATAATCATTGAAATCTGACCATCGGATGATCTGATACTAAGCCATTCCAGAGAGCTCATTCTCAGCACTACAGTCACATTGACGTGGTGGTGGTGTGTTAGTGTGTGTTGCGCTGGTACGAGTGGATCAGACACAGCGGTGCTGCTGGAGTGTTTAAACACCGTGTCCACTCACTGTCCACTCTATTAGACACTCCGACCGAGTGTCTCCACCCTGTAGATGTAAAGTCAGAGACAGAAGCTCGTCTGTTTCAGCAGTTTGTGATGGTCGTCCTCTCGTCCTTCATCAGTGCTCACAGGACGCTGTTTATACACTCCAGCAGCACAACACACCACGTCAGTGTCACCGACCCGCATAATAGCTGCTCTGTGACGGTCCAACCAATTAAGACCCTTAATGCTGAGGATCCGCAGAGAACACTCGGATTCGACTATTTATATAAAAACCACGTGAATGTCCAAATGTTTGCGGACACCCCTTTCTCACGAATACACTCGACTACCTGAACTACTGCAATAGAATTGGACTCTCTGGAGCAGATACACGTTACCACTGTTGGAACCACGTTTAATGCCAAGCATGAGCGAGAGGGGTATAAACCCCTCCAGAACCGAGCTGTGGAGCTTCAGAGTCCAGTTCAAAGACCTCTCTGAACAACAGACACCGTTACTCCAAGAACAGCAGGATTAACACCCTTGATTTCAGAAGAACCAACGGATTCGTCAAGTGTCCCACCTTTATAGTACCGAGTTTGTATTCCTCTCCCGAGTCGTTATAAACCACCACCACAAAGTCGTTCCCGATGTGTCGTTTCTTGTTACAGCAGCTCTTATCGCTCTCCCTGTTGGGCATCAGCGTGGCGATGTGGAAAATAGCTACAGGCCAAAAAAAAACAGGCATAAAAACACTGAATGATGAAGAACAGCGTCCATTAACCCGCCCCGACTCCCTCCTTCATACATATTAAACACACATTCACTATCGGCTTCACCACGTTCACCACACACTGCTCGCCTCGTCCATCTCCGCATAGTCGGCCTTGAGCAGTTGTGTTCCAAACCTCGCACGCATTGATCTGACCGTCAAAACTCCCTGACCTTCAAAGAGGCCAGATCTGACATTCTGGATAGACTCTCAGCTTGACAAGTAAATAGCTGCACCCAGAAGGACGTGTGGGATTGTTCTGACTCATCCACACATACAGACGTAGTGCTTCTCAGTCTATTTAGCCTACAACCGTTAAGCCCCGCCCACTCACAAAGAAGGGATGTTCCAGCCATTAAACTGTAGGCGACACCTTTTGATTTGACCGTTACCTCCTGATTAAGACAACACACACACACACACACACACACACACACACACAAACGGCTCACCCTGCATGATGTCATCGTGCCAGCAGTAGGTGAACTCCCCATCATCTGCGTAGCGTCCGTGGTCCAGACCCCCTAGAAAGATCTGGTCAGGGTCGCAGTCTTTCAGGTGGATCAGCTTTCCCAGACCGGTCAGGAACCGAGCGTAACGGTTCGAGCCATACTCGTTCGACAGAATCGCCACTTCGTTATTGGCCTACGGAGAGCGAGGACAATCAAAACGTCTCATTTACATAGACAACTTACAGTCAGACTTACACTGCGTGTAATATGTTAAACGTCCTGCGGTGTTTGCTGATCTGCTGGGGTTCTGCTGTTGTAGTGTTGCTGAGATAAAGGGAGATGGTTGCTAAGGTGGGTTTTTTTCGTTGTTGCCATGTTAATGGGCTGGTTGCTGTTGCTCGGTGGTGAAGCAGAGGCTAAGGTCTTGTCAGGTGGTTGCTAAGGGCTTGCAAAGGTGAGGATGAACTCGTTCATCTCAGGCTGAATTAAAAAAGTATGAAGGGATGATTGAACTTTTGGTGAAACGGCGTCATTAAAGTTTAAGACCTCTTACGGCACCAAAAGCTGGGTTATTAGACCTTCACCGGGTTCTGTGGTGACAGACTCATAATTACAGTCGTCATCGTCATCAAAGTCCAAAACAAAAACACAACAATCACAAGTGACCTTTGAGATTTTAATGGACTGAATACTCGCACTGTGATGGTGTTCACCATAACGAGACACGTACAATCAGAAAAGACCAATAAGCAGGGCTTCTCTTTACAGAACAGCCGGAGGAATCTACTCGGACGACTGTAATGTATAGAAACACAACGCTCACCTGACCAGGTCCCACAAACACCACTCCGATTTTATGAGTGTCGTACGGCGGCATCTGATCCAGAACTTTAACAGCTCGATCAATCAGCTGTTGAGGAACAGCCTTCGTTAGTGCTCGACACAGGAAAGACAAACAAGATCATAGTTGCTTGCTGACACACACACACACACACACTCACACACTCACACACTCACACACTCACACACAGAGTTTGGTTCTTTACGTTGGGGCAGGAACACAAGATTAATATACTGGTTCTGCTCAAAACAAAATAGTTGCACCCAGAAGGAATCTACGTTCGCCTGTCACGGAATCACTCAGAACGTCACCTGCTTTTGTCTTGGTGGAGACTTGAAGACACAGATACTACGCCGTGGTCGGTCTCATCTCCAGACCTGTCCCTGATTGAAAATGTGTGGATGCTATTGGACGCTCTATGAACACTCCACCCCTAACACACCATCTGCAGAACTGAGTGAGAACATTCAAGCTGCATGGGATGGATCATCGCAGGACACCATCAGGAACCTCTACACCTCCATGCAGAGACGTCTGGGATGTCGCGTTAAACCCGACGCCGTACTGAGAGACACGTCTTCTGTACGAGTAGATCAATAAATACTGATCAGATCAGACTACAGTTATCATCAGTTATTGATCCTGATCACCTTCATCTTCCTTCCAAATAGCCCTGCAATCCCACACGACCTTCTGGGTGCAACTATTGTTTGATGGTGAATGTACTTCTCAACCCAGGCTTTAAGAGCAAGAGCAGACTTTGTCTTCAATTAACTGACTGAACGGATCATCTGTCATGACTTATGACGGGTTTGTGGATGGACCGGGACCTCACCTCAGATTTGGGCAGGAGGAGGGGCTTGTTGGCTTCATTACCAAAGAAGGGTGAGTGATAAAGCTGCAGAAACACGAAACTGGAGGAAGAGAAAGACGGGAAAAGAAGAAGAAACATTTCAAACTTAGATTTCACTTTCTAAACGTTTCATAAGATCAAACAGGAAAGGATGGACGAGACGGAAACGTCCAACGTCTGACCGGTCTGTTCACTTTCTACACTCAATACTCGCTCGGGTCACCTTTACCACAAACTACTGCATCAGTGTGCTGTGGACCAGAGAAGATCAGCTTGAGCTACTGAAGCCCAGATTGCTGTGAAAGTGGCCTTCAGCTCATCATGCTCTCTCAGGTGGGTCTCACCCTTTAGAATCTGTATGGGGTTCTACTCTGGAGAGGCTGGATGTTTGATCCATCACAGTAACATCATGGTTAGTGAACCATGTGGTGGTACTTTAGGCACTGTGGTCAGATGCTGAGCCCTGCTGGACAAGTTAATCACCATCTCCATGAAGCTGGTCAGCAGATGGAAGCGTGAAGTGCTCGAAAAGTCTCCTGGTAGACACTGCTTTGACTAAAGACTTCATAAAACACAGTGGACCAACACCGTCCAGACGACAACCCCCTAAACCATCTTGGATTCTCCACTCCTTGTGAAGCTCTCCCAAGTTCTTGACGATGATCTACAGGCTGTGGTCATTCCTGTTGCTTGTGCACCTTTTCCCACCACATTTTCTCCTTCCAGTCAACTTTGCATTAACATGCTTTGATACAGCCAACCATGGCCTTCTGTGGCCTAACCCTCTTAGTGGACGGGGTAATGAAGGTCTTCTGGACAACTGTCAGGTCGGCAGTCTTCCTCATGACTGTATGAAGCCCACAAATGTATATATTTCTTAAATACAGACACAGATTTGAGATCCTGCTGCTTGTATTCCAGAGTTTGGAGAGAGCAGTGTTTCGAAATCCCCATTTATTCCAGTCACGGGAATCCAGATCAGACCCAGAGCTCCTATTATGGGTATGAAGCCGACTACAGAATAATACATGACTTCAGTGGTCCATTCCATCCTGCGGTAAACAAAAATGTTCCGAACCCAGAGATGTTTTCTCCCAAACGTTCCCGAGTCCTCCAAATGGAGAGGCTGCTAAGATGGGATTCCAGAGGCTGAAAGTGTGAATTAAAACACTGATTTTCAGCACCGTCACTGACCTCAAACATCTTCACAACACCAAAAACAAGACCTGCGTGAGAGACGGCCGAGGGACGGGACAGACAGTCTGTCCAAAACACAAGACCCGGATAATTAAACCCAGGATTATCAATGGAGAGCGTTATAGGCACAGACGCCGTCTGGCTCCTAACCAATCAGAGAAACGCGGTAAATGTGCCACAACACACCACGGAGCAGCTGCAAGACAGATCGCAGCAATACCGCGTCTAATGGATTCCGAAATAACTCCTGCAATAACGCGGCTGCGTGTGTTCCGTGATGTCGTGGACGTGCTGAAGAGAAGAGCTGCTTAAGAGAAGGCCCCTGAAGTGGTGGTGGACTCGTTCCTCCGTCGCCTGTATGACACTAATTGTGTTAGTGCGGGACTCGGCTCGAAGCCGAGATCGGAAGCAGCTGCTCGGATATTAAAAATCTGTTCCACAGAATTTCTTTCATCTTAGGATCGTATAAGAGACGCGAGCAGGACGTCCGTATCGCAGCTGCCTCAGCGGTCGGCTAGAACACGTTCGGGACAGTAATTAAAGGAACAGTTGGAACATCTAACACAGCTTCCCCTTTACATTAAACTTTCATTGGTCCTCAAATCAGGTTTTCCAGTTTCTGCTCAATCACAAATCTAGGGTGGACATTTAAGGGTTATGGACGTGATCCACGTCTCTAATGGTGCTTCTCCACTGTGCTGTGCCTACAGGACTCGCCTGGACCCCGTGCACCTGCTCAGAGTGGAATCATGCCACTTTCCTTCACATACGCATCAGAGATGGGGCTCGATGGTGCGTCAGCTGCACTCTTTCATTTTAATAAGAGCGCATTTCACAGCTCAAGGCGGGTTTTATTAGGCGAGGCTCAGACAGCAGCGGAGCAGAGGATCAAATCCTTCCTTCAAGCCCGAACGAGGTGGTGCGGAAATTCAATCGGCTCACTCCACTTCGCTTCGACTATTAACGTGACGTCACCGGCATTAACCCCGACTCTGCTGCTAGATCGCTTGGGAGGGAGCACAGGCGGACTCTCTGGCGCACACTGGTGCAAAGGGATGAGGGTAGTCTGGGGGGGAAGTTCTCCAGATGCAGTGAACATTGGGGTGGAAATCTGCTACTCATACATGAGCATTTCCCACGTGTATAAACTGGGATTAAAGCCTTCTAGGTCAGCATCACAGAGGACACCATATTCTACAGACGGAACGGTCAGCGATTTTGGGGCCGATATAGATTGTCGATTGTCTTTTGGCACGATCGTACCGTCATCAATACCAGCGGAGTGCAGGGCTGGAAGCTGGAGAACCACATACTGTAGTTCTGGAAATGTTCCTGCTTTTTGGAATCAACTACAAGATCTACAAAGAACTCCAAGCACCAGCCAAATTCTTGGGTTCTACGGTGGCTTGTTGGTTAGCACGTTCGCCTTGCTGTGCTGAGGTCTTGGGTTCAAGGCCCTGTCTGGGTGGAGTTCTCCCAGGGGTCTCCTGTTTCCTCCCACATTTAAAGTCGTCTGTCTGTAGACCCCGATACGGATTGTCGCTCTGGACCGTCGCTTGCGGTAGACGACACGCTGTGCGCAACTGGCTACCTTTTCTCACGGGTGTGTTCTGATTGTGCGGACTGTAACAGTGAGTGATCGTTTTGTATCCAGACAGTAACTAGATGTATTTTGACTGCATTCTCTGAACACTCGTCATTACAATGCGTCCCCATGTGTCCTTCGACTTAAACGTGGACGAGATCCATCTCTGACCACCTCCAAACGTGCTTTGATTGATCATACATCCCTCTTACCTGGGGCTCAGTCCAGAGCTCTTCTCTGCATTCGCCGGGCCGCCACGGTTGTGGTAAGAGTCGCGATCCGATTTCCTCTCCCTTCTCGACGAAGGTGCAGAAACCGAGATTGTGTGTCCGCGAGGCCGATGACCGCTGGGAGAGAGCGGCCCTTGCTGGACACTCGGGAACTCCAGTTTCATCTTAGAAGCTGAAGAGGAGGAGGTGGATACACTCGCTGTGGCACTGACACTTGGAGGACCTCCAGAACCAAGGTTTCCTCCTTGACCACCAGCCTCTCCTGGGGCTTCTCTTTCAGTCGAAGCCTGAGTAGGCAGGATTTTCCCCTCCACCGGGGTCCTGGACCTGGGGACGTCTCCAGGTCCAGCTCCCACAGCTTTAGCAAAGGCCTCTGGGAGGGTCTGGAGTTCTGGAGATGAGCTGGACTTGTTGAGGGTTTGGGAGTGCGGGAAGGCCAGGTCCGAGTCTGCAGCTGCACTGGAGAAGGTCAACGGCGGCTGGTCAATCGGAATACCACCCTCACTGACCTCCTCCAGGGTTGATTTCTCGTCGTCTTGACTGGAGGTTGAAGACGACTGGAAAAAGGGAGAAAACTCAGGGCCTGTGTTTGGAAGGTGTTTTGTTTCGTAACTAGATAGATAGATAGATAGATAGATAGATAGATAGATAGATAGATAGATAGATAGATAGATAGATAGATAGATAGATAATACGGATGTCACTCACTCTGCTGAGCATGGAGGGCGGAGTCTTGGTCATCTTTTCAGTGCTCATGAAGATGGGCTCAAACTCCGGTATATCTGGTGAATGGGAGGGTGAATCCGGTCCTTTGCCCCGCCCACCTTCTTCCAGCACAACCACCGAGTCTGTGGAGTGGGTGGGGTGAGAAAGTGGGTGGGGTTAAAACATCACTCGTGCCAAAATCGCATGAAGGAAAACAAAGAAACTGGCTGATTCACACACTCGGCACAGCAGTTACACACAATGCTGTCGATTCTTCCACTTTGAACAACGAAACAGAATCACAAGCGGTCAGTTCATCTACGATCCCACATTTCTATCTACTGAGACAACAAGCAGCCAATTAGACGAGATCAAAACAGCACAGATACGCGGGCTTTGATCAGAACAATCACGCGCAAGCAATGACCCGTATCAGCAGGTCGGCACTGATCTCTTTCCAAAAACAACAACACACAACACCAGCACAAGCAAATATATACGTCGTTTAGAGGACATATATATTTCGTCCTACTAGCAAGCAGCTCTTTAAGACCTCATCATTTCACAGAACTGAACGGAACGTAATGGACACCGTTTGTTGGCGCATTCTTTAACTCTACTCGATCAGCCAAGTAGGATCTCCCAGGACATTTTCCACCAAAAGAACTCTTAAGCCAGAACACAACCAGTTCAAGCAGCAAAGAACCTTGGTGTTCTTTTAGCGAACCATCCTGCATTTACACCCGTTTTAGTGGAACCGAGTATACGTCACAGAATACGTCGTTGTCATCACCAGAGGGGCTGCACAGGGTCAGTAAACTGAAGTGAGAAGATGGTAGTGCGTGTAGACGACCTGCGAGCGTTGGTTCTGTTAGAGATGTTGCTCCGTCCACAGAGCTTAAATCTGAAAATGGATCTTTGGTTTGCGAGCGAACTTCTTGGGTTTCGGACCTTCTATTTTTTGTGGAAATGCACAGAATGTAACGTAGGAGAACCTTAGACCCTATTACATTATTTTTTCAACACGGGCTGTATTGATTTTGGAAAAACTATGGAATAACTATCAGTATTAATATTCTGTACCGCTCACACTGCTGCACGCTCCTTTAGGAACGCTGAAGCGTACGGAACAGCGCGCCGTATGGAACGGTGAAGCGTAGGGAACAGCGCGCCGTATGGAACGGTGAAGCGTAGGGAACAGCGTGCCGTATGGAACGGTGAAGCGTAGGGAACAGCGCGCCGTATGGAACGGTGAAGCGTACGGAACAGCGTGCCGTATGGAACGCTGAAGCGTAGGGAACAGCGTGCCGTATGGAACGCTGAAGTGTACAGTAAGCGACAGTGAAGCTTAGCGAGATCAAGGCTCAAAACTGAAAAGGCAAATATCAGAAACCAAACACGGCTTGACCGGCTGATCGAGGTGGAGGGTTTGGGGCACAAACGGTCAACAGGAAGGAAACAATATTCAGGAAACGAAGGTTTAAAGGGAACCCGTTTGGCCGGTTCTGTTCAATAATGAGGTCTGAGCTTGACTGCTGCTTCGCATGTGATGGGACACGAGGCACACAGAGACAAAGAACCAAAACAGAACCAAAACAGACGAGTAAGAGATAAATACACTCGATTAGGAAAAATCAGTAACCAATCCCATCACTTGATTGGTTTCTCACTGTGATTGGCTGATCAATTAATTAAAGACAGACTGATTGGTTGTTCTGTTATAAATGGTACTCTCTCATTGAGCAGGGTTAATAACGGACATGAAAATAAGACACAGAGACAGAGAGAGAAACAGAGAGAGAGAAACAGAGAGAGAGAGAGAGAGAGAGAGAGAGAAACAGAGAGAGAGAGAGAGAGAGAAACAGAGAGAGAAACAGAGAGAGAGAGAGAGAGAAACAGAGAGAAGAGAGAGAGAGAGAGGGAGAAACAGAGAGAGAGAGAGAGAGAGAGAGAGAGAGAAACAGAGAGAGAGAGAGAGAGAAACAGAGAGAGAGAAACAGAGAGAAAGAGAAACAAACAGAAAAGAAACAGAGAGACAGAGAAAGAAACAGAGAGAGAAATGAGAGAGAAAGAGAAACAGAGAGAGAAAGAGAGAAACAGAGAGAGAGAGAGAGAGAGAGAGAGAGAACACACGCACAGGTAAGATATACCTGCCCAGGATATACTCCTATGTAACCTGCCTGGCTGATCGGAGGGGCAGAGAGAGCAGAGAGAGCCCTCTGCAGCGACACACCCAGCAGGAGTAAACAAACAAACAAACAAACAAATAAACAAAGGAAGAAAACAATAACAATGACAATGAACACAAGCAAAAAACATAGCAACCGATCAACATTGCGTACAGAGAGAGAGAGAGAACAGAACATCCCAACACTGCTGTCAAGGCGAGGGAAAAGGGTGAAGCCAGACCGATACACTGATATAATCAGCCAATATTTACATTTTATTAGTAGATAAATATGAATCACTACATATAATGATATTAGAAATTTTAACATTTATAAAATGTCTAAAGTGAGAAACTATTATGCAGTTTGTAGTAATTCATGCAGACAGACTGTAAAATATATTGATATATAATATAACTAAATAAATAAAAATCCTTTTTCTCTTTTTCGCTGTTGACTGTAATTCACAGCACAAGCCGAAAGAGATACAGAAGTGAAAGTAGCTGAAATCTCTTTTCGAGAGCATTTAACACTTATAATCCCACTCTCGATCTCGATAATCAACCGACATCAGCTTAACGACTGGAGGAGATTTTCGAGTGAAGTCTGTCAATGTAAATGCACCGATTGGGCAGGTTTGAAAGCCAATCCGGGCTGAGTCGGACTTTGGCGAGGTGCAGTAGAACCGATTTTTCAACCTCTAGGGGAGCTTTAATCAACATTTTCTGACAAATTCTCATTTTAATCAAACACACGAGACACGTATGAATATTTGTAGATTAAAGATGATAAAAAATGTGCTGCTATATTATAAACGTTCCATATCAGTCAGGCTTACACAGTCAAGGACATGAAAGGACAAAAAGAAGACAGCGAAAGGAGGGACAACAGGCAAGAACCTTTCAGACAGGGTCCGAAAGAGTGACCGATGCAGTGACCTCGCACGAGTGTCCGATCTTAAGAGCGGAAATGTCGAACGCTCGCTTTACGAGGGAGCTTCATTACCAACCACAGCGGATTTCTGTCCAATCAGTGCAGCTGGAAGCCCTTTAGAGGAGGAACGGCAGCAAACCGAGGACGAAGACTGACCAGAGCTCTGTCACCGGCGGTAAAGGAAGTAAGAAGAGAGAGAGCGAGAACGTGAGACGAGTCACAGAAGACAGAGTGGGAGACGGAAAGAAGAAAGAACACATCACCCTTTTTGGGATTCATACTGTAGTGCTGGGATCTGGGGTCTGCTTGAGTGTCTCATTATAAGGCTGTAAGGAGGTAGAACTGACCCTAGAACAGCACGAAAGAACAACGTCTGCTCCTCAAATACCAACGTTCAAGTACCAACGTTCAAGTACCCCTCCACTTCACCTGTGTTGGAGCGCTGAATCAGGCTGGGCTTACAGACTGGGGACGCCAGGAGGAACATTTGCAGAGTCAGTCTGAGGTTCTTTCACTCCTTCCATGGCCATAAGGACACTGGAGAGCTCCTGCAGAGGCATGTTGGCCAATTCGGAGGAAAATGGACTCGGGGCGTTCTCCAGACACATTAGCCAGCTGGTTGTACCTGCACACACACACACACACACACACACACACACACACACACACACACACACACACACACACACACACACACACACACACACACACACACACACACACACACACACACACACACACACACACACACACACGTAATGAAGAACCAAACCAAAGAATTCAAATCTCAAACTTCAATTCACAAATCAGACCTTCAGGTCACTACTTTGAAAAGCCTGGAAACACCATCATTAGGCCTGCAGGAGAAGACCACACCCAGACAAACATCTGGCAACCTTAGACTCACTTCTCAATCTGGCAACCCTCAGACACCCAGAAATCGATCGATTCTCAGGAGAACCCAAAACTTAAAGGCGGTAGCTTAGGAGAACCCTAAAGAAGATCAGCTGTGCGTTCAGTTCAAAATTAAATGAACTTTGAGGCTTCAGACGTCAGTTTTAATTTCAGAAACGCCTGTGGGGTGTGTGTGTGTGTGTGTGTGTGTGTGTGTGTGCTCAACCTTTAAATTGGGGGCGACAGTGGCCAAGAGAGCAGTGGCAGGCCTCCAGGCCAGTCACTTTCTGACGGACTCCAAGCTTTTGTTTTCAATTAAAACCATCACATCATTCACCAGCAGAGCCTATATTTACCAGAGAACCAAGGAAAATCCACACCCATTCAAGACATCAGAGACTCAAAAGAAAGAAAGAAAAGAAGAAAGAAAGAAAGAAAAAGAAAAAAAGAAAAGAAAGAAAAGAAAAAGAAAGAAAGAAAGAAAAGAAAGAAAGAAAGAAAGAAAGAAAGAAAGAAAGAAAGAAAGAGAAAGAAAGAAAAGAAAGAAAGAGAAAGAAAGAGAAAGAAAGAGAAAGAAAAGAAAGAGAAAGAAAGAAAAGAGAAAGAAAGAAAAAAGAAAGAAAGAAAGAGAAAGAAAGAAAAAGAAAGAAAGAGAGAGAAAGAAAGAAAGAAAGAAAAGAAAGAAAGTGAAAAGGAAAGAAGGAAAAAGGAAAGAAAAGAAAAGAAAAGAAAGAAAAAAGAAAGAAAGGAAAGAAAGGAAAGAAAAGAAAAGAAAGAAAGAAAGAAAAGAAAAGAAAAGAAAGAAAGAGAGAAGAGAATAGAAGAAGCAAAAAAAGAAAGAAAGAAAAAGAAAGAAAAAAAAAGAAAAAAGAAAGAGAGACAGAAAGAAAGAAAGAAAAAAAAGAAAGAAAGAGAGGTCAACAGAAAAAAAAGAAAGAAAGAAAGAAAGAAAGAAAAAAGAAAGAAAAGAAAAAAAAGAAAGAAAGAAAAAAGAAAGAAAGAAAGAAAAAGAAAGAAAGAAAGAAAGAAAGAAAAGAAAAAAAAGAAAGAAAGAAAAAAAGAAAGAAAGAAAGAAAGGAAAGAAAAAAGAAAGAAAGAAAGAAAGAAAAGAAAAAAAAGCAAAAAGAAAGAAAAAGAAAGAAAAGAAAAAGAAAGAAAAAGAAAGAAAGAAAGAAAGAAAGAAAGAAAGAAAGAAAGAAAAGAAAGAAAGAAAGAGAAAGAAAGAAAGAAAGAAAGAAAGAAAGAAAGAAAGAAAGAAAGAAAGAAAGAAAGAAAGAAAGAAAGAAAGAAAGAAAGAAAAGAAAGAAAGAAAGAAAGAAAGAGAAAGAAAGAAAGAAAGAAAGAAAGAAAGAAAGAAAGAAAAGAAAGAAAGAAAGAAAGAAAAGAAAGAAAGAAAGAAAGAAAAAGAAAAGAAAAGAAAGAAAGAAAAGAAAGAAAGAGAAAAGAAAAGAAAGAAAGAAAGAAAAGAAAAGAAAGAAAGAAAGAAAGAAAGAAAGAAAGAGAGAGAAAAGAGAGAAAGAAAGAAAGAGAGAGAAAGAGAGAAAGAAAAGAAAGAAAGAAGTGCAGGGAAGTGGAGATGAACAGTGTGGGATGTAGATGCCCAAGAGAGAGAGAGAGAGAGAGAGAGAGAGAGAGAGGAGAGAGAGAGAGAGAGAGAGAGGAGGACAACCAGCTCCTCCACTCAGAATTCATGTCTCAGCCTGAAGACTCTGATTAACCGGAGATGCAGTATAGCGTCGAGTTAAAGCTCCATTAAAAGCCGTAGTAAGTTATTAAGAGGCTGGCGGGCGTTCATCACCCTGGGAGCCGTTATATCTCAGAGTAACAGGAGACGTTCCTCTGATCACAGAACCATCTGGATGCTTCAGTCCATCTACTGCTGATCAAACTAACCCAAGATTTATCATCAAGCATTTACAGGAACATTGTTAGAAGTAAAACGAAGAACCCAGGACTCCGGTACCAGCAACCTCACCTGAAGGTTCTGCGTATGAAGATCTCAGCCCAGCCCTGGGTCAGCATGGGCACGAACTCAGCCAAGCCAGATTTGTCTTTGAGAGGAAGAGCACTAGAGTTGGTCTGGGGTGCTTCTTCAGCAGTCCTGGGGCAGCTCAACCCCTCCAGAGGAGGACCTGGTGGAGGCAGGGGTCCCCCAAACTCTCCATCAGAGGGGGACACCAGGGGGCTGAGGCTTTGAGCTGGACCGGCACGAAGAGCATGACCACCTGCTGGTAGAAAGAAAGACAGCTCCATTCTGGTCCACAACACAAACAGTGCGAGATACACAACCTGAGGCTGAACAGAATTCTGCACGAACTGAACCATCAACCACTGACTACATCTCCAAACATCTGAGGTTCACCGCCGGGTCATGTGGGAGAAGTTATCACGGAAGGGACACCTGAGAGAGCTTCTGTGGGATCTCACCACGTGATCCACTCACTTCACCAGACATTGAGCGTAACTTGATGCGGTGGCTCTTGCTGAGCTGTTGCGTGACTCGAGACTCCAGCTTGGCTGGAGCTTTGGTCTGCTCTGTGCAGTAAGTGTTGGGTCAGACCTGCAGGGGGCAGCACAGAGAGGGTCTCTTTAGGCAACGTCCATATAACAAAAAGATGAACCACTTAAATAAGTAAACAGTTACCGGTCATTCTCCTCCCAGGTCTCTCTCTTGCCATGTCGAGTCCCAGCAGGGTCTGTTCGTGCTCCCACCACTGGTTGTTATGGTAACTAGTCGAGCCTCCCACTGTTGTGGCCAAGTGCTGGGACCACCAGCCAATAGGAACTCAAGCAGGGTGACTCCACAGAGCAAGAGGGGAAGGAACACGTGGTTCAAGTAGTGGTTTCTTGTTGTACTCCTACAACACACTCTAAGCTGCAGTTCTTCGTGGGGTTCCTGAGTAGCTCCTTTGTAGTCCTGAGATGTTCATGTAGAACCTTTTAAACATGGTCCTATGTACCACCAAAAAAGGGTTGGGAGTATCAAAGCCTGAAGCCTGAACACACACACCTCTTAGGCAGGGCGGAAAAGTTGGAGAAGACGTAGCGGGCCATCATGTCCAAACAGGTTTCGGTGAGCTCCAGGTGGACCGCTTTTCAGAGCATCAGCCTGGACCACAGCGCCTCATCAGCTGAACCCAAATTGCAGGTGGTGGAGGTGTGCATTCTGCAGAACACACACACACACACACACACACACACACACACACACACACGCACACACACACGTTCACAAAGTTCATAAAATAAGACCACTGTTGAGTTAGAAGCTCCAATTCAAAACGAGCTGGAATCCAAACGTCTGTATTCACGTGAAGAATCGTTTGGGGTTTTGTAGGTGTTTCTAATAAAGTGGCCACCAGAGCTCATACAATCACCCCAGCCAGCTCACATGAATTTCAGCTAGTAATGAATTGGGTGTTTAAACTAGGGTGAACACACAGCAGCCTCATGCAGACACAGTGAAGACACACACACACACACACACACACACACACACACACACACACACACACAGGACTTGGCATGTGTGTAAGAAAGCTGGCGCTTGTGTAACATGTAACACACAAGCCTTAACAGTCGTTTTCTGTTCTCAGCAAACCTCACACACATCTCCCAGCATTGGAACTGGAGGGTTGCTGGTTCGAATCCCTGAACTGGCAGAGTGTGACTGAAGTGTCCTTGAGCAAGACACTGAACTCCCCTAGATGCTCCTGGGCACCGTGGACAGGGGGCTGCCCACTGCTAAATGCCCTGGTGTGTGAATTCACTAGTGTGTGGGATGGCTAAATGCAGAGGACACCACCTGTGCAGAAGAGTGAACCCCTTACCACGCTCCATCTGAGGGGGGGTGGAGTGAACTGCGCCATCTTCGGTGAGTGCTCTACCCGCCTCACAATTCGAGTATTTTTGAGTGCATCACACGCTTAATACTATATTTGTTTTGGTTCATACTGTTACATTACCATTCAATTATAAATCCATTCAGCACCTACCGCGGACGCATTCAGCACCCACGCGGACGATTCAGCACCTACTGCAAACCATTCAGCACCCACCGCGGATCTATCTTTCAGCACCTACTGCGATCTATCTCAGCACCTACTGCGACGCATTCAGCACCTTACCGCGATCTATTCAGCACCTACCGGCGGATCTATCTGCGCACCTGTTGCAAACCATTCAAAGCACCTACCGCGATCCATTCAGCACCTTACCGCGATCTATTCAGCACCTACTGCGGACGATTCAGCACCTACTGCGGACGATTCAGCACCTACTGCGGACGATTCAGCACCTACTGCGGACGATTCAGCACCTACTGCGGACGCATCTGCCAGCACTCATCAAGTGGACGACATTCAGCACCCACAAGTAGATCTATCCAGCACCTACTGCGAATATTCAAAGGACCTAATATGACCTATTCAGCACCTAATAAGTGATCTATCTACACCCACGCGGACTCCATTCAGCACCTACCGCGACTATCATCTGTGCACCTTACTGCAGACCCATTCAGCACCTACTGCAAACCATTCAGCACTCCACGCGGATTCATTCAGCACTCCAATATGATCTATTCAGCACCCACTATAAACAATCCAAGCACTCCATTATAAACCATTCAGTATGTACTATAAACCATTCAAAGCACTCACTGTGACCACGATTCAGCACCTACTGCGGACGATTCAGCACCTACTGCGGACGATTCAGCACCTACTATAAACAATTCAGCACCTACTATAAACGATTCAGTATGTACTATAAACGATTCAGCACCTACTGTGGACGATTCAGCACCTACTGTGGACGATTCAGCACCTACTATAAATGATTCAGTATCTACTATAAACGATTCAGCACCTACTGCGGACGATTCAGCACCTACTGCGGACGATTCAGCACCTACTATAAACGATTCAGTATCTACTATAAACGATTCAGCACCTACTATAAACGATTCAGCACCTACTATAAACGATTCAGTATCTACTATAAACGATTCAGTAATCTGTGAATCATGACATAACTGGTGGTGGCGACGCCACAAATGCACAAGAAAGGAAACAGCAGCCTTCAGTTCTGACACCCATCAACATTCTGCTGTTCACTGGCTCTCCTGTATCCACGGCAACAGGCCCACAAGGGGAACCACGAGTCCAGATCATGTTTATAAACTAATACTGAGCAAACTGGAGAGAGAGAGAGAGAGAGACAGACAGACAGACAGAGAGAGAGACAGACAGACAGACAGAGAGAGAGACAGACAGACAGAGAGAGAGCGAGAGTCTAAACTTTATTTAGTCGAGGTAAATTCTGAGGTTAAAGTTCTGTGGTCAGAACACACACACACACACACACACACACACACACACACACACACACACAAATTAAGCAGTATTTCCTCCAAAACCAGATAAAATCCACAAAACTTCAACAAACGCATGCCAAGTCCCAGCTTCTGCCCATCCATCCACCCACCAACCCATCCATCCATCCATCCATCCATCCATCCATCCACCCATCCAGGCCCAGCAGCTCCAGCAGACCCTCATCTCTCACTAATTACAGGTTTGTTCAGTGTCAACAAAGCAAGTGTAATATTTTAAAAGTCCCATTTTCCATTTCTGCAGTTTGACTCACCAGGAACACAGTTCTGAACTCATTTCTCCACCACCTTCTTCCATCTCGTCACCACTGAGAATTAAACAGCCGCGCTGTGTGACTGAGTATGTATATGAGCTCAGTTCCACTGAAACACTGATAACAATGTAAACGATAGAGTCTGAAGAGGTCAAAACGTCTCCAAAACGTCTCCGTATACATTATAAGAAGCCTTTCAGTGGATTTTTGAACCTGAAGTTGCAGAGACTTCAATGAGATTGGCCGTGATTGGCTAATTTCATACAGACCAATAAAATCTGCATACTTTTGAGTTTAAGGTCAACTTTGGTGAACTTTGACACCTGAACTCCCTGAACGACGGCGCTGCTGCTCTGGCTGTGCGACACTGACCGCTGCAGTTTTACACCCGGAGACATTACATGGTCACTCATATTACAGAGGAGGGTCAGAGCAGGTGTTATTGGTGGAGCACAAGCATAGTTGACCAGACTGGGAATTGAACCGCAGTCTCCCACATGGTGTGGTGGCTCGCTGGTATCCGTTTTGCCACACCAACCACCTTTGAACACAGTCACAGAAACAGCCTGCTGAATTTGGAGAGGAGGATGTAGAAAATGAGAACGTAGAAATAAATGATGCTGTATTTGTACATTTAACCCACGTCACGCGTCAGTTCCGTCAGGGACGTATGACACGAAGGACGTGTTTTATTGTCTGGATGTTTTCTTTTTGTCAAAAATAACTACATTTCCTGGATATTTGGACTCATTTTTTAAAGTAATTCAATCTTTTCTGGGGATTTTTATATGTTCTGTCAAAAATAATGTCATTTTCTGGATATTTTACTTTATCTAGAACCTTATTCTCCAGTCATTTTTACATTAAATGTCAAAAAAAGGCCCTAATGAAGGTCCTTTGCTGTGGATGTTCTAACTTTTGTCAGAGGACTGCAGAATATGGGCCTTTTAAAACACCGAGGTTCAACCAGGAGGTTTCACGCTGAACGTGAAAATAAAGCTCCAATTTCAATCGAACGTCTCTCGCTAAGAGGTTTCAAAACACTCCGCTCGAGGTGGTCCGCGCTCGTTCTCCGGACTGCTGCAATTTTTCCTTAATGGGTCTGGAGAAGAGAATTTGGCAGCCTTCATCACTCGCTCTTTTCTGCGCTCATCACAACAACATGAGCAGATAATGTTTCACCGCTCGCTTCCAAACGACCCTGTCGCTCCATTATCAGACAGAATAGAGGGAGAAGCGTTCGAGGAAGAACATCATCGATGTCCATCTGGAGCCGGTCGTCTTTTACTCTATTGATGCTGAAAAGAGGCGTCGGAGGAGTAACAAACGTCTGCGTCTGGATTAGAGAGAAACTGAGAGCCAAGAGTTATTCATGATGAACAGCAGCTCGCTGGTCTAGAACGACGAGCTTCGGGGCGTTAAACCCACAGCAATCGCTCAGCCCTAATACGCCACCACCGCCACCGCCGCCGCCGCCACCGCCGCCGCACCTCAATCGATTTAGTTAACGTCAATTCACTCATTTCAGTAAAACACCTTCAACCCACCAAAAAAGAAACTGTGTAAATAAAGCTGAGCTCAGAAAATCAATCCTGGATTAAACCACCAATAAAATAACAGGCTTTTATTTTCAGATTGTCCACATTTATAGTCTGGAAACTTACTGTCGGGACTTTCTGACCTATTTTGTCAAATGTTGAACTGAAATTCTCAGGACATCGTTTTATCAGAATCACACGACTTTACGGCTAAACTTCCTCTGGACATTCTGACAGATTTCATCCAAAACAGGTTAAAATTATAAAATGTCTTCTTATGTCTGAATAATGTATCATCTGTATTTTTCATATTTTATCAAAAATACTGACTTATTTTAAGGTAGTTTTGACAAATCAAAATCAACCATTTGTGATTATTTTTTAGTCAAAAAAAAAAAAAAAAAAAAAATGTCTGGACATTTTGATCCATTTTGTCAACATAAGCTTATTCTCTTGGAATTTTTAGAGACTTTTATCCATTTTATAAAAATAATAACTGTCTCTCCATTTTGACCAACTTTATCAAAATTATCCAATTTGAACTGTTAAATTTGTTAAATTATTTAATTACTTTCAACAAACCTAAATAAAACCTTTGCTGTCTGACGGCTGAAAGTTCACGCCCACTTTCCTTCCCAACAGGCATCAGTGGGATGGTACCAGTCTCATACCAGAAACATGTGATCTGCTCTAAAACGCCTGTTTGTTGGATGCTGTAGGACGGTGCGGAACATGGAGACCATCAACGAATTTAAAGACCAGTGGTCACGAGGTGTTAAATTAATGGCACGGTTTAAACCCGTCAAAGTCTTATCAGCACTACTTTATAAACAGCTGTTTATAAGACAGTCTGTCCCTGGCTGAGAAGGTCCCTCGACATTGTCCTGGTATGTGGGTTTCACTGGTTTGAGTCTTGAGATATTGAGAAAATAGAAAAACACCAATATTCAGCAATTAGTGTCAGGATGACTCATTTTTCCTCAGTGTCCCGAGACCAGAGACATCTTACATTATAAAGAACAAACCAGTAGAAAAAACACCGTCCCCACACTCCCAGCAGCTCTTTACTTAAAATTACAACTATGCCCAGGGCAAACCAGAACAAGGTAACAACCTCTCGCTGAAAAAACACCCTGGAGATGATGAATATTCAAGCACACGTCCCTGGAAGTGTCCTTGTACTGAGGAGAAAGGGTCTTCTCTCGGTGTCCAGACTGGGGACCAATCTGAACAGGAATAGTAGTAATCATCAAACGAACGGATCCAAAGAACACGACGGCTGAAAGGTTAATGTTCTGCCGGCGTCTGGGCGAAGGATTCGAATGAGCAAGCATTTCTTCTCGCCCCTGGCCAGTGACGGCTGCACCGAGTCAACACTGCTCCCTGGTGTTTAGAAGGTTGTCCTGAATGATCGTGAGAACGTCAGTGAGATCACTTCTACTTCCAGTAATGACCAGCATTCGTTTGATATGGGAGGAGAACCACAGGACGTCTACGGTTAATGACCAATTGACACGAGGTAGGAGATGTTATGAACTACAGGACGGAAGATCAACCCACTGTGCTTGAACACTGGGGATTTTGTCCCCTGCGTTAAATCACACACTCTAGGGGGCAGTGAGCACACTTGCCCGGAGCGGTGGGCACGTAGCTCGGGGAGCAGCTAAGTGGGTAAGTGCCTTGCTCACTTCAGTCGTGCCCTGCCAGTTCAGGGTGCCTCCCTCACCACCAGGCCACGGCTGCCCCCCACTAGGTTCCATTTCAGGGTTCTATGAAACTGATTACAGGGTCTGTATTTACATATACGCTGTAGTTTTCACGGCTCTGAGAGCAAGGCTCAGGTCCCTCACCAGACAGGGTCCTGTCAAAGGGTGAATGATCAAATCAGAGGTCAATGGTGGTCCAGCAAAGCTAGGCCTGTCTGCTCTGTAGTCCCTGAAGTCCCTGAATCCTGAAGTTCAACACAAGGCAACTGCACTCTTCAGAACCTCCGATGGGACAATAGAAACTTCATTCATCTGAACTCCTTTCATTTCAGCCTGAACGTCCAGGCTATGCCTACTTAATCAGGGCTGTCTGAGTTCATCGATTTCCATTTCAATCGGCCAGTTCAATCCATTTCAAATGGCTTTACTGGGCCTCCTGTGGGAAGATTAATCCAGCTCATAGTGCTCGACCCCGATTAAGTGCAGTTTAACGCCAATAACGAAACTAATTGAAGAATCGAGCGATCTCGCAGGGAGAACCGAGCTCTTGGTGAAACATTTTCTGCATGTTCTGTGACATAAATCATGACAAACGAACCAACATTGGACACGTGAACCTCCGTCTTTTCATCCAAAAATCACAAACATCTGAAACCCAAAATACCACTGAAGCCCATACTTTACCTGTTGGTTTGGTGACGATGTCAGATATGGTGTGTTTGGAGTAAGTGAGGGGAAAATGAGCCACAGACAGACAGCAGGCATAGCAGGTGGATTATACAAGAGCGCCTCCTTGTGGGCCAAAGTGTAACTAGTCATCGACTCATTCTGTTTCCGTGGCTACTGATCAGTGACCTGCCCCCCCAAACCCGCTGCTGAGCATGCTTTCTGTATGCGACTATTTTCCAGATCATGTGTTTGATCTGTTAGCCAAAACAAAGTCATCCCAAAGCACAAAAACACACCGGAACGCAAACAAAAAAATTGACAACAAGCAACAAGAGACAAGGCAACATGAGGTTAAAGCTGAACCAAAAGGGAGCCACACCAGCGCAAATCAAGAAAAGGCACACGTGGCATGCAAACGAAACGCAAAACAAACAAACAAAAACAAAACTAAGCCTCCTCCAACATGCATCTTCCCACTTGATGAAGTACGCCCCACCCTAAAGTCGCCCTGGGAACCGCCCGCCTCCCATGACAACGTCGCCATGACAACGCCCCACACCTTTCTACCCCAAAAGCCCCTCCCGCCACCTCTAGGACCCCTAAAGAAAGTCATTCAAAAACAAATCAAATAAATAACTCAAAGCAGGAAAGAACAGCGGAAGACGGGTTGCTGTGGTAACAGTGTCTGTTTTGTTGCAAGATTACCCAGAATGCTCTACCTGCGCACCGCATGCTCGGAAACGCTGATGCTTCGGGAACGGAAGGCGTCCATGGCCGACAGATCTTTCAGCTCTTTAACGGGGGAGTTAGCACTCTGGCTTTGTTTGGCCACTTTTGCAGTCCGCAGACTGCCCGGAGTGAGGGGCAAGGCCAAGGGAGGAGGAGGACGAGGAGGACGAGGGGTCGTCAGGGAGGTATTGGAAGGAGAATGATCAGATTGGGGTTTTTTTTTTTTTTAGGTAGTTGATTGGAAGGGCAGCGAAGTCAGGTCATCCCACGTCAGAACGGTCCACGAATGATCCGGGAACGGACGATGGGTGAAGGGCCGTGGTTGGGGAAGGGGACGGGGATGAAGAAGTGCACGACAGTGGTGGTGGCCAATCAAAGGAAGGGTTGGGGATCCGCGGTGTTGGTGAGCCCCCAAACCACGCCCACAACGCGGCCCAATCAGAGGAGGAGGAGGAGGAAGGGGGAGGAGTCAAATAAGGGAGTAAAACAAAAACAAAAAGTAACTTGGTCAGCAGTGCAGACTAAAAATAGACTGGAAACATTAAAAAGAAAGAAGGGAACAGAAAACTAGAAGGAGAGAGAGAGAGAGAGAGAGAGAGAGAGAGAGAGAGAGAGAGAATACAAAAAAGATAAACACACAACAAGGCAGTAAATCCTGCCAAAAGGAAGAGGAATTAAAAAATGATAAATCGATTAAGAAAAACAACAACACAGGAGTCTCAAAAGGGAGAGAAGGCAAATACATTCTGCAATGATCATTATTCTGAATCGCTCAACAGAAGGACACAGCTGTGTGTGTGTGTGTGTGTGTGTGTGTGTGTGTGTGTGTGTTTCTGAGACAAATGCAGCAAATTAAACACAACAAATGAATGATCGTGATGAGCTGCGTTAAGCAGTGCAGTTGGAATAAGGGATTGTTTTTTTTGACCAAAGCAAGCAGGTCCTGCTTTTTGTTTTCAGACTGAAACTAAAAAATTCCAAAAAAAATCTACATTAAAAGCAAAATACGGAGCAGATTCCCGTCCCTTGTTCCGACTCCACTAACAGTGGAACAACAAAAACAACCAAAAGCAATAAGAGAACCTACGGGGGGAGAGGGGGGCGTGTGATGAGCTCATCTCCTTGACGATGAAAGTATTGCTGTTACTAGTAACTATAAACCAATAATGGTTGTCGTGGTTACTGTTACCAGGTACTTCAGATGAACAATGGCTGCCGTGGTTACTGCTGAAAGATGAAAGACGGCTGCCGCGGTTACTGTTGACGGAGTCCTTCAGATCAACAATGGTTGCCGTGATTACTGTTACTAATTACCACTGATCAATGATGGTTGGCGTGGTAACTGCAACCAGATGCTACAGATGAACAATGACTGGCGTGGTTACTGTTACCGTTTACTATTGATGAGCAGTGGTTGCTACAGTTACTGTTTGTTCATTGTGATGGTCTCGTTAGGAGCTCACAGGTTAAGGTTAATACAGCACAATGTAACATTAACGGAGAAAGCTGTTACCATGGATATGCATATTAAGAAAGGCTGGCAGGCGTTTCTCTTTACAGCTGTACAATTTGGGGGAAGAATAGAGAGAAAAAAAGAGAGAAAGAGGGAAAGAACTCGTCTCTATGTGGAGGAAAAAGGGAAGAAAAGCAGAAGCAAGGAGTAGAGAAGACCAGGAAGAACGTCTGTTTGGGCTTTTAAACCGTTCAAAACGGATTTCCGAGAGAACGTCGGTGGGAACTTTAACCGACCTCGTCTTCATTCCTCAAACGTTTTGGACGCGCAGCCACTGGGAGTCATTTCATAATGGGAAGAGGGTTATCGGCCAGTTCTGGGACAAACTGGGAAGCGACTGGTTACTAAAATCATCACCTTCAGACCAGCGCGTGACTGGTTGAGCGTCTGTGAGAGGACATGTCTGTCTGTGAGGATGTTTGCATGCAGTCTGAATGTGGGATACATTCGTGGGACAGAAAAAGGAGGAAGGTTAAGAAAAGGAACAACATGTCCCACAGTCAGACTGGATGAGGAGGGATGAAGAAATGAACGAACGATCTGCCGGTGAGACGTCGTCGGAGTCGCGTGAACAAAGGAAATATCAGTGAAGACTCAACAGCGCTTGGAATAAAATCAACAAAACCTCAGTGAACAAATGGTCCTGGATGATACATTCAGATATGAGGCTAAAAAACACGGTCTTTGTGAGTGTGTGAACTGGTGTGTGTGTGTGTGTGTGTACCTCTTTGGCCTCTCATTCAAACTGGTGCTACGAGCTCTGAAGCTGCTCTGTTCGTGAGTGTCATCAAACGGAAGTAGAGCATTGGAGCGAAGACCCTGCATTTGAGAGAGAGAGAGAGAGAGGCATGAAGAAACTGAAACAAGAACGAAAGACAAATGTCAGTGTCACACACACACACACACACACACACCTTGGTGATGTACTGCACAAAGTCTTTCCTGAAGGGCAGTCTGCAGCGGATGAACCACATGGCAATCACATGATGAGCGAGAGACACTATATACTGATTAAATCTAGAGAGAGAGAGACAGAGACAGAGAGAGAGAGAGAGAGACAGAGAGAGAGATTCATTTAAATGTTTAATAACATCATAACATCTTTGAACCCTCTGACCAAACTCCTGCTGGTTCCTCTGCAGGTCACAGCGGAGGCTCAGCTTTAGCTGTTTGTTTCAGATCAGTGCTTCTCATTCTTGCTCCTGAACCCCAGAACATCTGATCCCACTAACGAGCGAACGGATGAGCCCCCGCTGAGCCGAACCGGGAGAGTTACGGCAGGACCACTCTGGAACGAGCAGAGCCGTGGTGTCCGGGACCAGCACCACTGTTCTAGGACTCACTTGGAGGGGTTGGTGTAGGGCAGAGAGATGGCGAACACAGAGACATACTGCTCCGCTACGAAGTTAGCGTAGAGGTGAGGCAACCGCACCAGAGCTGGAGAGAGAAGAGAACGAGAAGACGTTACCGCGCGACTCTGTGAGGAACAATCCAGACGTAACAAACAGAAACGGTAAAACAATCTCTGCCCTTAACGCTGATCACTCACTGGACAGGAACTCCAGCATGGGCGTCGCCATGGTGACAGTGGCCGAGATGTGCGTGAGCTTGACGATGAGGGCAGGCAGGAGTTTGATCATGATGTCGGGCATCTCCACCGTGCACATGGTGAGGGCCACCACACACTGCTTAGCACAGCGATAGATCAGCCCCGTCTCCAAACACTGCACCAGCTCCCTCTGAGAGAGACGGACACACCGAGGGACAGACACACCGAGGGACAGACACACCGAGGGACAGACACACCGAGGGACAGACACACCGAGGGACAGACACACCGAGGGACAGAGAGTAAATAAGAGGAACATGTGTGTTCTAAGAAAGGATAAAGTGTCTGCATGTGTGCTACCTGTCTGGACTGTTCTAGATAGCTGTGATAGGATGTGAGGGCAGTTAGAACTGGAACCACGGACAGCTGGACATCCGTCCGGGAGAAACCATCTGGTGTCCGCTTCAGTCTCTCCGATATCAGACGATCAGTCACCTGCGCGCGCGCGCGCACACACACACACACACACACACTATTATTAGTGTACAATAATAACTACTGGTACTGAATCATTTACAGTAGATACTGAATCATTTACAGTAGATACTGAATCATTTACAGTAGACAGTAAACGGCTACACCGTGTGAAGGTGTGAGTACCATAGAGCAGAGTGTGGAGCACAGCTGATCTACGCTGCAGGGGGACGTGAGCAGCAGGACCTTATACTGTAGAGTCCACGGCATCTTATCCAGAACCAGCTTCAAAACCTTCCAGTCCGTCTCCTACAAAACACGAGCAGAAGACAAGTTGATCTTGGCCTTTAAGGTTGAAGAAAAGTCTGAAACCTCAACGTTTAACAGACTTCAATATGAAGGACAACAGTTAAAGTCTGAGGTATCAACACTCTACATCGAACCGCTTTAGGCTGAGAGACGCAGAACCCCAGAACCCAGCTATCTCTGAGTTAAGATGGGCTGTGTGTGTGTGTGTGTGTGTGTGTGTGTGTGTGTGTACCATTTTCAGGCACTGCAGCAGAACACTGAAAGCAAGGCTGTACGGCAGGTAGGCGGTGCGAATGGATGTGGGCGGGGCTGCCGGGGCGGGGCTTCCAGCTGTGGGAGAAACTGTCCCTGCTGGCTTTTTCTCCACCTCTCTCTTCTCCGTACCACTGAAGATCACACACACACACACACACACACACACACACACACACACACACACACACACACACACAGTTCGTATGTCGTCGTGCAACAATGAAACAGTGGCGGTGAAATGGGAGAGGGTGCATATCTAGCATTTTGAGAATGAAATAACGAGTATTACCCAACGTCACAGTAGCAGTAGGGGCTGAATCTGAGAACCCCGTCTTTATTGGGCACTCCCAAACGATGGAGCGAATCAGCCCTCATCAACAACAAGAAATCAAACACCTGAGAGAGAGAGAGAGAGAGAGAGAGAGAGAGAGAGAGAGAGAGAGAGAGAGGTGTAAATCCCATTCTAGTCTGGGTTCTAAACTCCATCGTTTTCAGCGCAGTGATCAATAACCTGCAGGCGGATGGAGCTGGCGAGGGCGGAGCAGTACTTGTTTTTGTAGTGCAGCTGCACGTGGCTGATCAGTAGCTCGTACACTCGACTCGCATGGCTGGCTGGAAGACTGTACAGCTTACTCTAAACAAAGAGGGTGAGACGGAGAGGTCAATCAAAACAGGCAGATCAGAGACCTGTGGCTGTGTCCCAATTCTACACTACACACTAACACTGAGATGAGACACTATAGACTCATTTTAATAGGTTTGGTTCTGCGGACTGTTTAATATATGGATATGCAAGTACATCACATAAGTTCAGTGTGTGTGTGTGTGTGTGTGTGTGTGTGTGTGTGTGTGTGTACCTGCAGTATCTCCAACAGCCCTAGAATGGCAGTTTTGACATCCTCCATCGGAGACTCCGCTGAGAGATCTCGCTCTCCATCCAGAGCGCACGTCAATGGACGACTCGCCACCTACAGGACAGAGGAGAAGATGACACCACATGGAGCATCGCAGTAGAAGGAGGCGACGGTCTAAAGCAGAGAGGTCAAAGGGTTAAGAGTGGACCCAAGTACCTTCTCAATGATGTCCAGCAGGCTGTTGAAGTGATGCGTGTTGCAGCCCTCAGCCAGATCCACCAACAGCTGTGTGGCCTGTTTACGGACAGACAGGTCCCGGTCCTCTGCTATCTGCCCCAGCTGGGGGATCACCACCACCTCTATCAGCTCCTCCTGCGGCAGAAAAGGGAGAGAGTGCATGAGGGCCGGATGACCTACACCTGTACGCGCCTGTATCAGTGTGTTTCAGTGTCAGTGCCGGTTTAAATAATACAGCCGTCAGGAGGAGAAAAGGAAGACTGTTGGACGTGATGTGCAACACGGACCTCGTAGAGCTGCCTGTTGGTGCTGAGGACGAATGAGAGGATGTGCAGCACTTTGATTCTGATCACACTGCGTGTCTCATTCCTGAGAATGAGAGAGAGAGAGAGAGAGAGAGAGAGAGAGTGAGAGAGAGAGAGAGAGAGAGACAGGGACAGAGAGAGAGAGAGGGGGACAAAAGGAAACAAAGTGAAACGCTCAACAGTGTGAAACAGGGCAGACAGAGTTCACAGAAAAGGGTTAAATCAGTAAACGTGTGAGGAGGAGCAGCGCTGAGCGTCTGACCTGAAGAACTTCTCCATGAGGCGGTGCAGGCTCTGGATCCAGCCGTCTTTAGCAGGCTGAATAGACTGGGCCCGATACGAGATCAGAGTCAGTACCGACGCATCCTAAAACAGAGACGCAATCAGTACGAATCACATCCACCCGACAGCTCACTGACAGCAACTGACACCAACAGCAAAGCGGTGAGGAAACCGGTCAGTATCAGTGAGTGAATCAGTCGTACAGTAAACCGCTCGGTACCTGAATCGGCGAGTGAATCAGTCATACAGTAAACCGCTCAGTACCTGAATCAGCGAGTGAATCAGTCATACAGTAAACCGCTCAGTACCTGAATCAGTGAGTGAATCAGTCATACAGTAAACTGGTCAGTACCTGAATCAGTGAGTGAATCAGTCATACAGTAAACTGGTCAGTACCTGAATCAGTGAGTGACCAGTTTACTGTATGACTGATTCAGTCAGTGAATAAGTGAGTGAATCAGTCACTCATTGAGTGAACAAATCAGACGAATCAGTGAATCACTCAGTGAAAAACAGCCAATCAATCAGTTGGTCAGTGAATCAGTAATTTAACTCTAGAGTGAGTGAATCGGTCAGTCAGTGAGTCAGTTCCATGAAGTTCTTCACATGTACAAAAAAAATGGACTCACTGGTCGCTTATCAGCACATTTCTCCACCAGGCTGAAGAACCTCTCGGAGGATCCATGAAAATCGTTTTGCTCATAAAGCTCCTCCACTGTGCTCAAGAGCTCAAAAACAATGGCCTTCAGCTCCAGACTGCCTACCGTCTACACACACACACACACACACACACACACACACACACACACACACACAACACACACAACACACACACACACACACACACACACACACACACACACACACACACACACACACACAGAAGAGGGATTCAGTAAGCAATATTCGTGTGTGGTAAATGTACGTGTGTAAATATGGGTGTGTGTGTGTGTGTGTGTGTGTGTGTGTGTACCTGTATCTGCTGCAGTAGTCTCTCTATAATGGCCAGTAGGATGTCCCAGGTGACCACCTGCAGCTCTTTGCCGTATTTCTTAATGAGTCGCGTGATTGACAGGACAATCTCGTAGGAAACCACCTCATTAGCACAGTTCATAGCCTGTTCAGGTCCGAATCAGATGTCGGAGGTTAATGACCGTTTATCACCGAAGGGATACGAGGTTACTGTATTCTAGGGTGAGAGGATCACACACACTCTCCTCAAACAGCGCGGAGGTGTTCGATCATCTCTAACAGACACGTTTACGGGGTTTATGAAGCTGTATGATGAACTTCAGTACGTTAGTGTAGTTAACAGCCTTGAAGACGGAGCTACTGCCCACTTCCATTATTGCAGAACCAAAACTGACGTTCTGAAGACACGCTTACCTTGTAGAACGAGGGCAGGACCAATGTAGGTGTGTTTTTGAGAGCGGGGAGCCTATGAGCCCCCCACAGTGCCATGCCTACAAAAAACACAGCCCCTCGCAATAGAGCAGCGTCCTCCATATACGCCCTGAGAGAAAGGGCACACACACAGACACACACACACACAGACACACACACACACAGACACACACACACACACACACACACACAGACACACACAGACACACACAGACACACACAGACACACACAGACACACACAGACACACACAGACACACACACAGACACACACACAGACACACACACACACAGACACACACACAGAGAGAGAGAGAGAGAGAGAGTTCAGAGCTCAAACTAGGCCCAGTTTTTCCAAACCACCGCTTAAAAAAGTGCTGCGTCATAAAATACGTTGTAAGGACGCCTGTGTTCGTACCGTTCCTCCATGATGCGGCACATGGTGTATATGGCGCTGTGGCCGAGGTGGGTCCCGAGCACTTTACGCATGAGCTGCCAACACAGAGACAAGCAGACTTTCATTTCCCAACATATGCATTCAAACATCAATGAAGTCCAAATATATTCCTTATTAAACAGAACAACGGGTTCTATTTCAGGGCCCGTGAACCCCTCAGGTTCCTAAAGTGACACCGTTTCATCTCCAGCATCGCAGGAGCCTTGCTAAAAAGGGCTTGCTGTTTAGCCACGCCCACTTTACTTTGCGTTCTGCCTTCCTTTTATGTTCCTGACACTGAAGCCACGCCCACCTACAGCCACTGATCCCCAGCTTGCCTAGAAAAAGGCACTCTATTTTGGCCACGCCCACACAATCGTTCCACGAGTCTCACCTTCCAGCAGGACTCGCAGAACTCTTTGACGTTGACGGTTCTGCAGAGAGTGACGATGAAGATGGCAAGAGAGTCGGAGGGTAAGCAGTTGTAACACACCACCGCGTCCAACACCTGCAGAGCCACCTGTAGCACACAAACACACACGCAAACCAGTTTAAGAGAGTGAAACATGCTGCAAAGTGTGTTTCTGAGGAGCGTGAGGAGCTTCACTACCTCGATATCTGTGGAGGACGTGGTTCTGTTACACAGCAAGCAGATCTTCCTGCAATGCAGAACATAAAACACCACTGAAAGCAGCATTACGCCAGCGTATGGACACATACACACATGAACAGGACCGTGCAAAATGGAACGGAGAACCAGAGATGGAAACACTGGTTCTAAGCAGCACACTTGGCCAGTAGATGGCGCAGGAAGGACACGGTCATGTCACTGCACTGAAAATGCACCATAAGGCTACGTTCACACAGCAGATAAAGTGCCCAAATCTGGACAGTAAGCCTACTGAGACATCTCAGAGTTACTTGGTAACCGGTTGGTGTAGTTTGTGTTTTGGAGTTCCTCGAGGTTCTACTGTAGGACCGACAAACTGAATTTAAGTGCTGAGAGTGAAGAACTAAACTGTGGGGTCACATACAGGCACATACCCCGACACCTCCTCTGACAAGTATCGGAGATGAAGAGAAGTAAGAAGAGAACCATCTGCAGTATTAGAACTTACTGGACCATCAGTGAGACGTTCTGGTCCAGGTAGCAGGAGTTGAACTTAACCAGGTTGACGAGCACTTGAAGAAAATCAGCCGTCAAACCTGTTTCCATCCACACCACCACAAACCGAGCTACAGGGAGACACCAGAATAAGTTCATCCTACAGGGAGATGGGGTCATTTAGTGTGTGTGTGTGTGTGTGTGTGTCTCACCAATCTCATCTTCCAGGTATGTAACGTCTTTCCCGTTCTCCGTGAGGGCCTTGAACACCCCGAGTCTCTCAGGCAAATCTTCATTACATGGCTGATATTCCCAGATGATCTTAAAGAAGTACGCCCTCAGCGGCCCGAGCCTCTCCCCCTACAATCACACACACACACGTAATCCAGTTTAATGTATGTATATATGTGTGTGTGTGTGTGTGTGTGTGAGTGTGTGTGTAGTGGGGGTGTTACCTGTCCCTGCACTATAGCTCTGAGCAGCAGTAGCACAGCATGTCGAGCTTCAGGTGGCTGCTCTGGTTGCATCATGTCCTCCACCGCCTTCCATAATGCCTCCACAGCGTGCTAACACACACACACACACACACACACACACTTTAAGAAATACTCACACATTCCAGTACTCTAGATTCATACCTGATAAACACAAACACACTCCACAATGAATAAATCGTCTCACTCACCTCCTCAAACTTTTTGGACTTGGCGAGATCGCAAACATGATTGATTACCCTGATCCTGTTACTCAGTCCACAATCAGGAGCCAACTCCTACAGACAGACACACAGACAGAGAGGGAGAGGGAGAGACACACAGAGAGGGAGAGAGAGAGAGAGAGAGGGAGAGAGAGACACACACACAGAGAGGGAGAGAGAGACACACACACAGAGAGGGAGAGAGAGACAGAGAGGGAGAGAGAGACAGAGAGGGAGAGAGAGACAGAGAGGGAGAGAGAGAGAGACACACAGAGAGGGAGAGAGAGAGAGACACACAGAGAGGGAGAGAGAGACACAGAGAGGGAGAGAGAGAGAGACACACAGAGAGGGAGAGAGAGAGAGACACACAGAGAGGGAGAGAGAGACAGAGAGGGAGAGAGAGAGACACACACAGAGAGGGAGAGAGAGACACTGTGGTCAGTGGCTAAACTCAAAACGTAAAACCCAAAACTGGACCAAACCCATAACGACTGCTCCGTGTTAACAGTGAGTTCAGTGACTGGAGCAGCAGGTCTGACCTTCAGGATGTCGTAGGTGATGATGAACTCTGAAGGTTTACTCTCCGTCTGTTTACTGGGCAGACGAGACGGCCCGAGTCCAAACACACCTTTCAGCCTTTCCCTCAGAGACTCTTTACTGGGCTGCTTATTCATCGTCCCAGCCGAGAACCAGAGACTCCCTGTGAGGAACAACAAAAGACCACAAGAACGTTCCACATTCACTCATCATCTAAAAGCACGGCTCAGCTCTCAGACTTCACAGCAGAAGAAGCCAAGTCAATACTGAAGCTTTGGATTAGCACGACCAACGCTGACCGTTATACCTACGGCGGTCAACCACCCTGTCCGAGGTGGGACATGGTCCTTCTCGCTCCACCCACCTCAAGATATGGTGTATGATATAGATCTTTATTAGTGGTGGTATTTCAGCCCGACCACTTAAACCAAGGTTAGGTCAACTGTGAATGTCCTCAACTGTGGACAAATAAAGGATTATCTAATCAAGGACCATCCAATAGGAATGTCTCACGCGCTTTTCCTATTGGACAGGCCGGATGTTGGACTTTGGGTTTAAGTTGTTTGTCTGAAGTCAGAAATCCTGCTGTCTTTTACATGGTTCTGCAGCGATCTGCAAGGTTCTTACACAGTAAAAGAAGCACAATAAATGCTGGACTGACTTTGGGTTGTTTGTATAAAATCCTGCTGTCTTTTAAAGGGTTTTACAGGGTTCTGCTGAGTTCTACATGGTTTCACATGGATCTAAAGGGACCTACAGGGTTACGCAGGGTCCTACAGGGTTTCGCAGAGTCCTACAGAGTCCTGCAAGGTTTCACAGAGTCCTACGGGGATCTGCAGTTCTACAGGGATCTGTAGGGTTTCACAGAGTCCTGCAGGGATCTGCAGGGTTTCACAGAGTCCTACAGGGTTTCACAGAGTCCTACAGGGATCTGCAGTTCTACGGGGTCCTACAGGGTTTCACAGGGTCCTACAGGGTTTCACAGGGTCCTACAGGGATCTGCAGGGTTTCACAGAGTCCTACAGGGATCTACAGTTCTACGGGAATCTACAGTTCTACGGGAATCTACAGTTCTACGGGGATCTGCAGAGTTTCACAGAGTCCTACAGGGATCTATAGGGTTTCACAGAGTCCTACAGGGATCTATAGGGTTTCACAGAGTCCTACAAGGATCTATAGGGTTTCACAGAGTCCTACAGGGTCCTACAGGGTTTCACAGGGTCCTACAGGGTTTCACGGGGTCCTACAGGATTTCACGGGGTCCTACAGGGTTTCACGGGGTCCTACAAGGATCTATAGGGTTTCACAGAGTCCTACAGGGATCTACAGGGTCCTACAGGGTTTCACAGGGTCCTACAGGGTTTCACAGGGTCCTACAGGGATCTGCAGTTCCACAGGGATCTGCAAGGTTTCACAGAGTCCTACAGGGATCTGCAGTTCTACGGGGACCTGCAGTTCTACGGGGACCTGCAGTTCTACGGGGTCGTACAGGGTTCTCCAGGGTCAGGTGATGTTGGACAGGCCTGAACTGGGGCTCAGCTGATCTAGATAAGTGATGTTGGTGAGGAACATTCCTGGATTTATAACCACACCAAATGTCAGCCATGTGTGGAGCAGATCATCAGCCTGATCCCTGTAAACAGAGACAGATATTCACCAGACCAGAGACAAACCACAGCCCTCTTACCAGCTCTGCTGTGGTCACATCCGCAGCCCAGTCAGACCAGTGCAGGTGATTAATCCCACAATCGTCAGGCATTGACGAGTTTCTGAGTCCGAACCAGCAGCAGTCCCCCTTAAAACCAGCCCAGACGGAAATCACCCTTAAAAAACCTGCACTTCCTTAAAAAACATCCGGGGCATTCTGGGAGTTGTAGTTCCAGCGCGCGCCGCTCTTCCTTGACTACCACTGAGAAGACCAGCCTCAAAAACTACAACCTCTCAGCAGAGCCTCTCCTGCCCTTCTGATGCCTCATCCGCCTCGATCCTGGACTTCTGTGATCAGAATGAGCTTCAGCATGAACAGAACCCCCTGTAGATCCTCCAGAACCTCCAGACCCCCCTGTAGCCCCTCTAGAACCTCCAGACCTCCTCCAGGCACCAGGAGACTCAAGTCCAGGATGGATTCCCAGCTCAGAGAAGGTGAAGAGGGGACACCTGTGGTGCAAGTGAAAGAAGAACCCGAGGAGCATGGGGTCTCCACCTCTGGGGTGTCTTCAGGTGGGTTGACCAGAACAGGCTGGACCTGTCTATCTCATCTGCAAAACCATCATGCACTGGCTTTTACAGGTTTTGGCACCACTGAAGGTGTGTTAATGTAGGGAATGCATTAAAAAGTGTGGGGCAGGGGTGCCTCCAGGACCAGTGAGAAACAGTGCCCTAAGCAGAAGACGGTGAGGTAGATGATGGTGATCATAGAATGGCGGTGCACTGTTCTACTGTGCAGTGACACCTG
The DNA here is from genome assembly GCA_034509495.1 of Acestrorhynchus altus. Classification (NCBI taxonomy): domain Eukaryota; kingdom Metazoa; phylum Chordata; class Actinopteri; order Characiformes; family Acestrorhynchidae; genus Acestrorhynchus; species Acestrorhynchus altus. Next base: position 48,727,359 of record CM067502.1, on the reverse strand, counting down.
CAGAAGTATGATGTTCAGTCGTCATCGTATTGTCTTTGATTTGTGTTGATTTGGGGTGAAAAGAAAGGCACACCTGATTCAGCAGGTCAGATCTTTAACTAGGTCTTTCAGAGGTGCAGGGGTGTGTTAAAGCAGGGATGGGGTGCCTCCAGGACCAGGGCTGAGAAACACTGTAAGGTAGATCAGAACCTGAAGTTCAGAACCTGAACATTGAGCAGACTCTGGAGTGGTGGTGCACTGTTCTACTGTGCAGCAGCTCCTGCGTAATTATGATGTTTACTGAAGGATCATCTGCACGGAGCCTACTTATAAAATCTGTATCCAAAATTCTTTTTCCAGGAATGAAAGAAGAGCCGTGGGGAAGTCCAGCCCCGTCAGTCAGAGCACCACAGACAATGAAGAGGGGCCATATAAAAGTGGAGTATGAGAAGGAGGGGTCTGGAATAAAGAAAAAAACATGGGAGCCACCTGATTGGAGGAGGCAGCTGTCCTTCATCAGGGAGATGAGGAGTGCGCGGGATGCTCCGGTGGACTACATGGGGGCAGAGAAATGCTATGACCCACTCGCTTCACCTGAGGTGATCAGAAACCACTCAAGCGTCATTGGACCCAGTTTTTTATGGCGACATGCTTCCTTCTTGAGCACTGCATCCTTCTGAAGCTGAGTTTCCTCTTGGGTGTTTCCTTGCGTGTAGAGCAACGCTTCCTCTTAGAGCACCACTTCCTTCTAGAGCACTGATTCCTTCTGAAGCTGTTTCCTTCCTTCTAGAGCACCGCTTCATCTTAGAACACCGCTTACTTCTAGAGCACTGATTTCTTCTAGAGCACTTATTCCTTCTGAAGCTGTTTCCTTCCTTCTAGAGCACCGCTTCCTCTTAGAGCACTGCTTCCTTCTAGAGCACTGCTTCCTTCTGAAGCTGTTTCCTTCCTTCTAGAGCACCGCTTCCTCTTAGAGCACCGCTTCCTTCTAGAGCACCGCTTCCTCTTAGAGCACCGCTTCCTTCTGAAGCTGTTTCCTTCCTTCTAGAGCACCGCTTCCTTCTAGAGTACTGCTTCTTTCTAGAGTACCGCTTCCTTCTGAAGCTGTTTCCTTCCTTCTAGAGCACCGCTTCATCTTAGAGCACCACTTCCTTTTGAAAATTTTCCTTCCTTCTAGAGCACTGCTTCATTCTTTTGTTCTTTTCTTTCTGTTTCTCTCGCTCTCCCTCTCTCAGGTTGTGCGCTACCAGGTGTTAGTGTCTCTGATGTTGTCCAGTCAGACGAAGGACCAGGTGACCGCCGCAGCAATGACACGTCTGCGCACACATGGCCTAAACATAGCAAACATCCTCAAAACGGATGACGACACACTCGGCAAACTGATCTACCCTGTGGGCTTCTGGAAGGTAACACGTTCTGACCCCCAGCAGAAGGTCTGTTCTGCTCAAAGCCAAACAGAAGACTTGCTTATGACACTCTCTGACTCACTGTACAATAAAATTCAGGCTTCCGAGAAGCTGTTAGCTGGGCTGTTGTACTTTAGTCCATGGTTGTAGTTAACGGTGTGGCAGATGTTAGATCTAGAAGGTCAGAGGCACTCTGAACGGTCTGCTTTTCTTATTACGGTCACACACAGACAAAGGTGAAGTACATTAAGAAAACCACTGAGATGATCCAGCAGGAATTCAATGGAGATATTCCCAACACAGTGGAGGGTTTGGTGCAACTACCAGGAGTCGGTCCAAAGATGGCCCACCTTGCCATGGCTATCGCCTGGAACCAAGTGTCTGGCATCGGTGAGGAGTTATACAACTACATTAAACTACAATTCTGATCAATTACAATTTTAATTAATTACATGCAAGCAAATTTCTCCTAAGGGAACTCCTAAGACCCCCTAAGTTCTTCCAGGTATATTTTTGTGGATTCAGTGTAACTATGATTAACCTATATGTGTGTGTGTGGTGTGTGTGTGTGTAGGAGTGGACACACATGTCCACCGCATCTCAAACAGACTGGGTTGGACTCACACCAAGACCAAGACCCCAGAGGACACCAGAAAGGCACTGGAGGACTGGTTACCAAGGTATCAAGAGTTTATTAACAGTGATAACAGGTATAAGTGTTCAAATTGCCATGGTTCCGTAGAGCACCTGTACTAAGGAACCATTGAATAACTCATTTTGGTTATGGCTCTCATTCACTTTCTCTCTCTTCCCCACCGCAGAGATCTGTGGCAGGAAATCAACCTGTTGCTAGTGGGCTTTGGGCAGCAAGTGTGCCTACCCGTTGGACCGTTGTGCTCTACCTGTCTAAACCAACACTCCTGTCCTTCCGCCTACCTCACATCACCCAAAAAAAGACCTAAACCTGGCTCTCCACCCTCACCTGGGGAGCCTGCTACCTCACTGAAGAACATCAGGATTAAACTGGAGAGTCCTAGCACACAGATGAAGGAAGAACCCGTCAATGTCCCTTTTTCTCCATCCCGTTCCCAAAGGCGTGGGACCAAGAACAATGTGGAAGGAGCTATGGAGACAAAAGGGAATAAAACACAGTCGGACGCCACGGCTGTGCCTCACTCTGCTCATCAGGGAAGGAGGCGGACAAAGACAAGAGCGCCCCCTACAGGAGGGATTAAAGCGGAGGAGGAAGTTGGACCTGTGTCCTCTGACCCTAAATGGAGAACTAGAACCCATAAGCACTGAATAAACCCCTTAAACCTCATATACACTATATGTCCAGATGTTTTTGGACACCCCTTGTAATGAACACATTCAGATACTTAAAGTTGCGTGGTGGGCATTAAACTGCTTGACCTCAAGAACACTCGTGTCACTGAATGCAGTCCAATCCTCACAGCAATGCTCCAAAAGAGTAGAAAGTTCCCTTTCCTGGACAGCAGAGACACTTGTCTTATCTCAATACTGTCTCAATACTTTTGTCAATATTTTTTCAGATATATACTGTTCACCTTTGTTCCACCAAAACAGACAAGGTCTCCACAAGACCTCTGAAGGTGTCCCATGGTATCTTGCACAAGACTAACATCACCAACATCCTTCAAGTCTTGCAAGTTGTGAGGTGGTACATCCATCAAAATCTGTGAGTCTTGGGCACCCAGGACCTACAACCTATTCACTGGTTGTCCTTCCTTGGAGCACTTTTGGTTTGGTACTGTCCACTGCATACAAGGAACACCCTACAAAACCTGCTTGATCTTCTGACCCAATCGTCTAGCCATCGCTGTTTGGTTCTTGTCAAAGTTCTTGTCCATTTTTCCTGCTTCCAACACATCAACATGTTCCTCTTGACAGATGTATAGATGGTTACTTTTGTACGCTCATTAAATGTATTAAGATTTGTGTTCAGAGTTGTTTCTAACTGTCCAACCAGCACGCTTGTGGGGCTCACATGGGTGAAACCTGAGCTGGGTGGGCATCAGATGGGCATAGGCGTTTGAGTGGGTTTATACATGTGCTATTATCCCACCAGTGTCATTGCAGCCCACTTAAACTGTCCTCAAGTTCAAAGTTGACCACACATATGGGACCACTAGGTTCACTGATGGAACCAGGAGCCATATTTGGATTGCACACTGGTCCCTAAATGGTCCTGGCCCCATCACTGGACCTAGTGGTCCCATATGCTGGGTCAACTTTGAACTTGAGGATAAAACTCCAATGTCCATGCAGGACTGCCCATAGAGGACCTGAAAGGACATGATATCTGAGTGTGATTGGCCAGGGGTAGGCAGTCCTGGTCCTGGAGTGACAGGCCATGAGATTGTGTCCAGATTTCACTAGAGGGCAGTGCATCTACAGTAGGGGAGGTTTAAAGCTCAAACACACCCTTAACCAAATTTACACACACACACACACACACACCAGAACACTGAAGCTGGAGAAAGCTGAGCGGTTTGTGTGACAGTTGGTGGCTGGTCTTGGGGCAGATCTTTTTCCTGAGGAAATGTAGTTGTGGAACACTGATCCAGTCGCTCCAGACAGATCTGAGGACTTGGAGACCAAACAGAGTGAGAACCTTCTTCATTGAAGTTGATTATGTCGTCTAATGATTTTCTGTTTTTGGAAAACACCAAATAAAGGTGATAACCTACTAAGGGTCCTGTGATGGATGCTCTGGAAGACCCTTTAAGGTTTTGAAGATGATCCGGTTCTGTACTAGTGTAAAGGTTCTTCAGGCTCTCAGCTCCTGTAATAAGGTTCTACGGCTTATTCTGAAGCGTGGATTTATCTTGAACAGTGGAACATGGGGAGGAAGACTTCCTGCTGGAAGTGTTTGACTGACCTATCCTGAAATCCATCTCCAACCAACCATCTCCTCTCTGTTCTCTCTCTCTTTCTCTACTCTTTCTTTCTTACGCTCTGTCTTTCTGTTTTTTCTCTCTGTTCTTTCTCTCTCTCGCTCTCTCTCTCTCTTTTTCTCTCTGTTCTCTCTCTGTTCTCTGTCTCTATTCTCTCTCTCTGTGTTTCTCTCTCTCTCTCTCTCTCTCTCTCTCTCTGTTCTGTGTGGACAGTTGGACGGTTGAGGTTTCTTTTCCACGTTAAACGCAATGTGACAGCTTTCCCGCCAAAAGTATTTGTACACTGAATGTTCATACAACCTTAATGTAACGTTATCGTAATGATTTTAACCTCAGTTACTAAAGGACTGCCGTTTATTTTGTCTATAAAAGCAATGATTTCTGTCAAATTCTAAAGACTAAATTTCTAAACGTCTGTCTCTCTTTACTTTTAAAATCACTCTTTACAGTTAAAATCAGTTTTTACTCTTAAAATCAGTTTTTACTCTTAAGATCACTCTTTACTGTTAAAATCATTTGTTTGTTGGCCTAGCACACTAACACATTGTTGATTTCCAGTCTCGCTGTTCCGGATCCGCTGTTTTAGTCCTGTCTTCATGGGGGACATGGCTGACAATTTGGAAAGACTCATGCTGGAGAGAGGCCTTCAGCCACGGCTTTGCTATTTGACCAAAGGTGACTGCGGCTATGGCTTCCACCTGCACGGTGAGCGGCACCGCGGTGCTCAGTTTATCCGCAAGATCGAACCTGGTTCACCTGCAGACCTGGCTGGACTTCGGTCTGGTGACCGAGTGGTGGAGGTCAATGGAATAAATGTAGAGAAGGATTCGCACCACCAGGTGAGAGTCATGGCACAGGCAAGGATTTGTGGAAACCTGCTTATGAAAATGGTTTGCCGGCCTTCACTTTTAGCACATTTCGTTATGTTACAGCCTTATTTCAAAATGATTGCAGTCATGTATTCCCTCCAAATTCTACACAAAATAACCCACGATGACAATTAAACATGATTTGGAATGGAACACACCTGTTTGTCCCATAGTAGACAGTCTAAGGAACTGTCTGTAGACCCCTGAGACAGAATTGTATTGAGACACAGATCAGGGGAAAGGTACAGAAACATTTATGTTGCATTGAAGGTCCCAATGAGCACAGTGGCCTCCTTCACCTGTGGAGAGAGGAGAACCTTACAGAAGGACAACCATTTCTGCAGTACTCCACCAATCAGGCTTGTATGGTAAAGTATGTAATGTACTGTAAAGTAATGTAATCCACTGTGGAATTAGGCTGTAACATAACAAAATGTACCAAAAGTGAAGCACCATGAATACTTTTCAGATGCACTTTATATCCTTGCTGACCTCATGGTTGGGGAAGTATAAGTGGGTAACAACATTGCTTTCCCAGTGGCAGACTAGGGTTCAATTGTCCAACTGAGCAAGTACTCCACACTACTCCAAAAGAGTCCTTGGGCAAGACACCTAATTCTACGTTGGGCAGCCATGGCCTGGTGTTTAGGGAACCAACCTTGTGAATGGAAGGTTGCCGGTTTGGTTCCCTGAACTGAAGTGCCCTTGGGCAAGGCACTTAACTCCCCAGATGCTCCTTGTGCAATAGGGATGCCGACCGCTCTGGGCGTGAGTGCTCACTGTGTAAAATCACTAGTGTGTGTGTATCTACGCGTGGATGAGTTAAATGTGGAGGACATATTGTTTACATGCACATTCACTACATTCTCTTCCGTGTGACATTATTCACTTTTTATTGCCCAGGTTATAATTGTTTGCGATACCTATTGATTACAACGTATTACGCAGTATTTTGCAGTTCCAAACACCATGGTCCCCAGATAGTTAGTATCAACAAATGTCACAATTGAGAATGTAACGAGTTAGAAATATGAGCACCTAAAGTAAGTGAATCCACTAATTAGTAGGAATTTCTGGACATGCAGTCAATAAAACGTTGAAACTCACAGGGTTCCTTATGGCCTGAAGCGACTATGTGTATCATTATTATAACAATGTCTTGGCTGCTGTTTGGACAGAAAACCAGTTTGTCGGCCTTTTCTGCAGCCTGTAGCAGTTTGTTCACGAGGCGAACGTGATTACGTCTCAACGCACACCATTCACTCCCAAAACCCAACATATTTACATGCATATTTCTACCCATTCATCCTTCAGCAGATCACATGAGGCCTGCTCTTTAAGTAAGGTGTCTACTTACATCCAAACAGTGCTGGAAATTGAGGTTGTCAAGATGAATTGGAATTGGAAGAATGTATGATATATGTCCTTTAATGTTAAAAAAAGGTGCTGAATGGTAGCACTTTGTTTACTGGAGTGTACTTTGGGTTCCTTGGTATGAAGAGCAAGTTTTGAGTCATTTGAATTCCACTAAAGTATTGCTAGAAGCTCTTGAGAAAGTATTTTAGCCCAACCCTTTACAATTATACAGGGAGTTCCTAAGTACTTGAAAATGATAGCCAGCGGGTTGGCCTGGTGCTACCATACCAAAATCATTAGACAAAACCATCACCTCTACCTCCGTGGAGGTATCAGAAGTCCCTGATAGGCTTGTTTCTCACACTGTGAGACTCACTCTTGGCTATAAACATGGACGACATTGGAGATCTAAGGTAGCAGCTATTTTTATGACTCGGCATTTAATCAAAAAAATTAATTCAGAACATTTAACCGGCACTGCCGGTACTGCCTGTGTCACACAGCTCCATGGGCCTGGGGTTGTGGGTTCAGTTCCCACTCAGGTAACTGTCGGTGAGGAGTTTGGTGCGTTCTCCTTGCGGCTTTCCTCCAGGTACTCTGGTTTCCTCCCATCATGCACATGATAGGTGTATTGGCCGTGCTAAATAGCCCCCTTGGTGTGTGTATATCTGTGGTACCCTGTGATAGACTGGTGCCCTGTCCAGGGGTATTCCTGCCTGATGACTCCAGGTGGGCTCTGGATTAACCACGACCCTATTCAGGAAGGAGCGGATAAGACACTGACTGACTGATGTTTATAAAAATGATATTAATACATTCGCCCTCAGTGTTTGTTCATGTTCTGTTCCCTTAAAAGCATAATATTGCACGTAGAGCCACGTGACTCCGCCCCATCCACTCCAAGACATGGAGGAAAACTCAAACGTGGAACCAACTGAGCAACTCTAGCAGCTCAGTTGCTCAGCAGCATAATCAATTATAGAATAAAAGTTCAGGTATCGGTGTTGATTTGATATCGCCCAGAGCTACCATAGTCCATGTTTACAAATAACGGAGAGTCGGTCAGAAAACACATAAGCAAGTCTAAGAGGTTACTGAACACCTCCACACTGTGAGACAAGAGTGTGTGATTTACAGAAGTGATATCCAGCTTCCAGCTTCCATCACTGGTTACCTTCCATATATTTTCTTTGAACCAACACATTTTCTCACGGATCTCTCTCCATTCCTCTCAGGTGGTTGAGAAGATCATGGCGGTGGAGCACAGGACCAGGCTGTTGGTGGTGGACAGAGCAACGGATGAGTTTTTGCACTTCCACAACCTGCCCTGCTCTGAAGACATGGCTGTGGAAACCGGCTGCCTGTCCCCTCGCGTCTCCTCTCTGGCCTCCTCCCCGATGACCTCCTGCTCCTCTTCTCCTCACATCTCTCACTGCTCCTCTCCACTAGACTCCATCATGCCTCCCTTCAGCAGGGGCTGCTCAGACAAGCCCAGAATGGCGGTTGCAACCACTGCCATGGACAAACTGGCCTTCATCATGAATGGTAACAAGGTAAGACCACTTCTCACGACTTTGAGGAGGCTGAGTGTAGTTCTGTTAGTAACGTTAAATAAGTTCATACACTACATGGACAAAAGTATTTGGACACCTACTTGTTCATTGTTTCTTCTGAAGACGGTTAGAAGAGTTTATCCTGCTTTTTTGGAGTAACTATATTGTCCATATTTCTACTACATTTTGGAGCATTGCTGTGAGGATATGATTGCATTCAGCGTTAGTGAGGAGAAGGTGTTGGATGATCACCACCCCACATCATCCCCATCTCCCTAATTCATCCCAAAAGTATTGGACGGTGCACTGTCATTCCAGAGAACACAGTTCCACTTAGAGGCATAGCACCAAACCTTCAGCCCTGGGTACAGCTGTTTGTACCCCTTTCCAGCTGTTTCACCAGTTCCTCCGTGATGGTGTTGTTCATTACAAGACCATTTACCACCCTGTTATTTTGTTTCAGTTGGTTTGTGATTTATTGTTGGTGTCTAGATACCCTTCGCTTCCTTGGGTTTCACTTTCTTGAGTTCCATTTAATCTGTTGAATTCCAAGGCATGAAGAGAGGTTGGTAAATGGTCACAAACGATTATAAATGGACTCTGGGTGTCCTCTAAAGTAGGACGTAGTCTCTTCAAGGTTTTGTCTGGTTGTAAAAGCCTCGTCTCCTCCAGTGTGACATCGGTGTCCAGTGACACACAGCAGGTTTACCTTGATGACCTCACAGTGAGGTAACAGACCTGGGCCAAGCTTATTTAGTAACAGATGGTGAGGTGGACAAATCTGTTCCCTGTGTGGTTCTACCAAAACCTCAGCAGGCTGCGGGGACTAAACTGGCTGATTGGATTATCTTGGATAGTCCCGGACTGTTAGAGGCTTCCACACCTTTTGGGCTTTCACTGTTATTACACGTTAAGCTGCCATTTACTACAGATTCTCAGCCATAACATTAAACCACTTCAAGATGAAGTGAAGAAAAGCTATGATCTGGTTCCAGTGGCATCTCTCTAGGGGTGGGATCTATGTATTAGGCAGCATGTGAGCTGCCTCAAGTTTTTGAAGCTGATGTGTAGGAATCTAAGACTCTCTGACAAGAACCAAACTGTGATGTAAACTGCTGGGCTGTTTCCAGTATACACTGGTCAGTACCTACCAAAAGGGCTTATGGAGGCCTCACCTCATGACTCAGGACCTTAAAGGATCTGCTGCTTAAAATGGGAGGAGATGACCAACAAATCCATGTGGTCAGCGCTAAGATCAACGGTGGTTTGCTGTCATTGAAACTGTGTGGAAGCTATTGGACGCTCTATCAACACTCCACCCCTGCAGAACCGAGTGAGAACATTCAAGCTGCATGGGATGGATCATCACAGGACACCATTAGGAACCTCTACAACTCCATGCAGAGACGTCTGGCATGTTGCGTTAAACCCGAAGCCGTACTGAGAGACACCACTTCTGTGTGTGTAGGGTATATATGGGAAAGAACCATTTAAGCATCTTAATCAAGTACCTTCTTTTATCTCCAGAAGACATTTTTGGGACACAAGCGATCACAGTTCAGAAAAGCACAGGAGTCTTTCTTAAAGTACCTTTCTCGTTGTCTTTATTATGAAACAAGCGCACAGAATCCTTCTTCTCAGGCGTGGGAAGCCTGCTGGATGTCCACCTCTGACCTGAAGCAGAATAATAGCTTTAGCAGGAAGAGCCCACCGGGGGAGAGCGAGGTTAGCACAGGGTTAGTGATTCAGTCCCTCAACATGGCTGCCAAAACTCATTAGGTTACTTAACGAGGAGATCAGGACGATCCCGCCCACACACTTCCACTCCTACAGTCAATCATAGACCCAGTATCCTGTCACTGTTATACATACACTGACCACGTTACTGCATCTCGCTGTAGCACCACCTTACTGGTCACTTTATAGGAAACCCATCTTTTGTAGCAATACTTTACTGGCCACTTTATTGGAAACCCCCTCTATTGCAGCTCCACCTTCCTGGTGTACAGCTATGGAGAGTGTGTCCCTGTAGTCTTACAGTGAGCTGTTAAGGTTGGTGTTTCTAATAAACTGGCCTGTGCGGCGCATGCTTGTTCTAAGTGTTACAGTGTCTCAGAATTGGCTGTTTGTTGTGTGAGACAGTGGAGTGAAGTGTATGAGAGGAAGTCCAGGAAGTGGAGTCCCACCCTAAAGAGGGATTACGTCCCAAACACCCCCATTTAGACAGAAAAGAAAATATACAGCCTGTCCAGTTTGATAAAGGAGCTAATTCAGGGCGAAAGACAGAGAGACCTCCTTTCAATAGAAAGATGTCTTTTTCAGTATTTTTAGACACGTTTTCAGAGAGACTGGACTTCAGAACAATAGCCAAACACGTGGCGGAAGAGTGTATTTACATTGGTCTGGAAGTGACCGTTAGGACAATAGCACAAAAGCTTGGTTATATAATCTGAATGACTGTGATAAGTCGGACAAAACAGCCAAGACACAGAGCACACACACCTCTGATGAACTGCGACGATCGGCCTGCTCTGGTTTCTTTTGTAGAAGTTCAGGAGTGGCTTCGCAGTCAAAGGTATTGCAGATAATGTAATAAACGATCAACAAATTGCAGTTCAATCCCAGACGATGCCTCAGCCTCTGAAGTCATAGAGCATAATGGTCCTCAAACCCCCATTACAGCAATTTCATTACATTTCACCCCCAATATCAGAAGTCCTGGGATATCAGAAGGTGAATTCATGATGTGAAGTTTTATCTTGAGCAAGGTTGAACACTGGTGTGCTCATGGCAGGAAGACAGGAATTATCGGAATTTGAGCGAGGCATGATAGTGGGTGCTAAATGGATGTAGCATTCCGTTTCTGGCATTCTGCAGGCATTTAATGTTCCTCAAACCACACTGTCACATGTGTACTGGCAATACGTCATTTGAGGCATTACCACACATGGTGGACAGCGCAGTGGCTTCCCACGGGTGCTTAATGATCATGACTTGTGGAATCTGGCTAGAAATGTCTGCAGCTCAATGAAGCGTTCTTTAGTTTCTATAAGATATGGAAGCAGAAGACCCACCGGAGTGCCTCTGTTAACGCCACCACACCCGTCAGAGTGCATGACCTGCGCTTCACCTGTCAGGTTGCTTACTGGACCCTAGAGGACGGGCGACGTGGTGTGGTCCAGTGAGTCAGGGTACCAGTTGTTTCGAGCTGAAGGTACAGTTCATGTTTTGCCGCAGACCCCATGAAGCTATGGAATCCATGTCAAGGTACAATCTATGTCGGTAGTGGTGGCATACTGGTGTGGGGGGCATTTTAATGGCACAGGTTGTGTCCACTCGTCTGTTTTAACACGTTATTCACTGGTCCTGCCACTTTTCACTGCTTGGTGACCATGTGCAGCCCTTCATTGACTTCATGTACTCCTACTATGATGGGACATTCCAGCAGGATAGTACACCATACCATTGGTCCCAGGTTGTCCAGAATTGTTTTGAGGACCTGTGTTCTCAGGAATGATGGAGTCCCTTTTGGGATGAGTAGGGGAGTTGAGGATGCAATCACATCCTCACAACAATGGTCCAAAATCTATAAGAAGCAGTCACTCCAACAAAAGCAGGATAAACTCTTTAATACTCTTGATATCCATGATGATCTTTAGGTTTGACATGTTCCAGTACCACCGTATCTTTATACTTAACACTGTCGGAGCATTCGGTGTAAATTTCAAACCCCTCACACACACACACACACACACACACACACACACACACACACGCACACACACACTCACACACACCTGCCATTCTTTTCAGCGTGTCGCAGTACGGGGGTGTGTGTGTGGGGGGGGGGTCGTGTGTTACTGTTTTGATGCCAAATCAGAGCATCTAGGTCAAGGCTTCCTTTCTCCACTGCAGTAAAGAATGGCAGGAGAATGTTAGATTGTTAGATTACATCACAACAGTGAAACACACACACACACACACACATGCAACCTTATACACACACTCACACCCATGTCTGTTCCTGTGCCCAGAGGGAGAGAAAGACCTGTTAGTGATTGTCTTTCTGTTCTGTTCTCTGTACTAATGGAGATGTACTGTCTTCAGCTGCACAGGTGACTTTATGGGTCTCAGAGGAAGAATGTAGCCTCCACTGTCCCTGCCCTGCTGCACCGCGGGGCCACAAATATGATCATTATTATTATCATCATCATTTACTATCATATTTATTACATCATTATTATTATTATTATTAATTATAATCTTTATTACATTATTATTATTGTTATTATTATTATTAGTAGTAGTAGTATTATTACATTCTTCTTCTTATTATTATTATCTTTGATATATTATCATTATTATTATTGTTCACTTTATTATTATTATTATTATTATTATTATTATTATATATTTTTGTTTGTTTAAGGTTGTGTAGAGGTGTAAACATTAACAGTTTGAGATGGTAATTCAGTCGCTTCAGGAAGCAGCAGAAAAGTCATCCGATTTTACGTTGAATAAATAAATTACATGTGGACATTTTTGACCTTTGAGACAAAAATGAACTGGTTAAAGTTAGACGTGTCAGTTCTAAATAGTTATGTACTCTGTTGTGGTAAACATAGTTCATTAATTAGTGAGTAGTTAGTTGCTTAGTAGTCAGTCCACGTTGTACGTAGTTATATAGTTTGTTACCGTTGGATTTTTAGTTGGTTGTAGTTAGAATCTCGTTAGTGTAGTTAGTTAAGTAGTTAATCAGCGCTGGTTCATAAGTTCATGTTTGTTTTATGGTTGATTAGTGTACTAGTTAGAGAGTTAGTTAGTCAATGACGGGCTGTTTAGTAAGTGAATCGGTTACATGGTTTGTTTTTTCACTAGTAACGTAGTGAACGGGTTTGTGATTGGATTAGTTAACCGTGAGCTTTGTTATGTTTGTGAGTTCAGTAGTTAGTTATGTAACTAGTACATTGTTTAGTGCCGTGCGCTGTCTGTCATGAAGCCGATTAGTACGTTAGTTGGTTAATTTGTTAGTGAACTAGTTACGTAGTGCGCTGCTTAGTGAAGTCATCAGGTGGTTTGTTACAAAGTGAAACAGTGGCCGGTTTAAGTAGCTATTTAGTTGGATGGTTAGTTGAATGTTGAACTGGTTGGTTTGTTGATCGTTTACTTAGTTGATTATGTACTTTATTATTTATTGGTGAGTTTGCTTTTAGTACGTTCGTTAATTTGTTAGTGAATTAGTTAAATAGTGAGCAGGTTAGTGTGGTTGTACTGAGATTATACTGGGTATACTGGTGACTGTTAAAGCTACGTGCTGGGAGCAATAACTCCATTTACCAGCTGAACCAGGATCAGCCCATTAACGCCTTGGGTACTTTAGAGGAGGACCAGCAGGGCCAACCTCCTCACACACACACACACCCACACACACACACACACACACACACATCAAGCCAGGTGGTAAGACATTTGTTCAGCTTGTTCAGGTGACGTACAGTAATCACTCTCCCTTTCTCTCTCGCAGACTCCACCCATCTCTCCGTCAGTGTTAATCGGATCTCCGTCACTCCGTACTGGCCCCACCACTCCTCTTCTCATCCCCCCATCCCCCTCTCCGTCACACACAGAGAGCGAGTGCAACACAGATCTCTGTGCAACACACACCAGCCCTCAGGTACACACACGGGTGTGTGTGAGTGTCTGTGAGTGTGAACACGTGAGTGCGGAAAGCATGGCCTAAGATGATACTGCATCACACACACACACACACACACACACACACACACACACACACACACAAATAACCAGAAGTGCTTACTGGCCTTCTCTGTCGACCCGTTGCCGGATCGACACCCCTGTAGGTCAGTGTTTCTCCAACTCAAGGTGCCCCTGTACCCCCAAACCCCAAACCAAGATACGATGGGTGTGCATTTGCACATCTGTATCAACAATGGGTGTGGCTTAAAGTAGCTGAATGCATTCATTACAAGGGGCGTGCATTAATATTTGGACATACACCAGTGTTGAAATGACCTTTTTGCTGGAGACCGAGTGGCTGTACTGGTCCACGCTGTTGTTGTACGGGGGGAACTGGTGTCTGATTTCTGCGTATTTTCCCAGGAGTGTCAGGAAGAGGCTCATTGTGTGTGTTTATGTGCGTTTGTGAGATTTGCTCGTTTGAGGCCTGAAAGCGCTCTGAGATTAGATTACGTCCTTTTTCTGCTCTCCCTGAGGATACGGTACACACACCTCGCTCACACTGTTCCTGCGAGTGTGTGTGTGTGTGTGTGTGTGTGTGTGTGTGTGTGTGTGTGTGTGTGTGTGTTTGTATGTGTGTGTTAGAGAAGGTTGGGTACAGTGATCTGTGTGTGTGGCTCGATCGTGTTGGTTTAAAGGCTTTTTTGGGACTGTCCCGTATTCTGTTTGTTTGCGTGACTGCTGTGGGTGTCTTACTGTGACTGTAGGCCTCCTCCGATTAAAACAGTCTCCATCCCTGCATTGTTTGAGGACCGGACGTGACGTCATGACTCACAGCATGTCCTGTGCCTCCGCGGGGTGTGAACGCACTTTCTGTAGAGACCAAGAGTCAAACACACACGAATGTGTCCCTGTGAACTTCCCAGGAACTCTTCGTCCCTGGTGCTGCAGAATGACGCTCGGTGCTATTTATTAGGAACGTGTACCAGAACAGTTTCTGGTTCATATCTTTAATATTTTAGACTCGGCTACTCTTCCCACCAAATCACTCTATAAGCATATCATCCAGTTACATCTTCACCACCGGACTCAACTTACCGCTTCTTGTTCTCCAACTTCTCCAACTGGTCAGTGTTGACATCATTGTGCCATGCCTTCATCTCCGGTTCTACCGAATCCCAAAAGGTGTTCTACTGGAATCAGAGCCGGTGACTGGGAAGAACCACTGAAGGACACTGAACTCCTCGTCATGTTCCTGAAACCAATGACACGACTTTGGCCTTTTGCTTTGGGAAGATGGGATTACTCAAATGCCACTGTCTGTGGTATTCCGACTGCTATTAACATCCCAAAGTGTGCCAAGAAATCATTTCTCCTTCAACTGTCCAGTCCAGTGCTGGTGACCTGTGTCCACTGCAGCCTCAGCTTTCTGTTCTTGGCTGACAGAAGTGGACCAATCACGTGCTCCTCTGCTGTTGTAGCTCATCCGCTTCAAGGCTGGATGTGTTGTGGAGCTGCTTTTCTGCTCTCCAGTCATACAGAGAGGTTACGTGAGGATGTGAAAGTGTCCACACCCAGGATGGATTCTTGGCCCACTGGGGGGCCAACCAACCACCCCAGAAGATCTGTGCTTCGAGAAATACTCAGACAAGCTCTTCTGACACCTACAATCACCACATTATACCCAAAGCTGGACCATATCTGCTTGAATGTGCATTACTGCTGCCTCACGATCAGATAACTGCATGAGAAATGATCAGATCATCTACACTCTTTAAAACGGTTCTTCATGGGTTCTTTGGTGAAAGCTGTGGCTCTACATGGATGTGTAACCCTTCCAAAGAATCTGTCCTTTGGGAATGTCAGATACTGTGTGTCAACCTTTTTGAACTCCACTCCACCACCGAAGCTGATCATTAACCAGTCTGAAAACTGGTTGGGGACTAGATGCTCACCTGGAGGTCCGATTAAACACATGACGGCTCTGCGTTAAACAGCTCCTGTGTTTCCACCCTGTAAGCAAACTTGCTTATTCAAATGAAGGATGAGCCTGACTTTAAAACTCCTGTTATCTCTCTCTCTCTCTCCCTCTCCATCTCTCTTTCTGCTTAAAGACTATACAAATAGAGGGAGTGATGGAACATTACTGTCACTGTCAAAAACTCATATCTCCAAATCAACAAACAACTTTTACAGGAAGCAGATAAAGCCTTATAAATTTGAATGGAAGTCAATGTAAAAGTTCTACTTAAAAGTCCATTCATCATTAACATCAATATCAAAAGACCAGCTGTCAGATTCACATTGCACTGCATGTCCAAAAGTTTGTGGACACGCCTTCTAGTGCATGCATTCAGCTCTCTGGAGCAAATAAACAAACATGAGCCTGTTGGCACCCGTTGTCTAAAGCCAGGCGTGGACTAGAGGGGGATAAAGCCTCCAGAGCAGCAGAACTGTGTTCTCTGGAATGATGGAGCTCCATCCAGTACGGGATGGGTATGGGATGAACTGGGGAGTTGTAGATGAGGTGGGGTGGTGATCATCCAACATCCTGACCTCATAGCACAGTAGTGCTGTAGAGAGTCTTCCCTGGACAGTAGAGACAGTAACTCCAACAAAAGCAGGATAAACTTTTTAATAGCCTTGATTTCAGAAGAATGAATGAATGAGCAGGTGTCCCAATACTTTTGCCCACATAGTGTATGTCGAAAAGTCATGGATGACAGTGACTCCATGTAATTGGGTGACCACACATCCTCTTTTTCCCCAAACACGTCCTCTTTTTGGGATGAAAAAGGCGAAATTCCGAAACCCCTTTAGGATTAAACTTTTACAGTTTGATTTGTCAGAACTCATTTCATTGGTTAATGGTACCCAATGTCAAAACTGGGTGAGAAGCTTCTTTATTAATGTACTGGACACTGACTGTCCGTTGATGTTCTCTCTACAGGACAACACTGCGGCAGAGGAAGAGGAGGAAGAGGAGGAGCTGGAGGACGAGGTGACGCTGGACCTGCGGCCGCGTCTGTGCTGCATGACGATGGGCAAGGATGGATACGGCTTCAACCTGCACTGTGATAAGTCCCGTGTGGGGCAGTTTGTCCGCTCAGTGGATCCAGACTCTCCCGCTGAGAGAGCGGGACTACGGCCCGGAGACAGAGTGGTGGAGGTAATCCAGCGGAGAATACACACAGATTAACAGCGGGATTAACCTGGATTAGCCTGAGTTAAGGCCAGATTACTTAGAGACACAAAGGGAAAGGGAATAGATGTGTGTTAAATAGAAAAATGGAGCAAAAATGGCACATACTTACAAACTTCTACCGTATTTTCCAGAATATCAGACACACGGGAATATAAGACGCACCCGCAAAGTAAAAAAAAAAAAAAGGAAAATAATATATATAAGAAGCAAAAGCTGCATCTCGTTATAAGCCGTATGGTTTAAAGCGTGGGAAGAAAGTAGCGGCTTATAGTCCAGAAAATACGGTAATTTTATTGTATCATTTAGAGTAAATACTGAATAATTTATAGCAGACACAGAATCATAATATATACAGAATCATTTACAGTAAATACTGAATCATTTATATTATATAAAGAATTGTTTAGAGTAGATACTGAATCATTTATATTATATAAAGAATCATGTAGAGTAAATATGGAATCATTTAGAGTAAATACTGAATCATTTAGAGTAGATACTGAATCATTTAGAGTAGATACTGAATCATTTATAGCAGACACAGAATCTTATGTACAGAATCATGTAGAGTAAATACGGAATCATTTAGAGTAGATACTGAATCATTTATATTATATAAAGAATCATTTAGAGAAGATACTGAATCATTTATAGCAGACACAGAATCATATTATATATACAATCATTTAGAGTAGATAATGAATCATGTATAGCAGTCACAGAATCATATTATATATTATTATATATACTGAATCATTTGTAGTGTATATAGAATCATTTAGAGAAGATACTGAATCATTTGTAGTGTATATTGAATCATTTGGAGTAAATTCTGAATACTTTTTGGTGAATCATTCACAGTAGTTACTGAATAAATAACATATGGAATTAAAATCAAACTCTCAGTTTTACATTATGTAGACGATGTCCTTCATGGTCTTGAGAGAGACACAGGTAGAGATAGATGGATATAGGTAGATGGACAGATCCCTGAACAGTGCAGAATGAGCAGTGAACAGCAGGAGTAAGAGATATAAATGTCCAGACTGAGAGAAGATACACATTCCTGTTATTATCTGTTACTGGAACATCAGTCGTACCCCTCTGAGTGTAAATGTCATAAACACACTGAACTGATCCTTCACTGGATACCCTCGTCCAGTCCCGTCCCGTCCCGTCCCGCACAGGACAGCAGTGCGTCTATAATTAGAAAGGAAGTGGAAGTTGAAGGATCAGTGACTTGGCTTTTGTGCGCCACCTGGTGGTCACAGCAGTCTCAACTCTGTGTGTTTCAGGTGAACGATCGGAGCATTGTGGGTATGAAGCACTGTGAAGTCGTGGGGTTTATTAAGGATGGAAAAGGACGCACCCAGCTGCTGGTGGTGGACCCAGAAACTGATGCTCTGTTCCAAAGGCTGGGCATCACGCCCACCACAGAACACCTTAAAGGTACAGCGCAGCACCAGTGCCCCTCTTAATGACCTCCAGAGTCTCTGCACACTCCTGCAGAGTATTTCATTCTTACGTTGTTTTGGAGTGAGAATCTGAAGCCACTGGGCCACACTGTAGAGAACTGCCAATAGAATAGGACTCTGGAGCAGATGAACAAACATGAATCCATTGGGCGTGGACCAGAGGGGTATAAAGCCTCCTCTGTGGAGCAGTGGAACTGTGTTCTCTGGAATGATTGCACATTTGGGCTGAGTTAGGGAGTTGGAGATGAGATGACCTGGTGATCATCCACATCCTAACCTCACAAACACTCTAGAATGCAATCAAACCCTCACAGCAATGCTCCGAAATCTAGAAAGTGCCCATATAGTGTAGATCCTGCAGATCTTAAACCAGTCTTTTTTTTTCTTACAGAGGACTGTGTGGACGGACCTCCCATCGAGAGCCTGGTGTCAAACTGCCCAACCACAGACAGCTCTGCTTCTCCTTCACCAATCACAGACGGCCCCCGGACCTCCCTGCCAATCATCAACATCACGCTGACGGATCCACCCATCACGAATGGCTCTCTGAAGCACCACGGAAGCTCCTCCTCCAACTCCACCCTATCAGAGACCAGTGTGGAGCTGAGGAGTGTGGACACTGGCAACAAGGTGGGGGGGCAACAGTGACCCCAAAGTGTCCCCATGTTGTGGTCCTGAAATATGACTATTAGATGGATAAGAACAGGCACGTTTGGTAAAAATCCAGCTCCCAGATCTTCGACCGGCGTTCTATAATTAGTGGTCCAAAGCTCTCTTGAGCTAATGTTTGACCAGAATGTAACTGTAGATAAGCTGAACGTTGGTCAAACAGCTGATAAGCTGCAGTTTAAAGTCTGGACATTTCTGTATAGAAATGCTTGGTGATGCTCAGTGAACTCATATAAATAAACTCCGAAACAGCAGGAACTCTGTGTTTTATACGAATAAATTAGGCAAAATTAATCTGATAACATAGAAACTGATTAGACGGTCATTATATTAACTGACGTATAATGAAGTATATTGAAGATCTGGTTACAACAGCTCCTGATCAGACAAACGGATGTTCTAGACCAGACCAACCTGTGGTGAAGCACTTTCTAGTGGTGTGTGTGTGTGTGTGTGTGTGTGTGTGTGTGTGCGTGTGTGTGTGTGTGTGACACATGAAATTGTTTACAAATGCTTTTGTCCATTTTGTTTGTCCTCTGGCTCAAAATGTGAATAAGGCTCTAACTTTGTTGGGAAAACGCTGAAGGTCAGTTATGTATGGTCACAGCGGTGTCAATGTCCTGTCGTGTGACCGTACGGTCAGTTGTGTTCCGGTTGTTTTTGAAAACGTAAGGGCAGAATATCTTTCCGCTTAATTCAGTGATGCACCATCACTTCATATTTACATGACTGACGTGTTGTTTCCGCAGATTTTTGGAGACCTGGACCGCTACAAGCGCCACAGTGTCCCCATCAGCCAGCAGGAATTAAAAGCACAGCCGGACCCCCTCTTGGAGAGTGGTTTGCGCCTGAGCCCCACAGCGGCTGAGGCTAAGCAGAAGGCCAGGGCGAAAAGGGCCAACAAGAGGGCGCCCCCAATGGACTGGAGCAAGAAACAGGAGATCTTCAGCAACTTCTGAAGAGCCCAGCTCAGAAAGACTCTTCTACAGTCGATAGAAACCAAATACTAGAAGCTCCAGAGGAACGCCAGAACCTGCACGGAATGCTTTACCCTGGAACAAGAATCAGGGATTTACACCACTTTTAGCTTGTTCTCTTTCTTCTTAAATGGCAACGTCTCAGGAGAAGTGTAGCTTTCAGGACGTCTGGAGGGGAAAAAAAAGACAGAAACAGTAACAACATAGACTCTTAAAACAGCAGCGTCATACAGGAACCACTTCTGGTTCCCTAAAGAACGTTTGATTGACTGAGTTCCTTAAAGAAGGCGCCTTTATTTTTAAGGGGGTCCAATCGATGTATTTATGGAGATGAGATGTGGTGACATGGCCACAGGAGATGCAGCCTCAAGCGAGAACCAGTGAAGAGTCGCAAAGCAGGTGAGATTTTGTCGGGACTGGAAAGTTGAGAGCGTGACACTAAAGGAAGTCAGAGAATGACGGTTATTGAGAAGATAACAGAGCGGTTCCGTCAAAGCCTGTTTTAGGAGGTGAAGAAGACAGTGAAGATACAGTACTCAAGACATACACTGTATATGGACAGTGAGCATTTGATTGCATGCAGCGAAGGCAGGATGATTGATGATTGCCACCCCACCCCTGGGGGGCTTTATAACCCTCTAGTCCACTCCTAGAATCAGGCATGGTTCCAATAGGCTGTTTGTTTATCTACTCCAGAGAGTCCTATTCTATTGGAAGTACTTCTCTACAGGGACTAGACAAGCTGCATGTGTGCATTTGCACATCTGTGACAGCAATGGGGTGTCCACAAACTTTTGCGCATGTAGTGTAGATACCCTCATAAAATAAAGGTGCCAGAGGGGGGTGCAATAGAGGAACCACTTTGGTTCCTGAAAGCAGTGGCTCTCACTCTGGTCGTCCCCAAAGAACATCATACTGGAAGGTTCAAAAGGTTTCGAATGAGATCCATGAGTGTGGGGAACCTTATTTATAGTTTCTAGAACCTCCAGAGCTCCACGTCCATGCCTAAAGACACGAGAAGGTCAGAAGCAGGTGAGATTTTGTGGGGTTTGGAAAGTGGGAGTTTGGAAAAGAGGGAGATGTTAAAGTTAAGCCTGAAAGCGTAACAGGACGTGGTCAAAGACTGGTAGAAGGAGGTGAAGATGGCTCTAGAACAGGGGTCAACAACCCTGCTCCTGGACAGCTGCCTCCAGTAATTAGTCAGATCAGGTGGTGTGGATTAGCGCTGAATAGGTGGAATCAGGTAGTGGGAGCAGGGAAAACTCTAAAATGTGCAGGGTAGGGGTGCCTCCGGGACCAGGGTTCAGAAATACTGGTTGAGAGGTTGTGAGTGTGTCAGAAATACAGACCAATCATAGGTTCACTGTTTAAAAAAAGGTGCCCTTGGAAAGGGTTCTATGGAGTGTGTCTCAACCCTGGTCCTGGAGGCACCCCTACCCTGCATATTTTTGTGAATTCCCTGCTTTAACACACTCCCTGTAACTCTGAAGGTCTTGATAATGAGCTGATTGGCTGAGCCAGGTGTGGTGGGAGCAGGGAAACCTCTAAAATATGGAGGGTAGGGGTGCCTCTAGGAGCAGGGTTGAGAAACACTGCTGTAAAGCTGTGGCTCTAAGTCTGGACCTCAGGAACCTCCATAAAGTCCAGATTTTTTGCTCTAACGCTACCCAAGATCTGAGGTGAAGCAGATGGAGCGAAACCGTCAGTGAGAACAGTACTTTCAAGCCAAGAACCCTCCAAGAACCTTGCAGGCTTTGTTTCTGTGACTTTAGGGATATTCTACCGTAAATACTGAAGTATATAGAGATATTTGTTCAATGTGCTGCTTTTATTCCGTATATGTTCTAATTTAAGTGACGTACAGCTAGTTCATTTTAATCTTCACCACGTAAGATGTGCTTCTGGCATTTTAACGGCTGAAACTAATTTTAGAAACTAGACTGTAGTTCCTTTAGTGACGTTTTCTGGCACCAACTGTGAAACAGCAACATCTACACTCAAAACATAGCTGCACCCAGAAGGAAGTGTGATCAATAACTGATGATAAACCTGGACTGATCTGATCAATATTTATTGATCTACTCACACAGAAGTGGTGTCTCTGATGGTGTCTGGTTTAACGCAACATGCCAGACGTCTCTGCATGGAGCTGTAGAGGTTCCTGATGGTGTCCTGTGATGATCCATCCCATGCAGGTTGAATGTTCTCACTCAGTTCTGCAGATGGTGTGGTAGGGGTGGAGTGTTGATAGAGCGTCCAATAGCGTCCCACACATTTTCAATCAGGGACAGGTCTGGAGACGAGACCGACCACGTTGTAGTATCTTGAGACGAGCGTCGTCCTGTTGGAGGAGAGCCCTGGACTGTGTGTTCAGAAAAGGTAGAACCCACTGGTTGCAGGACCTCGTTAATGGACACTGAGCTGTTAAAGGGATGAGTGACAACAAACCGTTGATCTTGGCGCTGAAAACGATGCCTCACGATGATTCATTGGTCGTCTCCACCGAGACAAAAGTGACTCCTTGTGGATGCAAATTGTTTTTGGACGAAGAGTGTGTTTGGTCACATTTCATTGCGGGAGTCTCGTACAGGTGGTCTACAGAGCCTGAGATGATCAATGAAGGAGGGACGGGTGGTTCATCCAGGATTTTCTGACTTGCTGGACATTAGGTTTAGGTTTCATTTGCAGTTTGAAGGTTAGAATTAGGAGCTACAGTAGAATTAGCTCTTTATTTCACTCAAAATGAAGTGTTACCATTAAACTCAACACAACTGTAATATTACAACAATGCGAATATTCCGATCAGGTGCAAATAAAACAGCGGAATTCTTAAGAACAGCGTGTTATAAAACACATATGCTGTGTGGTTTAGTCTCCACATCATCAGATTTGGGTTCAGTTACCGTCAGAACAGTTGAAACCTCAGACCTGAACTGCTGTTGACTCCGTCACGCAGACGCTGTGTTTCTCCTTATTTATGAATAAAAGTGTTCAAAACACCATGAAACGTCATCTTTACTGTGTTCTGTGTTTACTTGCATTTGCTGTGTGGTGCAACCTGTTGGTCTCTCAGGCCTCAGTGCAGTTCTGCCTTCTGCCATCAAACGGCAGTGAAGGGAACGTGTACCATGTTCAGAAGGCAGTGACTGTTTTAGCGCCTTTTTAATGGTTTCTTTCATTTAAATGTATAAAAACACTCTAAACCCCTTTATAATCACTGAATACATCAGCCTACAGTCACAACCTACATTAAAATAGGCTCTGCAATCCGATTTACTACATTTCTGAAGCAGGATGTGACTTTTTAATGCACTTCATGTGTAATTAAGGTTGAATAAATGCTGTTTTTCGTCGACAGGCTCATTTTTAACCTCCTTTCTTTTGTGCAGCCTGTCAGATATCACCCACACACACACACACACACACACACACACACACACACATTAACCTGCTTCTATTAAATAAACACATCCATTTAACTAAACTGAAGTTCAGAGAATAAAGAAAGGCTTCAGGTTAGACTGGCTGGTGGTTCATAAAGCCACATAAACCTGCAGGAGTGTTAACTCCGTTACTCAGACTCCAAGAGAAACCCTGTTGCACCAGAACTGACTGCAATAAAGCAAAGCTAAATGACAGAGAGGGAGGGAGGGAGGGAGGGAGGAAGGTGTGGGGGGGTGAACTGTGTTTATAAAGTCGGCCACACACACACACACACACACACACACACCGGGATCAGCGTTCTCTCCATTCTGAGGACCTGCAGTGCTGTGAAATGATTTCATCTCTCGACTGATGTTTTGTTTTAGTTTTGTTACTGTTGTTATGTTTGCGGGTCATTGTTTTACAGACATTTCCAAACTGATACTCAAGAATTATTGATACTCTACTGTAGTTTTGGTCTGTAATGTTCTGATGACTGAAGCACAAACAAAAGTTACTACATTCACTACAAGTTACTACAATTACTTTAATGAGGCATGGGAACAACTTAAGGCACGGGGACAACTTAGTACGGCATGGGAACAACTTAAGGCACGGGAATGATTTAGTAAGACATTGGAACTTAATTATCTTGTTCCCATAATAGTAATTCATATAGCAAATCGTGGCCACAACTTATTCTTGTTTACGCAGGACGTCACCAGCAGAGCTCCTTTGGTATTTCTTGGGAGTCTCCAAGCTGCTCAGCGTTCTATTACACCTCCACTTTGACCCGGAAGAGCGCTGCTGGCTGTGCTCTCTCCAGGTGGGTAGATGGCGGTCTCTGCCCTCATCACTTTAAAGGTTATGCTGGCTGTTGGTGGCCATTCAAAAAGAGGTAGCGACTCACTTCACTGCCACTGGAGGAGGCATATGCTTGTCCTCACCCTTCTAGAGTCAGGAGCATTTCTGATGCTGGGGGGAGCAACAAATGGGTGGGATAATTGGCACCACTAAACTGGGAGTTGAGCTGAGAGATCAAGAAGCAGCATCTGAGAGAAGCATGAAGACGCGTGTGGACTACTCTGCTATTTTACAACGTACAATTATTATTATTTATTATGAATTATTTAACCCCTGTCGGCAATGAACTTTGCATGTTGTCCAATTTGAAACCGTGGACGAACCCCTTGGAGTGCTTCCAGGAACCTTCAAGAACCCTTTGCCCTTTAATCGAAGGCTCTTTGAAGCACCTTAACAGGCTTCAAATTGAGTAACATGCAAAGGTTCCTGAGGGATCTTGCCCCTTTTACAGTGCTCAACGGAATCCCCTAAAGTAGTTGGAGCGATGAAATGGAACTGGAACTTGTCCTCTTCACTATATTAGGCCATGTAGTGTCATTTCAGGACTAAGATAAGGACCGTCCATTAGGGACGTCCCTCTCTACTGCTTGATTTTATCCAGTCCAAATACAACCCCCGCCTGGATTTATGGCTGACTCAGCACCTTGTGATTAAGTGTTTCTTCCTCTTTTGAGAGACACTGTGTTGTTTTCGTTGTTTCTCCTTCCCAGCGAAACTCAAAAAACACCTAACAGCCACAAGCTAGAGGTGTAGACACAAGTGTGGGTTCCCGATTCACTTTGAGTTTAAGCATAAATGAAGTGGAGTAGATTAGATTAGATCAGACAGACAGACATTTATTGGGTTCCTTCGGGGAAATGTAGGTGTTCATGGTCACTAACACCTATTAGCATCTACTGGCACCATATCCAACGTGGGTTAGAGTGGAGGGGATTAAAGCCCCCCAGCTTTGAGATGTGTGTAACTGTAACCTCTGGAATGAGTGCTTCTGGGTTGAGTTGAGGATTGGACTTTTGTCACTGAATGCAATCAAATCCTCACAGCAGTGCTCCAGTAGAAATACCCTTCATTCCAGAGGACTGCAAACTTTTGCTCCAACTTCATACGCCTGTATTTCTCCATTTCTCCAATATGAACATGCTCCCTTATTTACATATGGCCAATCTCTCCGATGCTCAGTCTCTCTCTCGAGCGCATGCGCACACACACACACACGCACACACACACACACACACACTCAAAGAGATCAAGAAGACAATCGAAGCATGAGAGCTGTGTGGATGGGTCGTTGAGCCACTGAGTCAATGATTCACTTCAGCAAAGCAGTGAATCATTGACTGTTCACAATGATCTCATAGCTCTCATGGTTCTCCAGCAGCATCTCTTCGTTCTCGCCCAGGCCAGAACATCGGAGAGACTAGATAGTGTGTAGGATAAACAATTGAAGGTCGCACTTACAGAGCTGAGTCTCTTTAACTTCCCTTCTGTTTCCTGTGTCACGTTATGATTCACCGCAGTCTACAAGGCAGATGCAAAAATAAGACACCAAACAGAGACACCCACACCACAGGAGTAGCAGCCTTCATGCACATAGAACATCTGAAACCACCAGCCCCACTTTTAACACACACACACACACACACACACACACACACACACACACACACACACACACAGCAGGCAAAGAGCAAGCACACTGGCTCCCATACACACAGCAAGGCCAAAAACCACCTACAGCTCAGATCAGCTCATTCACGCTTAGGGTCTCCTGTTAGAACCACAACCCTTACTGGCGAGCTACAACTATATGGACAAAACTATTGGGACAAAAGTGTGTATCCTGCTTTTGTTGGACTAACTGCCTGTGTTGTCCAGGGATGACTCGGAAAATCGCTTGGGGATGGGATTGCATTCAGTGCTGAATGTGGTCACAATGTTGATGATGATCACCGACCCCCTCCATCCACAAAGTTGAGGTACCATCATTCCAGAGAACCCAGTTCCACTGCTCTACACAATGATTATAAAAGCAAGAACCAATGATATTAAATGTATATTAAAGGTGGACAATGTGGTTCCATCTCATTTGGTTAGACCCACCCCCTACCTTCAGACAGGGGATCCTGAGACCACCCTCTCATAACAAGGCTGTCAATCCCTTCACTCCTAATGTAACCCCACCTTCTTACAATATCACAGACAATATTTAAATTCCTGATTTGTGGAAGGAAATGAAATTTGTCTCTATTAGCACAGGGAGACTGGACAGGGGACATGGAAAGACCCTTTAGAGGAGAGAAAATGAGAATATGGGCTATTTTGCCATCAGACTCTGCTCCAGAGTCCTATTCTACTGGCAGTACATCTCTACAGGGAATAGACAAGCTGGGTGTGCATTTGCATAACTGTGTCAGCAACAGGTGCATCTTAAAGCAGAAGAATCGTCCCAGTACCGGTAGCATCATGTTCTAAGGAAGTCCTATCTAGCGGGTGGGAACTGAACTGAGGCACATGACCTCAAGCTGTTAAAGGAAATTGTTTGAAGTGGCTTTTAACATGAAAAGGGAGAAAACTACATCCTTCAGTCGCGTCTTCTTAGACTTCCAGCCCTGATCAGTCAAACTAAAACCTGCACTTAGACAGTTGCGCCACCCAGGAGGGTGAGCCCGATACAAGCTCAGTTCCTCTAAGAGTGCCTGTAAGCCTCCTTTATGAGCTATTACACTTTGTGATTTTGTTCATTTTTAATAAAATTATATTTTCTTGAAAGCAAAATCAGAAGAGCAGCAGCAGCTCGTTGGAATTGTTTTAATGAAATGTGCTTGAAAGATGAAGGGCTGATGAACATGGTTCTAGATATTTACAGTGCCTTCAACTCGGTAGTAAAAGGTTTGCTTTGGATCTTGTTTTTGCGTCATTTTTCCCGTCACAGAATTAATTAATTATTTATTTATAAAGAGTAACACCAGTGACCTTTACGCACCACCTCCTGTTGTGGAGGAGCGGTGTCTGGTCATGGTTACAATCACAAACGAGTCATTTTACAGAAAGACAGCAGAACTTTAGACAGCACTGATCCCTCACCCAGGACCACACTGTGGTATCAAGACTGGCTACTGGCTGTTCCTACACTGTTACCTGGACGTTGTCTGGAATCACCACTTATTGTTATGGAACACACAGAACACACTACTTTACCTCCATCGTTCATCTTCCCACCATTCACTGCTTTAATTTCAATTCACAGCAACAGTCACTGCCACACCGTGACCGAGAAACAAACAATCGAGACGTGATGAGTCCACCAGTTGTATTTAATTGGTAAATTTGTCGGCATTAAATCCTTGTACAAAAAAATAATAAATAAAATAAAAACAAAACAAAGGGGAAAAGTGCATAACGAGAGCGTTCCAATTCAAATCATGTTACTTTTTTCACCGATATCTTCCATTCAATGATGCGTTCATAATTCACTGATGAAATAAACAAACGAAAACAGCAGCAGCAGCAAAACAAAAAAAAAAAAAAAAGAAGAAAAAATGTAATCTTGTAAAACTATCTCTGATCTAGTCGTGGTGTGCTGTATGAGAGAATTAACTCACTACATATCAAATATCAATATGGCATCAATAGTTATCAGTACAAATACTTTCTCTCGGGCACACGCTCACAAAAACGCACACGTACGCATTCGCATAAAACTCGTAAGCGCGCTCACGCATACACGTTGGTCACAGTTTACAGGTCAATAGGGGTCCAGGAGTCAAGTGTAATAATGTACCTTAGAACATTAAACCTATTAACGCATCAGACACATACACGCACACAATGCAAAGAAACAAAAAGAACGACATTGCAAAAATAAAAAATAAAATAAAAAAAATTACGCAAACACAAGAACAGTTACGAACACACAATCATACACAAACGAACACACGAACAAGTCATGATCGATACGCTACTTTGTCTCCATTTCACTCTAAAGACTGTATTTCCACTAAATGTTCAAACAGTGACGTGTTTCACGAACAAACGATGATGATCAAGCCTGGAAAGGAAAAAAAAAAAAAAAAAAAAAAAAAAAAAAAAAAAAAAAAAGGAAACAAAACGAACAAAAAATCATTACACTACTGACCAGCTAACAGCACGTTTCGGAAAGTGAGAATCCATACAAAATTAAAATGAATAAACGAAACAGCGTGAGTACTGGAAAAGAGAAACCAGAGACGCGGCAAGCAGAAGAGCGTCCTAACTGTGGTTTGTCGAGGTGCTTAATCTGAAGTTCGATGCTAATTCTACTGGAAACAAATTACGGAATTAAAGGAAAGACTGTGCGTTAACCGTTACGTTCTTTGTTCTTGTAGTTTCATTTTCGTTTTACTCAGAATTAAAGAAAGACAACGAAAGCAAAAAGATAAACTCTCTCAATCTGAATGTTTACATCTGATTATGCTATAGCCAGAGCAGCGCCATCTGCTGCCTGTTCATAGTTATTGCGAATGAATCAGTCAATGGATATGGCAAAGAATCTGTCCGTTTAGTAGGACGTCCTCTTTCGTTTAATGTCTGGGACCGACTTGAGCTTAAAGATGTTTTATTTTTTTGTAGCTTTTTTTTTCCTTTTGTTTTGTTTTACAGTTCGCCGTCTAGCGTCCCTCCCTAACGTACAGCCTCTTACTATTCCCAGATATTACACCTGAAACCTCCCTTTTAACCTACTACCTCCCTCCCACTCTCTCTTTCTCTTTTAAGTTCCTCTCTCCCGCTCATTACTCTACCTGTCGTTTATCCCTAAAAGTATTTTTTTAGGTTTATTTCCCCATGATTGGGTGCATTCCACAGTTAACTAGAGGAGTCCCCTCCCCCCTCCCTCCCACCCACCCACCCTCATGGACACACACAGGGCGTGGGGTCTGTCCGTCAGGCGGAGCGGCCAATCACATCCCTCTCCCCCACGATCAGGGCAGTGCAATACACAGATGGATGAGTTCCCCCCCCGGTTAACCCTCCTAAAGATTCAGCTGAAAGAAGAAGAGAGAAGAGAGAGAACAATGGCAGAGGATAAGAGAAATATTTTATGCAGGTTTATTAATTATTAATAATCTAGGAACATAGTGACCACTATGACCACTGTAAGTTCTGGGAAGGACTTGGCCATATGATGTGTGAACCAATGCAGGCGTTATAATTCAATATACACCAATCGACTGTAACATCTTGACCACCTCCTTGTTTCTACTCTCACTGTCCACTCTATCAGCTCCTCTGATCACACAGGAGCTCTTTGTGGTTCTATAATTACAGACTGTAGTTCATCTGTTTCTCTGTAGACTTTATTCTCCTCCTTTCACCCTGAACTTCAATGATCAGGACCCCACAGGACCACCACAGAGCAGCTATGATGTGGGTGGTGGGTCATTCTCAGCACAGCAGTCACACTGACATGGTGGTGGTGTGTTAGTGTGTGTTGACCTGGTACAAGCGGATCAGACTGTTTTCACTCCAGCAGCACTGCTGTGTCTGATCCACTCGTACCAGCGCAACACACACTAACACACCACCACCACGTCAGTGTGACTGCAGTGCTGAGAAGGACCCACCACCCACGTCATACCCACACGGGTCCTGACCACTGAAGAAAAACCACTGAAGAAATGAAACACCGTCTTGATGCCAAGCTTTACATGTAAACTATTCATTAATAATCAAAGCTTTAATAATAACTGTGTTTTGAGAATCAAAGCATTACTGAAAATGTAATATTGCGATACTTCGACGCATCAATGTTTTCGTACATACGTGACTCACCTGACAGCGCTTGATCGTGCTGTGTGGTAGGAGGGTGGGGCTACACGCCATAGCATGCGGAGAGGCGTTCCTTCAGGATGGGTGGGAACTGTTCTGAGAACTGCTGCCAATTCTCCTCTCCCACCTGGTCCTTAAACCCATGGAGGATCTACAAACACACACACACACACACACACACACACACATTACTGAGGTCAGCATCTTATTTGTACAGTAAATCAAAAGTATGTGGACACCCCCTCTAATGAATGCATTCAGCCACTTTGCTCCCATTGCTGACACAGATGTGTAAATGCACACACAGCTTGTCTAGTCCCTGTAGAGAGGTACTGCCAATAGAAAATGACACTCCGGAGCAGTGATCTAGAGCACCGTTTCTCAACCCTGGTCCTGGAGGCACCACTACCCTTCATATTTTAGTCTGTTCCCTGCTTCCAACACAACTGATTCAACTAATTGGCTCATTAATATGCCACATGGAGCGCCTCCGTGAGCAGGGTTGAGAAACAGTGGTCTGGAGTAAGAGCATAACAAATGTGTGAGTGCTCTGGGTTCTAACCTTGTAGAACATGTCCCTCAGATCATCTTTAGGACTGACCCAGGAAGCCACAGCATCACAGAAGAAGATAAAATCCTGAACAGGAGAGAGAGTGAATGAGTATGAGGACACTGAAGAGACAAATACAACCTCACACACTCAGAGAGAGGGAGGGAGGGAGGGAGGGAGAATCACCTGCACCACTCCCCCAGGATTGACACCAATCATCACACAGATGCCTCTGAAGGCCGAATCTTTCTCCTCATTATCTCGGATGTTCCTCAACGATGTGCACCTTCACAGAAATACAGTCTCATCACTTACGGACACAAGGAGATATTTTTAAAATGTGACAAGACACACAATCACCATGGAAACTCACCAGGGCCTGATAAACTGCTGCAACATGGGAGCAACTTCCTGTGGACATACATAACCCAGCCGACCAATTGTGATGGCTGCAATCAAAAAGAGAGAAGAGTAAAAAACCACATTTTCAGGAAGTAACACTGATATCTTCTGTGAAGAATATCCACCGACACACACACACACACACACACACACACACACACACACACACACACACACACACACACACACACACACACACACACACACACACACACAACGGGCAATCTTTGACATTAATGGAAAGATTCAATGAAAGGGCAGAGCTAAATAAAGAGTAAGAGTGTTCTACCAGTGTTCTCCAGCAGGGTTTTTGGAGTGTTGGGTCTGTTGATGATCTCCACCAAATGAGGAAGAACCAGAGCCACGTACGGCTGCATCTCCACACCTGAGAGAGTGACAAAGAGGAAACAAGCACATGGTCATTAAATCAAACTCTCAGTTAAATCAAACTGCTCAAAGCCACTTGAGTACTAATAGCACCCTGCTGGTGCAAAGAGGTGGAACCACAAGAACAACGTTTGTCAACGATAAACTGATTAATTAAATTAAATTAAAAATGCAAACATTTATAGATTATAAATGTTACAAAATACTACATCCCACATCCTCAAAACTCATCCTAATTAACTCACTCCAATCTTAACTACTAACAATGCCATTAATAATTACCATTATAATCAACACCCATCACACTTTAAGTGTAACTGCATTATTATGTTACAATGTTATATCTGTGGCATGAATGTAGGCTAATGCCAAGGCAGAGAAGTCTGACAAACCCTGTAGGCAGTGTGGTACCGATGTTGGGATGATACTGCACACCACACCTGGGGTTCAATTCCCAGTCTGGGCAACTATGACAATAAGAGTCCTTTGGTAAAACTCCTAACACTACTTCGGCCCGTCTCTGTAACATGCGAGTAACGTTGTAAGTCGCTCTGGATGAGAGGGTCGGCTAAAAGCCTTAAGGTGTAAGTGTAAATGTAACAGCTCACCCATCTGCATGCAGATCTCTCCAATGGCCCATGTAGCGTTATTACACACAGAGATAAACTCCGGGTTCAGGTTCGTCCCCAGAATCGGCATGAACTCCGCTACAGACAGACACACACGCACACATGTACATACACACATTTAAAAGAGGGCTCAAACACTGTCCAGAAATACAAGGACTGAGTCACAGAGAAAGATAAGAGAAACAGATTCGGTCCGAGTTAGTGTCCGACTGGAGCTTCGCGGTTTTATTTAGAACAGTCTGCAGTGTCTGAGGAGACACTTCAGTCTTTACAGACGAAACACTGACAGAACCACTGCAGCAGGTTGAAATACAAGCAGTGGGTGTATTATTCGTTAAATGTGTTCTTACCGATGCAGGGTTTGACGTGAGGAAAGCAGGCTTTGGTCAAGTCTCCCAGCAAAGCAAAAGAGCTCTGCCTCACCTCCGGCATCGTGTCCTGAAGAGGAAAAAACACTCGCTTATACAACCTGCTGCACCTCTTACAGCTCAGTGTTCAGTAATGATCTCAATAGATTGTGTCTCCTTTCGGTACTAAAATAAAGAGATCGTCCACGTTTCCTTCAAGTCATGTGACGGATGTCTACCACCTCTTTTCGAAATGCCGCCATTTGCATTGTTGCCGGGCAGCCATCGTGCTTGGAGAAAGCCGGATCCCCGGTTCTGACGCAATGGACGGCAGACGCCTGTGCTGACCAGCAGCACACTTATGTGATGTGGGAAGAGTGCCATCTACCCACCCTCAGCCCCCCCACTCCCCCTGAGGGAGAGCAAGCCGATTTCTCTCCCCCAGAACCCCGGCTAAGAAGCCTCCTAACAGCGCAGATACTGGTGATAAATATTCACTCTAAACCTGTAACTCTGCTGACGAGTGGGCAACAACTGAAAGAGTACCAATTTCAGGAGTGTTTCTATTGGTCCACTCACAATAATATTTGGACAGGTGAGGCTTTTTTCTATCACAGTGCATTTACATACATGAATCTGTACCTTCAGAGTCAGTTCCCCCAAGATTAAATCATAGGATTGCACGTTTGCCCCCCGAAATTGTCCAAAAACACCAAACACACACCTGCATGCACTGGAAAAGGAGAGTCATGATGTTGCTACGGGCAACCAGCTGATCTACATGTCCTCCGAGACCCTCGGCCAATCCGCTCAGCAGATCCAGAGCCACAATCATGAAGTCCTTATCCGGAGCCTCATACTGGTCAGGCTGCTGACTGTACATCTACACAAACACACAAACACACACAAAACTGGTAACAGGCCCTACAGTTACAATGGTATAACTGAATGGAGCCTTAACAAGTGCAGCAGGTAGTCAGTTCAGCACATACAGTGCGTTACATCAATGTCACAGTGCAATGTAGACAAATTAGTACACTGTGTAATCTGAGGAATGGAGCTTGTTCTCACCATGGCCTGAGCGAGTGTTTTCTGCACCAGTGTGACGCAGCGCTGGTAAACAGGCTCGCAGTAGGGCAGGAAACCGCTCTGCAGAGCTGTGGCAACTGAGGATAAACACTGCAGAGACACACAAAAAGGCCATGTTTAATGTACACGTATTAACACTGTGCATGACATGCACTCACGCTTATTTTATATTACACACACACACAAACACACAATACTGTATCTACACACACACACCCACAATACTGTATCTACACACACACCTCTCTCTCATGCTCTTCCTTTTCCTGGCCCTGTACCCATGGTTGCTATTAAAACGGGTTGCAAACGAGGGCATGTTTATCGAAACCTGACACAGAGAACTTTCTCAAAATCATTTAAAACTGCCTGATCCACTCCGCTGTGTGACGCTGACCTTCAGCTCTGAGTAAAGGAAACCTCTGTGGGCAAGGAGGTTAAAAATAACCATCAACTGCCATCAGCCAAGAACAGCTCCTCTAGTACTGCACCTGTCCTGCTCTGACACCTACAGGCCACATAATGAAACACACATTATTCTGTAAAGACCTCAGTTAAGACTCAGCAGCTGGTTTGCAGCCGTGCTCAAATACAGCTGATATCATCTCACCTCCAGCAAGGGGAAAAGGTCCTTATCCTCATCCTTCAGCTCATTCCATTTCTGAATCAGAGGAGGCATCAGCTTCTGAATGTACTCCTATACACAGACAACAGAAAAGGGCATTTTTCATAACAACCATTTATATATGATTAATACACTTAAAAAAATAGTTGCACCCAGAAGGAATCAACCGACTGCACTTATGTTGTTCCAGACAGTCATGGAGTTGCCCAAAATGGCAGTGACCAACGAGAAAGCAGTGGTCAGCACTGAGATCAATGGTTCGTTATCAGGCGTCACACGTCCAGAATCCTGGTGTCATGGCGTGGAGTGCAATTTTGTTCAATGACCTTCATTACAGGCACTTTGGCGTTACGTTACACAGTCCTGCAACCAGTGGTTCTACCTTTTCTGAACACACACTCCGGTGCTCTGTTCCAACAGGACCACACTCGTCCTGCAATCCCACACGTCCTTCTGGAGGAAACTATTTTTGGATGAGGAGTGAGATTGGAGATGTTTGTGTTACCGGCTGGTTCAGATGGTGTCCCACGGAGTCTGCGAGAGTTCCGATGGCGTCATAAAGGATGAGCAGGTTCTTGTGCTGGTACTTTCCAAAGGCAAACACCAGAGTGTCTAAAATAAAGCTCAGGTACGGAACCAGCTCCGTACAGGCCTCCTCCTCCAGAGTGGCGAACGCGCTGAGATGGGAAATAACAGGGAAAAAATGAGCAGTTCTTGGTAATAAAACGACAAAAATAAAAAGATAATTATAAACATGTGCTTGGCATTAGATACGGAGACAATAGACTCATTATCTGCTCCAGAGTCCTAATCTATTGGCAGTACGTCTTTATAAGGGCTTAAAAAGCTGAATACATTTGTTTGAAGGGGACATATATTGTACCTGCAAGCAGCCTCCTGCACCCTCTTGTTGCCATCAAGGATACGCTTGAGAAGTTCAGTCATGAGAGGTTTGAGGTGGGCGTCAGGTGGCTGACTAACCACCCAGTGGGCGTAGCGACTGAGGGTCCAGCAGGCGATGGAGCGAACCAGAGCCTTCTTATCACACAGACACTGGATCAGGTGAGGGATCAACTCCGGCAGATACGGAACCATACCCTGCATACAACCTAGACAGCGACAGAAACAACGTGTAAGAGCACATTCTGCAGCAGAGTGAATATTGTGTGTGCAAACACATTATCAGTGTTGAATACACACCTTCAGCGATAGCTCCCAAGACCAGGATGCCCGACTCTTTAATGACCCAGTCTGGGTGGAACAGAAGCCCCTTCAGCAGAGGTAGCAGGTGGGGCAGGAGCTCGTCTCGAAACACATTAGCCAGGACGTCCAGCGCCGCTGCCGAACACTTACCTAAACACATGAACAATAAAAAAAGGCACATTATGTACGTTTCGCCCGACTGTTCCTTTACACCATGTCCCCCGTCGATCAAGACCATCAATCCATCAATGTTTTGTAGAGTGAGGAACCTGAAAGCACCTCCTAAACAACATACTGGAGCAATTTTCCCTTAAAAGCAGCTTCAGGATCATCTTGATGATCCTCTGACTGTAATGGAGAATCTCAGTCACACCCACACTGGGTTGGAACGCCGATACTGCACTATGGAACTTCAGTGGAGCTGCGCAAGACCTTCCTACAGACCTTTCAGTGTAAAATCCAGTAATATTACTCCACTGCTTCAGTCCACAACACTTCAGATGCTGCTTCTGTAGCTCTTATTAACAAATGCATGTGGTGAACTGTCCAAAAGGGGGTTCTCAATGTGTGTTCTGCATTTACAGCAGTTGAATAAAAGTCAATTACACTGTTCCACTTTTAGGACAGGCTACAGAGACTCGAATAAGCCCGGTCTAGACGCTGAAAGAAGGTCAGTATTTGAACAGTTTATGAACAGACCTTGTCGTCCATCACTGCCCAACCCCAAGGAAGCAGGAAGGCAGAGGGTCCAATTTTCCAGGCTGTGAACACCACCTTTCATACCATGACAAAATCCAATGTTCTGTTCTGGAATTACTGTCTGCAAGTTTCCCAGACTCACGCAGGTTCCAGTCACTCAACGTGTCGTCGTCGTCGTCCTCGTCTTCATCAATGTCCTCGCCTTCCTCTCCCTCTCCGCCCTCATGCTGCAGGGTGACGGTGCGGGATTTGTGGAAACGAGGCTTAATGTCTTGCTCGCTGTCGGGAATAGTGTCATCTTCTTCTACGTCGCCCTGCAGAGAAGAGACAGGGAGTGATCAAGCAAAAAAGAAACGTCAGAAAGGATGAAATACAAGAATCAAAACCGCTATAAAGATCAAGGAGACGGGAGGACCTACCTTCAGCAGAATGATATCAATCTCAGAGTACTTCATACCGTTCACCAGGATCGGGATGAGCCTACAGACAGAAACCACGAGGGTACAGCCTTTGTATTAAGACAACAACTCGATAGAACTCGTATATAAATATATAAATGAATATAGTTGTGAAAGAATGTCTATTTTTTATGTTATGGGCTTTATAAGGGAGTCTGTGTGAGACTAGACAAAAGGAGGGAACACTCACTGGACCAGGTGTCCTGACAGAGCCTCTTTGCAGATGGGCTGTTCTGCCAGAGTGAGCCAGAACTCGCACGCTTCCAGCGCTACATTCTCATCGGGGTCCTGCGTGCGCTGGAGCATGTACTGTGAGAGCGAGTGTGTGTGTGAAGTGAAAAGGGAAATGCAGAAAGAAAAGGAAAAGGTCATATCAGATCTGCACGATACAATAAAACAGAACAGGGTCACTCGACAGCACCACACTACGTTTGCTCCCATCTGATGATGCCGTGAACGTCGCTGTCATATCCACAATCCATAATGTTTATTAGACCCATATAAAGCTCTATAACCCTTCATTATGTCCTAAAGGAGCATAGAGGGACCGTCAGACAAACAGACTGGTTACAGATAACGTAAAGTTCATATTGCTTTAAAGTAAAGCCAGAACCTGAAGGGAACTAAGAGCGAGGAACCATAGAACCATAGAGTAAACTAGCAGAACAGTCCCATCAGTTATACAAACAGCTACACTTAAAGCTGTAGTTCATGCGGTGTGTCTTTCGCTCACCTGGATGATACTGTGCATGTGGGGGATGAGACGGTCTATGCGGACCTCCAGCAGCATCACCAGCGCCCTGCACACGTTCTTCCTCACCTCAGAGTCTTCATCACCCGCCAGCGCAAACAAAGACTGAGGGAAGGAGTTGAGAACAAGAAAAGAATTCATTTCAGATTTTTATTCCTGCATTGAAAAGGGAGAAGGAGGTTCTCATCCTCTCCCTTCAACACGGACTACAGATACACGTCTGCTGTATCAGACGTCCACTCTATAAACTTTCTGCTCCTGGGTTTAAAGGGGTCAGCACCTCGATGAAGGTGTCGATGTTGTCCATCAGAGCCTGAGCCCGACCTATGATGAACTGATTCACACAGGCTATCGCGTGAGACCTGCAGCACAAAGGGGAGAGAGAGTTAGACCTCAAATGCAGTCTTACACACATCATTCCTGAAATGAGTTTTTACCAAAGGCATCGCAACAACCATCTTAATGTTCACAGTAGACGTCCATCATCAAAGAATCAGACCCATGAGGAAAAACTGGGTCAGATTTCTAAATGTGGCTAATATAAGCAATAAAGGGGTGAAATTTGTGGATGAAGCACATGCTTCCTCCAATACATGGGCCATCAACCACCACCTCTTTTTAAACTGCTGCCTTTTGCATCCTCACCGGACAACTCAGAGGAAAGCGCAGGGTCCCCGCTCTGATGCAATGGCTAACAGACGCCTGTGCTGAACAGCATCACATTGAGTGTGACGTGGGGACGGAGCGCCCTCTACCCACCCAGAGAGGGGGAGCAAGCCGATTTCGCTCTCCCTCTGACTGACCTGATCTTGGGGCTGCAGTGTTTAAAGAACTGTAGAAATTTAGGGATCATGATGTTTAGAGGACGATTCAGAGCGTCACTGTCCAACAGCTCAGAGGAGTCCTCGCAGATTTTCTGCAAAGCACCAAAAGAACCCTACACACACACACACACACACACACACACACACACACACACACACAAACAGATTAACCATCACCTCACTTGCTCATGCTGGGAATGAGTAACAGGAGTACTGAAAACTGAGTGTTACCTCGCAAGTGTTGTAGTCCTCAGAGTTGAGCAGGTTGCAGAGTTGAGGCAGCAGCTCAGGCCAAGTCTGCAGCTCACCTTTAGACGCGATAGTGGTGATCAGAATACCTGCAAACAAACACACGCCACAAGTGTGCATACCTCAGTACTTACACAATAACAAAAGCAACCCAACAATCTGCATTTCATACACCATATGCTCAATTGTTTGTGGACACACCCGTCTAATGAAGCTACTTTAAGGTGACGTTCACATGTTAAGTGGTCAAATCAGATTTTTTGGCTGTGTCCACACTTTTTAACGTGACCTATATTGGACATTTGTTATACAAGTGCCTAAGCTTTGTCCATTTTCCTGCATTTACAACAAAAGCTGGAATTCCCATGTGGCGCCAACTCTGTCTGTTCACAGCCGAGCAATCCAATCCCATGGCAGGTCTAAGAAAGGGTTAAATCAATCGGTTGAAGCTTCATTTTCTGTATCTGAGCACAGAACCATCTAAGCAGTATTGGGCCAGAACTGCTAACTCCTGCTCTGTCATGTTCATATGATGCACAGTCATGTCCACAGCTTGAGACAGATTAGAGGCCATGACTTCTTGTTTTGTTGCGACACACAGAAGAAACTGTTTATCAGTCGAGGTCAGAACCACGAGCAGCAGAGAGAAGCTGACAGTCGATAGATTGATCGATTCATTGATTACAGACTGCTGTGTGCACCGCAGCCCTGACCGAAAGCGGACAGGTGGTTCGACCTGAAACCCAGCTCACTCGCTCGCTCTCACTCACCAATGGTGGCACGGATGAGGGGTGAAGGGTCTCCGATGTTGTTCAGACACTCCCGCTTGATAAAGTCAGCCACGGCAGGAGGAAAGTTCTGATAGTGAGCTTTCACATTGTTCTTCAGAATCAAACCACTGAGCGAGCGAGTAGGCTCGTCTACGCAGAGAGAGAGAGAGAGAGAGAGAGAGAGAGAGAGAGAGAGAGAGAGAGAGAGAGGTTTAATAGGTATACAATAGGTACAAATCACAGCTTTGTAATGTGAGTTCATTGTAAAGTAAGAATTTAATTTACCTTCAGATTTGAGACTTGTGAGGACAAAGATGAGGTAATTGTTGAAGTCAGGAAATTGATTGAGTTGCTCCAGTTTCTGTAAGATCTGCTAAGGAAAGCACTGACAGACAGACTAAACACAAACACTCAAAAACAGCAAGATACGTTGAAGAAGATTCATTGTACTCGTGGTTATTTATTGGCAGGTTGGAAATCAGTTGTACCTACAACCTAAATCTACAGTTACAATACATGCAGCAATCGCAAGCATGGTCTTTTGTGCCCAAACTGCTGCATGGACCATCAGATTTAAGCACAGCTCTGGTCCTTTTTTTGTGGAAACTCTCAACCATCTGAACCAACCAGTGTTTTCACACTGCCAGCACAGCGGACCATGGTTCAGCAGATGCAGGCTGAGACCATCTCTTTAGGTTGAAGCAAATTTTGGTCCTTTGGTCCAGATCTTGGTCACCTATGATTTGGACCAAATTGAAGGGTGTGAAGGTCAGGTCCAAACAAGCTAGGAGTGCAAGCACCCTTAAAGCTGAGCACTATGTCTGATTGAAGACGGAAAACTGTGCAGGCACACCCTTCACAGGCGCATTCTCCAAGGATACCTCTTGCACAGCTCTTTGTGTGGCCGTGTCTGGAGACTGGGAGTCCTTCAGCAGCAGGAGCACCTGCTGTAGACCCTGTTCATCCGGCTGCCACTCCATCCTACACACGGATACACACACAAACACACACCACGCGACAACGGACGAACAAGGACACACATACGTACACACGTGGAAAAATAAAACAGACAGGTGGAAAACACAGAGGACAAATGAGTGCGCTACACAGATACTCTACTCGAGATGATCAGCATGACTCTAGCGATGCAACAGGTAACATGCTCCAGGAAAACCAAGGAGGAACACATGGACAGATCGAGCTACTGCTGCAAGCCACTAATGTGACTGACTAGGCAACGGGATGGTGACGAGAAAGGAAATAACACACAGTGTAATGGCATACGCTGCAAATCAGAATCGGTTACTGTCAGAAGAACAGATGATGAAAAGCAGGTGATGCTGGAGGTTGTGAGGCTGCACTGTGCGTTTTCACCGATTTTAATGCCGATTGGCATTTCAGACCAGTCCGAAAGCACCAAACGCCTCATTTTTTTCCAGCCCTACCCTGTGCATAATCTGAGTCCCAATGAAACTGAGCATGAAAACCCACTACTTATACAGCTT
Source organism: Acestrorhynchus altus (assembly GCA_034509495.1). NCBI lineage: Eukaryota > Metazoa > Chordata > Actinopteri > Characiformes > Acestrorhynchidae > Acestrorhynchus > Acestrorhynchus altus. The sequence goes on along the minus strand of CM067502.1, from coordinate 48,686,678 downwards.
ATATTAAATTAAGCAGCAGCTGCATTCCAGTACAAGTACAGGCTGGATATTCCAGCATCATTTAGGGTAGAATGGCAAATCTGACACGGCACAGCCTCCAACAACTTTACTTATTATAATTTTCAAATCCCTCGGCAAGCTGTACAGACCATACTGACTCTGTCCTCCCACCCCAACCTTCGCTTTGGGTTCGTGCATGATGGCGTAAAATAATGACAGTTGTAACATTTGTATGTCAATATTTAAACTTGCATCTCCAAGGTAACATAAGGAACTGGCTGAGTAACGTTACTGTAACCCCGCAAAGTAACCTTACTGTTACGCCGGCTGGGTAATACTAATTTAGTGTTACTGTGATACTGGCTGAGTAACGCTACTGTTACTGTAACACCGCCTGGGTAACGTTATTGTTATTGTAACAACGGCTGGGTAACGCTACTGTTACTGTAACAGCGCCTGAGCAACGTTACTGATATGGTAACACCGGCTCGCGGCAGATATCACTACAGTAACGCTAGCATAGCAACAAGTACTGTTACGATCGGCTAGCTTAGCAACACGTATGCAGCGCTGTGGGCTGATGAGACTTAAGCGGGTCCTCGGCAGACTGAGGGGACTGAAGAGGGGGGCAGAGGGAGACATAGAGGGACGTGTCTCAGAGACTTTGGTCGGTAAAGTATGCGGAACAGGTCGGAAGCGGCCTCCGGTAAAGCTAACGGCTAAACCTGCTCACACAAACAAACCCGAACCACAGACACCTGGACACGGATCGGGGAAAGGGGGACAGGGAGACCGGGGACAGGGGACTGGGACAGTTTGGGTCGCAGCTGTGGTTACTTTAGCGGGTTTATGACGGACAGAGAACCGCTGAGAGCCAAAGCGCGTCTTACCCGCAGAGTCCCTCCGTCAGTGCGGTCCCGCGGCTCTGTGAGGCTCTGTGGGGGTCTCTGGGGGTCTGTGAGGGTCTGTGTGGGTCTCCGGGGGTTTCTGTCTCGGCTGGTCTCCGTTAATCTCGGCGGTTTGTTATTTGCTGCCGCCGCCGCTCCGTTTCCGCCGCGGGGATTTGAACTCGCGCGGCCGCCGTAGCTGCGCGACACAACGCTTCTGCGCAGCCGCAGAGAGAGGAACGCGTTTAAAAACAAACACTTATTTACTGATTTATTCTGTTTATCTGTTTATTTATGTCTTTATTTGTTTGTTTGTTTATCTGGTTATTAATTTATCTATTTATATATGTATTAATTTATGTTTATTTATCTATTTATATTTATCTGTTTGTTTGTTTATTTAATTATCTGTTATTTAATCATCTGTTAAGTTATGTATCTGTTTATTTATTTATCTGTTTATTTATTTATCTGTTTTTTTTTGTTTATGTATTTGTTCATTTATCTGTTTATCTGTTCTTCTATTTGTTTATTTGGGTTAAAGCTAAACACCACTCACACACTGCTTCCGATTCACCGGTGACCCCAGAATAATAACATTGATTATTGAAACCAACAGAATCGATCAGAATATAGTGACGTCATAATAAAGATTATAGTGACGTCATAATATAATATACAGCGGACATAATGTCATTTATTGACGCTATAAAATAATATATTGAGATCATAATATAATATACTGAGTCCATGAGATAATTTATTGAGGTCAACATTTAATTTATTGAGGTCATAATATAATATATTTAGATCATAATATAATATATATTACCACGTTATTATCATATTCATTTTCACTCATGCATGAGTGCAGCAGTGACACAGACCCTATACACCGACCAGCAGATGGAGACACCTGCGCATAAATAGAGCATTGACCCCAACAGTTAATGCTTTGGCTGAATTTATTTTATTTCTACAATATTTTTTCTGAGGCAAAATTCCATCAATGAGAGTTACATCCCCTAACACAACAAAGCAGGACAGGCCTGCAAGTGGGATTTAACAGTGCCATCCCTCAAACCCTGTACTTTTCCCCTTTTCAAGTGGTTTTTCACAGCAGAAACGGTTTCAGCACAGCAAGTGAAATGATTCACTGAAATGAAACATACTGACTCAGATTTCTTCATATTGGGGGTGAATGGATTGTGAATGAATGGTTGTTTCGGCAACAAAAAATCCCCGTACATACCGACACCATGTTTCATATGTAATGTTGAATATGTAATGAGTCCTATTCTATTGGCAGTACTTCACTGTCTGCATTCAAAGGGGTGTCCAAAGATATTTGGACGTTTGCTTCGAAGGTCCAGTGAAAACTAGAGAAGCAAAGTGCATCAAATGCATTTGGGGTAAAATCTCTTCTGAAGCTCCATAACAGAACCATGTATCGCAAAAAACAACCCTTTATTTCATTTGAGTTCAAGACAACCATTAAACACATTCTCATTAACACACAGCATTTGTATAATATTTTAATAAGTTATTTTCCACAACATCTACCACATTCATACACGGCCTATTGCACCTCCCCACGTACAAGAATTCACTTCACATGCCTCCCAGCACTGAACGAGGTTATATTAACACTCTACTGTCCTGCAGAATTACAACTCCAACCCCAAACCCGTCACCACATTCAATAAATCAAGACCTTCTGAAGACAGCAGGAGCAGGGCTGGAGGGAAACAGGGGTGTGGAATGACAATTCAGACCCTTTTGGGTGTTTAAATCAATCAATAATACATATATTCATTGGAGTATTATTTAAGAAAGTATGCACACATGGTGAAAATGAAGTTTCAGTATCCGTTTGAAAGGTAAAAGCACTCTGTGTAATGATTGTTGTCCATTTTTCACTACGAGACCTTTACTACAGTTTGCATTTTAATACAATAATGATTCTGAATCATAGAAATAATAGCTGATTCAAATATTGGTGAAATCTGAGACTTCATGACTGAATCATTTCCCAAAGAATGCAATTATACTTAAACTAAATGGAATCAAAATCGAATTGAATGTTAATTGAATCGAATTGCAATCAAGTCTTTATCTAATAGATTCTTAATCAAACTGAATCAGAATTTTTGCGAATGTTGGTGTGATCAGAGACTTCATGATTCACTGAATCATTACCCAAAGAATTGGATTATAACGGAATCAAACTGAATCATAATTGAGTCAAACTGACACCAGAGACTTTATGATTCACTGAATCATTTCCCAAAAAACAGGATTATAAAGAATCAAATGGAATCATAAATGAGCTCAAATGCAAACCTATTCAAATCTTTATCTAATATAATTATATTCATACTGAATAATATGTGTGATTCTCAAATTCATCAGAAGTATTTGATGCAAAGGTTTATTGTCTATATTTCACAACTGTACTTTTATGCATCGCGAGTATTTCAGTGTACCTTAGTATGATTCTGAATCACACAAAAACAGCTGATTCAAATGCTGGTGAGATCTGACACTTTGTGATTCACTGATTCGTTTCCCAAAAAAAAAGAATCATAATCGTTTTGAATCATAACTGTATCCTAATTGAATCACAATTACCTCAAATCTTAATGTAATTCAATCAGAACCAAAATACGTCCTAATCAAGCTGAATCTGAATCAAATGGAATCAGTGTGAGGTCTCAGATCAACACCCTGTAAAAGTGTCAATTCAAATATTACCACAATTTCCAAACCAATACAGCGTATCAACACAGTCACTGCTGAAAGTAAGCAGAATGTGTTGATGTATTAACATGGAAATGCCGTACACATAGACCGATTAATGGGTGGAGTTAAAACTGCGCAGGCATCAACGCTGGTGACCACTGGAGGACAGAATGGACGGACGGACAGAGAGAAGAAGAGTGCGTTTTTCAGCAGAGGGAGCTGATCTCGCTTTTACTGCAGCCCCACTTGCAGCAGGCGTTGGACAGGCCCACCACCACGTCCCGACCCTTTCTGTCGGAGGTGCGCAGGGCCTCCAGTACCTCGTCAGATATGAGCGAGCGTGCAGGCCGGGGGAACACAGGGACCTCGGGACGCTCAGGGGCCCAGCCGGGGGTCTCAGAGTCAGACTGAGGCTTGTAGGACAGGGCAGGGACAGGGATAGAGCTCCAGCTATCAGAGGCCTCATCATCATGGGCCGAGAGGAGGTCACTGGACAGGTCAGCTGCGAGGAAAGGGACAGAAAACGTTATTGTTATTACAAATAAACTGGAGTCAGACCCCCGTTTACGGGACAAAATATATAATACATGTTCAGAGGTTTGTGGATCAATAGGGAATTTGTCCCCAGTTGCTGCATGAACACCCTCTACTCTTCTGGAAAGGCCGGAGGTTGAAGATATTGCTGTGAGCATTTGGTTGCACGTTGGAGGACCAGCTCAGCCTCTCCAACTCAACCCATAAGTAATAAGTACTGGAGCTTCATCACACTGAACACATGTATTGAGGTATTACTACATGGACACCTGGTCATTCAAAGATATGAAAGAGTTCCTCATGTTTTTGTTGGAGTAACCGTCTCTACTGTCCAGGGAAGACTCAATTTTGGAGCATTGCTGTAAGGATTTGATTGCATTTAGCAAGAAAAACGTTAACGGGGTCAGGATACTCCTGACACTAGGAGGGCGAATATAAGCATGTGCCTCCTCCAAGACGTGCTCTTCAAACTGCTGGGTGGTCATCTATCCCTCCAGAGAGAAAGCATGCCTCTCTCTCTCTGGCTGCTGATGACAAGCAGTGTGACCCGGGATTCGAACCCGACATCCTCAAATCATAGTACCAGCGACAAGAGCTTTAGGATTAGACCTGCTGTGAGGATCTGATTTTGCATTCAGCAACAAGAGCGAGATCAGGATGTTGGATGGTCACCACCTCACCTCACCCCCAACTCCACAATCATCTCAAATGTACTGGATGGAGCTCCGTCATTCCAGAGAACACAGTTCCACTGCTCCACAGCTCAGTGCTGGGGGGCGTTATAGTCCTCTAGTCCACGCCTGGCATTAGACATGGTGACAACAGATTCATGCTGACAAGCTGTGTGTGCATTTGCACATCTGTGTCAGCAATGGGTGCAACTTAAAGTAGCTGAATGCATTCAATAGAAAGGTATAATGCAATGTGTGTGTGTGTATATATATATATATTATATATATATATATATATATATATATATATATATATATATATATATAAAATATTAAACATGCCATAACTTTTTTATATCTAAAATATAATTTATATATATATTTGCTCGTCTCACCTGTCATGCCAGTGGACCGTCTCCAGCGTGAGCCTCCACAGGTGAAGATAACAGCTCTGATGAACTCTCTTCCACAAAGCTTCACTCCATAGATGGGATGACCATCAGTGGCCTGTGCTTGGCTAGCAAGTGCCACAAGCAGGCAAAGGGTCAGCACTACTTCTTTATACATGACCACAGCAATGAAACTACAGCTGAAGTTCCTCGGTGTAAGAACGACAGAGAAAGAGGCTGGAACCAGTGGTTTGGTAAAGTTGAAAATGGGCCAAAAAATGATGGCAAGACCCTCTAAACCTATTCTGGGTGTCTTCTGCTTTCCTCCTGGTTTGAAGATACTCTGGGTTCCTCGGTACTCTGGAGGCTCTTTTATAGTTCCTTGGTGTTCCAGTGTGACCTATTCGTGCCAAGTGTCAGTCCGGGAGACAGTGATAGCAGGCCTGATAGTGGTAGAGACCTTTAGTTGGACAAAGGATAGTCCCACATCCGCTGTAATTAACCTAAACCCAACTGGAGGGGGTTGTGGCAGAGGAAACAACCTAATCTCACCAGTAGTGACCTTTCTGGTAGCACACACACACACACACACACACACACACACACACACACACACACACACACACAGCACATTCATTATCAGACCTTTGCTTATTTAGTTCCTTTTTCTTATAATGAGGGCAGCCATGATCTGGTGGTTTAGGAACCAGCCTTGTGACTGGAAGGATGCCAGTTTGATCCCCTGAACTGGCAGGACATGACAGTGTCAATTACCTCCCCAAGTGCTCCCAGGGCCTGTGTGCTCACCGCCCCCTAGTGTGTGAATTTACTAGTGTGTGAGTCTGTGTGTGTATCATATCTTATGTAATGGGTAAAATATATGAGTATAGCTAAACACAGCAGTAATACTTAAGTTTGCTTTGTACCTTCATCCAGTTTTACAGATAAAACTAGTCAAATCTGATAGTAAAGCAGATCATAAAAAGCGTTATGAAAGGTATTAACTTGTTTGAGGTGAAGTTTATATTAGGCCTGTCATGAAAGCAATCTTTGGACAATATATTGTCCCAGAAATAATTGCAATAAACAATATTATTGCTATTTCAAGAAGATGCCTCTGATAATAGATTCAACAGAATTACACATTTTATTTTTTAGCATTACACACAATTTCCTTTGCAAATAATTAAGAATATTCTGCTAATTTTAATACTCTTTTAAATATATGTATATATTTAATATTTATATATATATATATATATGTGTGTAGTATGGCTTGTTTTATTAGGAACCGGGGACTGTGGTGTTGTGTTGTTGGGCAGAAAAGTGCAAAAGAGAGTCACGAATTACCCAAAAAATCCTTATGAGGTGAACAAATATGACACCAGACGTCACAGGCACAATATTTCATCTGGGGTGACTCGACCTGCTCTGACATTTCTGTCTAAAGATAAGAGAACACCGTGAAAGAGGAAAGAGGGTCTTGGTTGTGAGTGTGTGTGTGTATGTGTGTGTGTGCATTGTTTTGCCATAACTTGATAATCAGCTTATATCTGCCTGTCTGTAATGAGCTGAGTTGCTCGTGTGTGAAATAACAAAGCTCTGAGAAAATTGATTTAGCAGTTTGGCCTTCAGGAAGATAGCAGTAAGCGGCACAGTATTCAATACGAAATTATTTTCCCTCACACTTATCGTGCTGATACACAAGAAAACAAACACTGTATGATGCAGCGTTCCTAATTAAAAATGTCACACGGCTCCATCTGTGTGTCCCCTTCCAGCTTCCTGATAATCACACCATATTTGTGTTTCCTCTCTAAGACTGTTCCTCAATGACCTTCCTTTTCCAACCCTTAAACCCCCAGTTTAATAAAACATCACCTTGATTTAATAAATCATTCCTTCAAATTAACAAATCATTATCTCAGTTTAATAAATCATTCTCTCAATTAAAACATTGTTTTAATTTTAACAATTTTCTTAGTTTAATAAATTATTCCTCAGTTAAACAAACAGTTCTATTTAATAAATCATTCAGTTTAATAAATCATTGTTTAATAAATCGTTGTTTAATAAATTGTTTAATAAATCGTTCAGTTAAATTAATCATTTAATAAATCATTGTTTAATAAATCGTTCAGTTTAATAAATTGTTTAATAAATTTTTGTTTAATAAATTGTTTAATAAATCATTCATTTTATTAAATTGTTTAATAAATAATTTAATAAATTGTTCAGTTTAATAAATTGTTTAATGAATTGTTTAATAAATCACTGTTTAATAAATGGTTCATTATTTAAAAGTTAAATCGTTGTTTAATAAATCGTTCATTTTAATAAATCGTTCAGTTTAACAGTATTTGTATATGCTAATTAATGGGCGGGCTCTCCGTATTAAAGAGACGTCTCCCATTAGCTGGCATGCAAAGGGGCGTGTCTCTCTTGCGTAATCACAGTGGGTGATTGACAGACATCCGTCACGAATGAGCGCTTGCTTCGCGGAACCAATCCAATCCGAGTGCGACGAGCACGAGCCGCTTCGCCGAGGCGCTCCAATCAGGGCGGAGGGCGGGGCCAGGACGGGTGGGTAGCAACAGTTGCCCCGGTGAGGACGAGGCGCCATAGTCACGGTAGTCCTGGCGACGAGAACCCAGCAACGGGAATCAACAACAACAACAACAGCCGGAGCCGCTGGAGGAGAGGAAACGGAGCGGAGAGCGCGATAAAGTGGAGGAGCGGGAGCGCGCGCGGCGGCGGAGCCGCGGGGAGGCGGAGGTGAGCGGAGCCGCGGCGCGCGCGGTTGTTATGGCGATCCGCGACAGTCCGACAAGATGGCGGTGCTGTAACACGAGACCGCCGCACTTTCACTTGTTGCTGTTTTTGTTTTGCTGCGTTTCCTTTACCCTCTCTGACACTTTACCCCCTGACTCTCTGACTCCCTGACTCTCCGAGTCTCTGACTCCGTGACTCCGCGCTCGGCCCGGTTTCCTCAGACAGACTGAAGTCTGACCGCCGAGCAGAAAAGTTTCGGGCTGAGAGTCAGACAGGGAGCGGGGTGGGCGGGGCGTGGGCGGGGCGTCGCCCGATCGACACCGTTTACGTCCAATCAGATTACAGCATTTCTGCTGAATTAAACTGAGAATTATTTATTAAACTGAGAGAACAAACGATTAAACTGAGAGAACAAACGTTTAAACTGAGAGAACAAATTAATAAACTGAGAGAACAAACGATTAAACTGAGAGAACAAATTAATAAACTGAGAGAACAAATTAATAAACTGAGAGAACAAACGATTAAACTGAGAGAACAAACGATTAAACTGAGAGAACAAACGATTAAACTGAGAGAACAAATTAATAAACTGCGAGAACAAACGATTAAACTGAGAGAACAAATGATTAAACTGAGAGAACAAACGATTAAACTGAGAGAACAAATTATTAAACTGAGAGTTATTTATTAAACTGAGAGAACAAATGATTAAACTGAGAATTATTTATTAAACTGAGAGAACAAATTAATAAACTGAGAGAACAAATGATTAAACTTTAGTGTCCCTGTTGGGTCAATTTTCACTCATGAACTCCAGAATATGTCTGAAGAATCTGGTCTGGTCTGGCCTTTTCAAAGATGGAGCGTACATGTGGGACATGTTCTCACTACAGGAGATGTTCTGCTTGGTGTTTACACGTGGGCTCGTCTGAGCGCACAACCAGGACTTTGTACTGTGGTGGTAAAAGGACACAGTGTGTTTCAGACATACCTGGACACATGGAAAGGGCCGCAGATTATATAATAAAATAACTGCTTAAGAATAAAATAAACAAAAGGCATAAAAATGTGAAAATCACATGATAACATCAGTCCGGAGGGGAGGAGCTAAACTGCTGTGGATGGAGTTGGTGGAGGCGTGTCTGAGTTTGCTTTTGAAATTAAATGGTTTATTTAAGAACGCGGCGTTCTGAAGATCACTTGTCCATCGTCTCGACCGAGTAAATGACAGAATCTCGTGGCAAAAGCTGTAATTTAAGTCTCACTCTGTCATACAGATGTGTGTTTTCTAAGCTCTGAAATTCAGTCACAAGAATTCCATCACAAGACCGAGCATGTAAACACGGCCCGTTTGCAACTAATTTAACGGTAAAGGGGTGCATTGTTAAACCAGCTTGACCAGCTTCACACGGTGTGGTGTCTCGCAGTCTCGTGCAACTGGTGTTTTCTCTCGTGTGGGTCAGATTTGCATCTTGGTTGGCAAATTCACTTAAGTCATATCTGTGGTCTGAAGATACAAGGCTTATGTAACTAACATGTAACGGAAGTAAAACCGCGTTACTTCACGGGTTGACTGGTGCCAGTCCGAATTAAAACGTCACCGACTGTTGATAAAAACGGACCGGCGGACAGAAGATTCAGGCCTCTAGCTGCTGCTGCTGAGTCGTACGGTATCAGAAACCACAGTCTTGTCTGTTAGAGACACCGTGTTCGGTATTTTGTACAGTGTTAGATGTTTGCTCGTAGCGACTCACTATCGCTCTCCCCCGTCACATACGATGCATCGGACACTAGGAGGGTGAGGACGAGCCTGTCTTCTCCGATACAGGACGTCAGCCACCACCTCTTTTCAAACTGCTGCCATTTTGGATCAGTGCTGGGCAGCCAACGCACTCGGAGGAAAGCGCTGGGACCCCAGCTCCGACACTGGGTTGGGGAGACTGGGAATCAAACCCCAGTCTCCCACATGGTGTGGTGGCTCGCTGGTGGTGGTATCTGTATCGGTGTCTGTATCTGGTAGGTAGAGGTACACTACCCAAAAGTAGCCTCTGGGAGCCTTTTTATAGGGCAGTGGGGGAAGCACTCTTATGTCTCGTGTGTGTGTGTGTGTGTGTGTGTGTGTTGTTCTCTGAAGAACATTTTGTTCACTGTTGTCAGTTTCAGTGTCAAGTTTCCTCTTTACACGTACACACACACACACACACACACACACACACACACACTCAGAGTTTGTGCTGGGGTTCACGCACAGCACTCAGGCATTGTTGAAAGTCCTACTGTGGCCTTCAAACAGGAACTAACTTCTCATGCATTTTTGCATGCACACACACACACACACACACACACACACACACACACACAGTATCTGTTTGATCACACGTGCAGATAAATTCATCCTTTATTCTAGATACTTTGCGGTTCTTCGCTGTGAAACCTCTCAGTGCAGCTCAGAGCTGACCCTAAAATGACTGTATGCTATAGTACAAGGTCATACTGGGAAACTCGTTCTAGCAGTACTGGGCAAAATGGACAACAACCATATCCCAGTATAGTTTAGCTGAACGGTCATATATAATATTCAGAGACACCCTGTGAAATCCTTCTTCTGCCTTTTCATTTCTGCCTGCATTTAAACACCGACATCGGATCTTCACTTCGAGTGGCGGTGAAGGGAACGTCTGAACATCCTACAGATGCACCGCCTGATGTCTGAGCCTCTGTTTACCACGGCTTTGAGGAGATCTCTGTACTGAAGCCTGAATGATCACCAGTAATTGACCACATTCTCACATCATTTACACCACGATGAGGCCAAACTCTGGACTGATGCTGACATTTCCAGACCGTGTGGAGCTGCTGGGATGTTCTATCTCAAACTAATTCAAAGTCTTACTTCTGCCAGCGCTGCTGTGGGTTTTTTACGTAACCCTGGCTCCACCGCTGTCAATCACTGTCGGTGCGAAACACCCACACAACCCTGGCAGAACATTCGAGTGTGTGTAGCTTGAAAACTATGTTGGATTTGTGGGATCAGAGATGAACAATACAGCGAGAACCTGGTGTCTGTTTGTTTCCTAAATATTAGAATAAACACTAATAACCTTCTCACGTCCCAAACCGGTGGTTTTCCGTCACCGTGTCCATTAAACACCTCCAAAGCTCTCCTCGTGGGAGTCCAGCATTATTTATAGTCTCATCAACACCTGCTTTGGCACATCGGTGCCTGGTGATGTTAAATCGGGTGCGCTGCAGATGGAACGGAACACATCTGCCGTTAATCACGAAACCATTCAAACAACGTTTTCCGAACGTATTCATTCACTCTTTGCCTTTTGCTTTGTCAATGCAGGACTTAAGTTGCAGTTGTCATGGCGACCCCAGGCTATGCCGAGGAGCTCCATCCATCCCAGCCCCAAGGGTGCAGCATTACCCCAGCCAAGGCCAGCCAGCAGAAAGCCACGCCCACTGCCGCGCCCCAGTTCCTCCCTGAGATCCAGAGCTCCGCTAGCTCCACCTCTTCACAGACAAGCACCACCTCTAGAGCGATACAGGCCACACCCACCGTGAGCCAGAAGAAGACTGTCCTGGCCACGCCACCTCAGGTAACCGTGGCAACAGCAGCATACGTTACCTCAGAGATTCAGAGCTCTGCCTCCCAGTCCAGCAATGGCCAGAGCACGCCGCAGTATATAGTGGTCACTGTTACAGGTAAGACATAACTCGCGTGTTCACACCAAAAAGACACACCCACACATCGAACCCCCGTTCTGATCACATTAATATTCAGACTTTTATTATGTAAAAAATCATGAAGATGCTTTAATTCAATTTATAACAATGTCATATTTGATATAATATAGAATTTAATATCTAGAAGGACTGTCTGATTAAATGATCCTCAATGAAGATGTTTAATAACTTTATTATCCAGAAGTGAAGTTCGTATAACATATGTTATTCAGAATGAAGCTCAAATGAATTTAACATCCAGACTAAAATAATAATAATAATAATAATATCCAGAATCTAAATAAATGAAAACCTAATCATCCAAGTTCTAATAATTCTCTAATGAAAAAATGTCAAATTAAATGTCTTATAGAATCAATATCCAGAATGAAATTCTAATTTGTTAAAATCTAGGCTGCCGTTCATTAATATGCTAAATTAAAATCCAGAACTGTCTGTATTTCTGTATTTTTGAGGCTGCATACATGGGGAACGATGCATTAATGTAACATTGTTGCATTAAAAGGACCCTGTTTCTATCGTTGTACTGGTCTTTAATCATTCTTCTGTCTAACACTGTAATATTAAAAACACATTCTAACAGTTTAAACTAAAAGTTTAAGATTCTTACATTGATGTTTAATGTGTTTAACATGCTTTCGGTACCATTGTAACATACAATGTCTGTAAAACACTGATATATAATGTGTGTTTAGTAATTTGCTGGGTGGTGGCCGTGCTTTTACACAGTGTAGTTACCGTACTACAGTATACGGTGCTGACGGTACTATGTGAGCTGCCTATGTACGTGTGCACAGAAATACAGTCATTATGACACAACAGTGTCACTGACTTACGGCGGCGACTGTGAAACAGCAGATTCCCACATTTACATGATTTCCTTTCCGAACTTCCTCATTTACAGCAAGTCTTTCACCAACCTGCTCTGCTACTTCTGCTTCTAGCAGTTTTTACTCTGTGTGTGTGTGTGTGTGTGTGTGTGTGTGTGTGTGTGTGTGTGTGTGTGTGTGTGTGTGTGTGTGTGTGAGTGAGTGAGAGACAGAGCGCAGTGGTGTGGGGTTTGAATATGCTCTGCTGCTGCATGTTTATTTCTGGGTCCTTCTATTAGCGGAAAGACCAAGCAAGTGTCACGTTACACACACACACACACACACACACACACACACACACACACACACACACATGCTTTCTCATATTAAAAATGACATTTTATATATGTATATATGAGAGAGAGAAATCAGGTTTTAGATCAGATTTTATTATTAATAACATTTAAATATTACTGTTATTAAAAACGCTCTAATCAGAAATTCTGTTTCTAATAATATGTAACCAATCAAACCCTGTATTAATACAATCAAATTCACTAATTTATTCTATTTAAAAAAACTATTTTTAAAAACTCAAATTCAATCATTAAAAATGAACAGTCTAGTGTTTCGTGAGCAGAACTAATCATCCAACTTCAGGACCTCAACTCACTCACGCTCTAATGGCTGCATACAATCAAACACAGCAGTGGTCCAATTCTGGAGCATTGCTGTGAGGATTTGATTGCGTTAACCATCTCACCTTATCCTCAACTCGTCCCACTCGTCCCGAAAGTACTGGATGGAGCTCCATCATTCCAGAGAACACAGTTCCACTGGCCCTCTAGACCACACCTGGCATTAGACACGGTGCCCGTAGGTTCATGTTCATCAATAAGGTCCTATTCTATTGGCAGCATTTCTCTACAGGGACTGGACAAGCTGTGTGTGCATTTGCACATCTGTGTCAGCAATGGGTGCAATTTAAAGTACCTAATTCGTGAGAAAGCTTTGCAGATGCCGAACAGAGCCGAGTTGGGGATGTTAAATATGAGCAGGGTTTGGACTGGGTGGTGACCCCAGTGATGGTCACTCTATCTAATTCTCCCTCTCTCTCCCTCCGACTCTATCTATCTCTCCATCTCTCCCTCTCTCCACCTGAGCTCTGTGTTTACTAGAACATGAGAGTGCTCCACCGTCTGCTGAGATTAGCTTTTCAAGGCTAGCTTGGAACCCATCCCTATAAGAGGAGCGAGGAACGCTCCCTCGTTCCCTTCCTCCATCGCTGCCTCTCTCTGTCTCTGTCTCTCTCTCATCCCTCTGCTTTCCTCCTGTGTTGTAAAGTGATGTTCTACAGTAGCTGCCTGTTTACGCTGGAGCCGGTCTACCGTGAGTGAGCAGAGTTGTGTTCTGGGCATGGAGAACCTGGTGGGGGTCCGGGGTGGAGTAGACCGGGCTGATATATATCGACTAACGATACTCACCGCTAGTTATACCATATGGACAAAAGTATTGGGACACCTGCTCCTTCGTTGTTGGAGTGATGGTCTCTACTGTCCAGGGGAGGCTTTCTGTTAGATGTTGGAGGAGCATTGATGTGAGGAATTGACTGCATTTATCGACAAGAGCATTTGTGAGGTCAGGATGTTGGAGGATCACCACCCCACCTCATCCTCAACTCCCCAGTTCAGTCCAGAAGTGTTGGATGGAACTCCATCATTCGGGAGAACACAGTGCTGGTGGGCTTTATACCCCTCATGCCCATGCCTGGCATTAGGCTTGATGCCAATAGGTTCATCTTGATTGTTTTCCTTCTCCAGGGTCTTCTCGTCGCAGTGCTTCTCTACAGGGACTAGACAAGCTGTGTGTGTTTTTTTCACACCTGTGTCCGCAATGGACATTTATTTAGATTTGTTGGACGTCCCATTCCAAACCTATGGGCTTGGAAGCTACAACAGCTTCTGTTCATCTTCGAAGGCCTTGAACATTATTTTGAAGAGCATGAAGAGTGTGAGGTCACTGCACTGACATTAGATCAGAGGGTCTGACCTGCGGTCTGCATTCTAGTCCCCACTAGATACGGTCAAGGGGTTTAAGGTCAGGGCTCTGCGCAGGCCACTGAAGCTCAGCTACGTCAAACTCGTGGTGCTCTGCGGTCTATCAGGTAGCTCTGTCGCATCCACCAAACCCAGGTTGATCCACCCAGCTGTTTCCAAGGCTCCAGGGTCTGGTGGCAGCATATTTTACACCTCTCCAACGGATGCCCAGCATTTTGTACAGCGCACTTACGGTTTGCGGTGAGCTGTTCAGCTGTGGAATCCCATTTTCTGAGGCTCCAGCAGCAGTTTTGGAGCACTGTAGTGAGTGAGACAGCAGAGGATGGGCTGTTGTGTTGGTTTTCTTTTTCTGGCTGAGTTGTTGTTCCAAATTAATGGCACTTACGGTTGGCCGGGGCAGCTCTAGCACGGTGAAAAATACTGGAAATACACAGGCTTGTAGCAGTGTGCTGTGAACACGTGGACACTGCTTGGAAATCCCGTGGCATGGAATGCAGCTATTGTTCAGGGCAGCTGTTCTCAGGAAGCTAGAGTTCATTAACTTTAATGTTTTGTTTCCTGAAGGTGATTAATTCACTTATTTGCGGTAGAAAATCAACGGCGCTGCCAAACCTCTGCACACAATTGTATTTTTTTAAATATCTGATTATTAACCCTCATCACTACCAGCACTAACATGGCAACCCGTTATCTCGTCGACTTGTCTGTCTTCTGTTCTGTCGTGTTTGCTCGAGTGCTGCTGTCATGTCTGCTCTTTTCTTAATCTCTCACTTCCTGTTTTCCTGTTCCTGCCAACACATCACACACACACACACACACACACACACACACACTTCTCCTGTTAACCATATACAAGCACTTCTCATCTAAATCTCTCTGCCCGTCTCTCTACAGAAGGATCTCTCCATTCGAATGACTCCGTGTCAGACTCCAGTCCACCTCCTGCTGTCCAGACAGGTGTACCCACCCACGTGGTGCAGCAGGTGCAGGCTGCACAGGTAACGGACGCACACACACACACACACACATATGACCTGCCCTTATTACTACCCACCCACAGAACTCTGTAGCTGGCTGTTCTGCGCATCCTGTTTTGGTCTCTGAAGGTGTTTCAGTGATAACGCTGTTATTACTGTGTTCTACCAGCAGAGGTCAGTGGTGCAGACCACAACAAAGAGCCAGAGTGGCCAGTTGGGGGTCAGCAACCTGCATATTACTCCGGAGGTGAGTACAAAACACACACATAAACACTTTAACACATAAACAAACTATCAGAAATATGCACCAATATATATATATATATTTATATATTTGATGATCAGTGCTGATCAGTAGGTACTGAATTTCTGTACACGGCCTTATTAACTAGTGTTCTGTTTCCTGTAGTGAGCTACTCATCACTGATTAGAGCCACTAAAGCACTGAATATGTATGTAATCATGGTACTTTGGTATTTACAGCAGTGGTGTAAAATGAATTTTACTTGTCAACTGTAGGGGGAGCCCTGGAGCAAACACACTAAACTCACCTAATGTTGCTTAAAAAGCTTAACTTAATAATTAGATATATACTAAACTTATTATTCAGTAGATTATTCATCAGGAAACATGTCAGACTCTTTGAGGTGTTTCTGAATTATGCTCCTGAGAGGTTCTGGTGTACGTTATATCTGGTGCATCATCTAGAACATTGGGGTTTACATTTGGAATATATGGAGCTCAGTTCTCAGGCCAGACAATTGATTTGACTGAGATGAAATGCAACAGCGGCTGTGTGTGTGTGTGTGTGTGTGTGTGTGTGTGTGTGTGTGTGTGTGTGTGTGTGTGTGTGTGTGTGTGTGTGTAGATCTCTCAGGTTGCACAGCATGTGTACCCCAGCCAGGTTCAGTATGTGGAGGGAGACGGGAACTACAACAGCACAGCCATGTGAGACACACCCACCGATGTTCTCAATGATCAGTGACGAACATCTGACAAATGTCAAAGTACCTTTTCTAAACATGTACATCTTTCTCTCTGTTTGTATCTCAGTCGTTCCAGCGCTTACACATACACAGACTCCTCCCTCTATGCCCAGGCCACACCCCCAGCCACATACTATGAAGCCCCACCCACATCTGGTTCGCAGGTCTCCACTCCTGTGACTTCTCAGCCAGTTTCAGTGGCCACGGGGTCTAGCAGTGGGGCGACGCCCATGTTCTCTGGCTCCAGTGCTGGGGTTACTGTGGTGACAGGAGGCTCCTCGTCTAGTGGGGGTGGGGCCGGGGGTGGGGCCAGTGGAGGAGGGCCAGGGAGTTACGTGGTTCAGGCCCCATATGTGCTGGGAGGAGGAAGCCAGAGTTACTCTCCACACAACACTCGCGCCTCACCTGTTACTGTGAGTGTGTGTGTAATATATACGTTTATACACGTGATCTCAACACCTTTGTCTTCAAGCTCCTGCAGATAGTGTTTCACGGGGACGATCGAGTCATAAATACCTGCGGGGTGTGCGGTGGGAGATTGAGAAGAGGCGGGACAGTGCAGTGAATGTTGAAAATGGGTCCCGAAGCAGACGATAACGATTGGCGGAATGATTGCATTCGGGTCAAAGGCCGCAGTGGGAAGGAAGGAGCTGAATGTGCAGGAAGTGTACGCTCATACTGGTCTACCAGCAGTGGCAGAAATCCCAGTCTACGGGGAACTCGTGAGTGAAGGCCTCTAGCCACTCTGCTCCACATGTTGATGGTCTGCAGTTCCCTGTGGAGCGTTCTCTCAGAAATGGCTTGTGAAGGACCACCGGTTTCGTCTTTCAGTCTTTCATTAAACCCGTGTGAACGTGTGCTTCCATAGACCTGCAGATTCAGCTCCTTCACCTCTTCTCAATCTGTGAAGCTCTTCACACACTCCGCAAGTATTTATAGTTACTGCCACCTTAAACCCACCAGGTGCTCATTTGATTCCTGTTGCGCTTAAACATGTAAAGCAGAGGAAGCTACGCAGAGACGAGGAGCTCTTGAAGTATTGATCTCCCTCTTTCTTCCTTTCTCAGATGCAGTGGTTGTTTGAAAATTATGAAACGGCGGAAGGTGTTAGTCTTCCTCGCTCCACCCTGTACTGCCACTACCTGCTGCACTGCCAGGAGGCCAAGCTGGAGCCTGTAAATGCAGCGTCCTTTGGCAAGCTCATCCGATCTGTCTTCTTGGGCTTACGTACTCGGCGTCTGGGGACCAGGTACACACATTATTTATACACACACACACACACACACACACACACACACACACACACACACTGATCAGTCATAACCTGACTTCCTCCTTGTTTCTACACACCGTCCATTTGATCAGCTCCACTTACAATATAGGAGCATGGTGGTGGTGTGTTAGTGTGTTCTGCGCTGGTACGAGTGGATCAGACACAGCAGTGCTGCTGGAGTGTTTAAACCCCTCAGTGTCACTGCTGGACCGAGAACAGTCCACCGACCAGAAATGTCCAGCCGACAGCGTCCTGTGGGCAGCGTCCTGTGGGCAGGGTCCTGTGGGCAGCGTCCTGTGGGCAGCGTCCTGTGACCACTGATGAAGGACCAGAGGACGACCAACACAAACTGTGCAGAAACAGATGAGCTTCTGTCTCTGACTTTACATCTACAAGGTGGAGACACTCGGTAGGAGTGTCTCAAAGATGGGACAGCAGAGAAACAGATGAACCAGAGGTGCTGATAAAATTGACAGTGTAAAACGAGGTGGTTGTAATGTTATGGACGATCGTTGGCTTCTATCTGAAACCAAGTCATTACAAATACGTGTGTTTGTCTCAGAGGGAACTCAAAGTACCACTATTACGGCCTTCGGATCAAGAGCAGCTCCCCCCTGCACAGGCTAATGGAAGACCAGCAACACCTGGCCATGAGACAACAGCCCTTCTCCCAGAAGCACAGGTGAGTAGGCGAGAGTGCGAATGGAGTGATCGGTGAAGAGTGATCGGTGTAGAAACTCCAGACCCCGTTAGAACGGATGCAGGTAAACAGAAACACAGTAAAGAGGACGAAGAGTTTCTCCTCTGAAGAAAGTAGTGGAGATCTAGAGATAATATGAAGAAGAAAGCTTGGTTCTAGATCTGTTCCATTCCATCAGCAGCACACCAGCATCACTAAGCACTCATTTACCAAAGCAGGTGTTGGTGAGACTCCCACGAGGAGAACTTTGGAGATGTTTAATGAACAGTGGTGGAAAACCACGTCTTTCTTTAGGACAGGACTTTACAGACGCCAGCTGGACAGAGAGTACGTTCACGAGATTCATTCCAGTGGATTCAATTCACACACGGAGTTTCCGTAACAGGAACAGACCGGTTTATTCCGGTTATTCTGACTTTAACGTGGTGAAACACAGACTTTCCTCCTTTGCAGACTAAAGCCAGTACAGAAGGTGGAAGGAATGACCAATGGAATGGCGATGGGGTTAGGGTCAGGACAGGGGACGGGCCTGTCGGACATCACCTCTCAAGTTCAACATTATCAGCAATTTTTGGGTAAATCTCACACACACACACACACACACACACACACACACACACACACACACACACACACACACACACACACACACACACACACACACACACACACACTTTTCCAGAGAATCTCAGGGTAGCGTTAGGTTTAATTCACGTGTTGTGACGTCATTGTTTTGTAAAAATGACCCACTCGTTACGTCATGACGACCGGCAGCCTCCACCCTCCACCCTCCCCCCGGACCCCCGAAGAGCGAGGAGAAAGCAGGCGATGCTGAAAGGTTGCCGGTGTTGCTCTTTAATATACACATATTTATGGAAGCAGACAGTCGTTGTCATGTCATTTACAGCAGCGGCACATTATTTACAGGCAAAGCGAGGTCCTGTGACGGGGTGGAGTCAGACTGACGGACGCACACTTCATTACAATGTCTACTAAAATAATGTTTACTTTTTGATTTATATATAATATGCAAACAGGGACACAAACACCCTGAAGCTGATCTAAAACTGTCTCTCTCAGATGCGTCCCGCACTCTGCGGGAGTTTCCGGACATCGATCTCCAGGGTAAGTCCCTCCCAGAAGGGATTCTTCCGGAACACATCCAAGCTTTCCAGCAGCTCTACAGAGAACACTGTGAGGTAAGAACCATGCTGTATGCATGCATATGTTGTGTGTTCAGTGTGTTTACTGAATGTGCGTGTAATATTCTGTGTGTGTGTGTGTGTGTGTGTGTGTGTGTGTTCCAGGCCATAGTGGATGTGATGGTGAACCTGCAGTTCTCTCTGGTTGAGACTCTGTGGAAAAGCTTCTGGAGGTTAAGTGAGGGACCAACCAATGACATGGATGCCCTCGACCTGTGAGTCTGTCATGAGTGCTTAAACACACCCACTTCTCCCACCCCGTCAGACTGTGATGACGTGTGTCTCTCGCTCTGGTGTGTGTTTAGTCACGGAGAATCAGAGAAGCGTCTGCCGAAGACGTGTTTGGTGCTGTTGTGTAAATACGAGCCTGCTCTGCGCTGGAGCCGCAACTGTGACAACTCCCTCTACCAGACTGTCGTGGAAATCCTCATTCCTGACGTCCTCAGACCCATACCCAGTGAGTAACACAACACTACACAACTCCCTCTGCCAGACTGTAGTGGGAATCCTCATTCCTGACGTCCTCAGACCCAAACCCAGTGAGTAACACAGCACTACACAACTCCCTCTACCAGACTGTAGTGGGAAGTTCCACCTTCTTGCACAGTTTGATGAACCTAACAGACCTACTAAACGTGTCGATGAACAACTGAGATAAATCACGAGCAGCTGTACAACTCTGTCCTACTCTGGGTGGGTTTCTCCAAAACTGTCTGGACACTGAT
The DNA here is from genome assembly GCA_034509495.1 of Acestrorhynchus altus. Lineage (NCBI taxonomy): Eukaryota > Metazoa > Chordata > Actinopteri > Characiformes > Acestrorhynchidae > Acestrorhynchus > Acestrorhynchus altus. The sequence continues at coordinate 48,666,201 of CM067502.1, read as the reverse complement.
GAACGTCCTTCACTCAGATATGGTGTGTGTTGTGTCTCCTGAAGGTGCCTTAACCCAAGCCATCCGGAACTATGCCAAAAGCCTAGAGAGCTGGCTCACCAGCGCCATGATGAACATCCCAGAGGAGATGGTCCGCGTCAAGGTCAGATACACAAACACTCTTTTTTGTGTCTCTTTTTGAAGCTGCAGCAGTGTATTCATAAGAATGAGTGTGTGTGTGTGTGTAGGTGGTGTGTGCAGGAGCGTTTGCACAGACCCTGCGCAGGTACACGTCTCTGAATCACCTGGCCCAGGCTGCTCGAGCTGTGCTGCAGAACTCTGCCCAGATCACACAGATGCTGAATGACCTCAACCGAGTGGACTTCACTAACGTACAGGTACACACACACACACACACACACACACACACACACACACAGACACAGACAACAAACACACACACACACACACTCAATCCACATTCTCATTTGCTGTGTTCAGGAGCAGGCATCGTGGGTTTGTGTGTGTGATGAGCACATGGTGCAGCAGATCGAGCAGGACTTCAAGCAGACCCTGCAGCAGCAGAAGTCTCTGGAGCAGTGGGCGGTGTGGCTGGACGGAGTCGTCTCCCAGGTCCTGAAGCCGTACACCTCCAGTCCAGCGTTCCCTAAAGCGGCCAAACTCTTTCTGCTCAAGTGGAGCTTCTACAGGTCAGTCCAGCACCAGCAGGGGTTGAGAAGGTCACGTGACGGGCAGTGCAAAGGTCAAGGGATACTTCAGTACCGTTACATATCTGCTGTACCCACCTTAAACCCCCCTGTGAAATCCTAGTTATCTTCTCCCTGCAGCTCCATGGTGATCAGGGATCTGACCCTGCGCAGTGCAGCCAGTTTCGGCTCCTTCCACCTCATCCGCCTGCTCTATGACGAATACATGTATTACCTGGTGGAGCACAGGGTGGCCCAGGCTAAAGGAGAAACACCTATCGCTGTTATGGGAGAGGTAACACACACACACACACACACACACACACACACACACACACACATTCAACCGTGACACTATGACCAAGGTGTTCCTACATTCATTATAATCAGCTCTGTTGCAAACTGACCTGGACGTGGACCTGGACCTGCCTCAAATGGACGTGACGCTGACGCTTCACAGGCTGTACACCCTCCAATGTGCAAAAATGAAAAACAACAGTCGTATTTCACGCTGGTGAGCGTGAAAGAGCTCAGCAATTCTGAGAAGTTTGATAGATGACGTCTCTTTTCTCTCCGCAGTTTTCCAGTCTGGGTCGGAACATGAGCTCATCAGACCTAGATAAAGGTACAACACCTCCACATCTCACACCATCAGTTTCACAGGCTCCACAACACTGTATGTTACCCTGACAGATATGTACATGTAAGGAGCCCCCCCCCACACACACACACACACACTGTTTGCTGTCACCGAGCAGGCTTACATCTTCACACGCTCTCCTCCAATTACGCGGAGGTGTTCGGGAACCACGAGCAGACCTCCTTATGTGGTTTCACTGCTTCAGTCACTCCCTCTTTTTAGACAACAGTGTGAGACGTACAGTGTCAGAAACTACATTAACACGTCTGTGGGAGATTACTACACCTCCGCGCGCTTTGAGGGATGAGTTGGTGATCATCCAACATCCCGCCCTCACTTGTTAAATGCTATCAAACTCTCACAGCAATGCTCCAAGAATCTAGCAACCTATTCCTGGACAGTGGAGACAGTTACTCCAAGAAAAGCAGTACAAACTCTTTGTCTGTGTCCCCCCTGCAGAAGAGGAGGAAGAGGAGGAGGAGGAAAGCGACGAAGATCTGATGTGCGTTACAGCCAATTCGTCTGCGATGGGGGAGGAGTCTCTGGAACCGCCCACCAAACTGCCCAGAACGGAGCTGTTCAATAGCACACACAACTAAACACACACACACACACACTATACAACACATCCCACTCAGCATACACACATTTGATATACCTGAAACTTTCAGAACACACACACACACACACACACACACACACACACTTCCCTTTCTATTCTATATCCTGAGTTTTCATCCTAGTGCCATGTAGTCGCCTGCCTTACCCTTTACTAAACTACTCCGCTGCCTCTCCGAGTGTAATGTATTGATGTTTACTGCCTTAACTTGATTTCAGTGATGATGCCTTAAGTATACACATTATAGCCTGTGTGTGTGACAGCGTTTACAGTAAACATCCTATATAGAGCGAACGACTGTGTGAGTGTAAGAATGTTTGCATGTCTTTAACAGAGTGCGGCTCCAGAAGAGCGCGAGTCCTGCCCGAATACCTTATTTTTGATGAAACGCCGACATGTCACTCTCTCACTTCTCTCGCCATCCTTTATGTCACCGCTTCGCATTGCTTCATGAACGCTGTAGTGATGTCACATTTCCACAGTCACCACATACCGTGATTTCGCCTGTCCGCCTTTCATTCCTGGACAAAGTCCTCGCACCCCGATCTCACTTATGCTAGTAGTGTTCAGTCTGAGCCTCAAGCGTTCGCACCACACGACTGTTACAGTGCGACGGTTTCCACACAGTCGCTGAGCTCCCGGCGTTCTTAAAACGGTCTGCAGATGTCAGATGGTAACGTTGGAATCTCTGGTCTGGGTGTTGTTAAAGGCTGAGGACGGTGTCATTAAGTAATCAGTATCACGCCCGTAAGACTCGCTTATACTCTGTCCATTCATTTCGGCCATATTTGGGCACTTTCGCTGAAGGTTTACGGATACAAACGGACGAAGCTGGAAACCGTGACTAGTGTAGCCAAGCGAAACGCAACCACTGCCATACGGACAGAATGAGCGAGTGGACGACCTTTTTGTTGTTCGAAAGCTTTGACTCCAAACTGCCCTCTGCTGGATGTATTACGTCACATCCATGCCAATGTAAAGGACGCATAGAAGTATGCGGGCAGTGAGTGATACGTTTGAAACGCAGCTGGGAGGGTCGTCACGTGTGTAAGGGCTGCAATTCTTACGATTTTCCTAAGACACTCATTTCTTATATAAGCCATTTATTTCATACGTTTCACGTAACAGTCAGAAATAGTTTGTTAAATCCATGCAGTGGATCTTTGCATGCTTGTAACAGAGATGTGAGAGTGCGAAGAACCTTTAAACGGGTAAAGAACCTTTATTCTAAGTAAAGTAAACCCTTTGACGACCCCTTTTTAAGTGTGTCGTACACGATTCACATGCAAGGCACTTTGGATACAAGCTTGAACTAATGTTATAATGATAAACGTAAACCTTAGATTGTAACATGCAACGAGAGATCGGCGATCCACGAAGTCCATCCTCGTAGCCTGTGTTCTATGATGGTGCCGAATCCTGGAACATTAGCTTGTTGGCACTGGATGTAGAAATATTCACAATTCAGACGTTTGGGCGTAAAATTGGGATTAAATACGAAACTAAACGTATGAGTTTCTGAACATTACCGTTTACCGCAGGACGTGTTGGAGAGTTTCTTACGTTAACGTGATGCCTAACTACAGCATGACGCGTTAACGTCTTCAGCGGTTCATTATTTACACGAATCTGCCTTTTTTTTATTTCTAAAAGTATGAAATGTTAGCAGATGAGTTCACGTCTAAAATGGACGACTTAAAAGCTCTGCTCACCATTTAAAACGAATGTTCACCTGAAGTCCTCTGACAGGAATATTTACAAAGTATGAGAGTAATCAGAGTATGACGCGTGAAACGGTCCAATATTTCACATGATTTTGGTTATTTTACCAACTTTATTTCGAGATGTAGGGTTTGTGTTGCCATATCAGCCACCCTGTGAAAAACCAGAGGCTAAAAAAGTATATATATATATATATATTTGTATAATATTTGATAAAATCACATTCAAAGAACAAAACAGCCACAAAGCATTTTACTTGGCTGAGGTTTGTTCGTATTTGTCTTTTTTTTAAGCTCTTTGATAAGACAGCCTGTTGCTTGGCAACACCACATCACCCCACTGTTTCTAAAGGAAAAAAAAAAAAACCTTTGACATGTAATGAAGCTTTATGATATATTAGTCTGCCTTCATTTCCTTTGCGTTGTGCATTACTTTGCCGGAAAAGAGATTGCTTCGTGCTCAGTGTATTGACTATTGATTTGTGCCTTTGGAGACGATCCCTCAGCCGGGACGGGGTCTTTAAACGTGTGAATAAATTAAGAGGTTGGCACTTTGTTATGCATTTTATTTTGCGTTGGAAAACAGAAACAATGGATCCTAGTGGCTTTAGACCAAATATAGCTATGCAGTAGAAACCAAACTGTCCCAGCATTCACACATTCATGCCATGAGTCTGTTTTTTTGTTTATATATACAAACACACACATACGGCTGCTTTTATCCTTGAGAAGAATATAAAGTAGCTGCTCAGATACACTGGCCAAATGTTTGTGGACACCCCTTCTAATCGACGCATGCAGGATAGGACTCTGTAGGGCAGATAATCACAAACCCATTGGTTAGTGGGGTATAAAGACCCCCAACGTGGTCACGAACACATTGCTGGACACAATCAAATCCTCACAGCAATGCTCCAGAATCTTGTAGAACGTCTTCCCTGGACATTAGACACAGTTAGTCCCAACAAAAGCAGGATTGACTCTTTTTAATGCCCTTGATTTCAAAATTAATGAGAAGGTGTCCCAATACTTTGGTCCGTCTTGTGTATGTATTGACACCTCTGATGTAGCTTTTAGAGGCTTTAAGCACCATTGGGGACGATTGTGACTCTGGTGAGGTTCTCTAGAGGGTTTTAATGGTTGATTTTACACACACACACACACACACACCTCTAGCCAGCAGAAACCTTTACTATTGTCCTTATACAGTGTTTCTCTTGCAAACCTGTTTCTAATGGCAGCTGTAAAAGCCAGTTAGCAGCTATTTTCTCGTGGCTTAACTATGTGTGGGGTTGGACGGTGGTTGTAGTCCTGTGGCCAATCAGAGTACTCTGTTCTTCAGCAGTCAGTCGCACAGACGTATTGGCATATTGGTTTTCCTAGTAAAAACGAAGAAAAAGTACAAAAAGCAGAACTGATTATTGATGTACACACCTAGAATCTCCCGCTGTTCGCTGTTTTAATCAGAAGACGTCGCCGTGGGTTTGTAAAGGTTGTGTTTATGAATCATGTGACTCGTGTCACTGCTGTTGACAGTAACTTTGTTAGGAACTGATTGTTTTATGATAATCCTGTTTATACCATTGCAGCCTTATTTGGAGTGTATCTGTACTGTGGGAGAAATCTGTATTTAGATATTATTGTACAACAGATTGTAATTAAAGAGCAAAAATGCTGAAAGTCTTGGGTTTTTTTTGTCCGAAGCAGAATTATGTTCTCAGAGTTTATGATTAGAAGCTCAGAGGATGTGGTTAGAAAATGAAATGGGTTTTTTTAATTTATTTAAAGTGAGATTTCAAGCACTTTTAAGGTTGATAAGGTCTGATTAGTACGATATCAAAACGTGAAATTAATTATTCTAAACGTCTTCTATTTGAGATTCTGGATTTCAGTGAATCGACAGTAAAACAAAGACTCGAAATGTAATGAATATAAAACGATGGTTCCTCTGAATGAACACCGATGAACTATTTCACGATATTCAGTGTTTAGAGATCCACTAATTATGTTCACAGGATTAATTCTCTCCGTTTATTCTCTTGAATACATTTCAGAAACACCCTTTTTGCAGCTCTATTACTCCGTTATTTGGGAATCAAAATCGATAGAACTTCCTAATCCATCCCGATTAAAAGCTTTGTCTGAATCACTGAAACTCTGATCGATTACAGAAAACCATACAGGAAAGAAAAGGTTGAGAATTATTTATTCTTATCAAAATAATAATCACATGAGACAATATCAAGTCTTGACAAAATAAAGTTGATGTTCTCGTGAAGGTGAGCCATGACCAGAAGGAGGCTTCACAAAGCAGGATTTCACACCCTGCCAGCGAACTTTAAACGCAGAGGTGAGGACCGTTCTCTTAGTGGACAGGGAAGAGCCTGGGCTTAGGTTATCTGGCTGAACTGGTCAATCCTGCTTTGTATAGAGAAACATATACCAACCCTTTACCAGGTGGTTCTCAATCCTGGTCCTGGAAAACGCCTTTCTCTAAAACAAGCCGGGCAGTGGAGCTGCAGGACCAGGACTGAGAGCCACCCATCAATTAAAGGATCTACAAATGCATCCTTGAGTGATGCCACTGAAGAACCAACTTTGCTCTCATTAAGGAACATTTTTGTAAGAGCCGTGTGAATTTCTAGAACTGTCACTTGATGTAAGGGTTCTTCACTCATTTTACAAACATGAACCACTGTGGAAAGTTGCTCTTCTAATGGCATCTCTCAAAGAACCCTCGGCAGCGTCTTTAAGAGTGTAAGAATGCAATTTAATCACATGTTATCCAAAGTCCCTGTCTACAGGCCATAGTACAGACCGGTCTCCAGTCACTTCTACACAAGCCCACACAGACGTCCTCCTGGATGTCGGTTGAATGAACAAGCGAAATTCCTCCGTTAGCCAGTCCAAAATGAACATCTCGTCTAAAAGCTCCTGAACACCTATGAGAATGTTCCTCTCCAACAGAAGAGTGTAAACGTCTGACGTCAACTCGCACAGCTAAAAAAAAAAGAGTTTGGTGAAGTGTTTGGTCCAGAGGTCTTCAAAGCTACACCGTGAATCCAGAATTTACAGTCCTTCCAGCGAGACTGAACACTGGATTCAAGGTCTGCCTCCAGGAACAGGGTTGAGAAACACTGCATTAAACAATATTCCGAACGATGGTGAAAAGCGAAGAGTTACAATCACCCATCAGCGGATTGTGGCTTTTATTGCTTCAACATCTGCACTGAATGTTTCTCTGAAGCTGTAAATTTCATTATAATAACGGAAGGTTGTGCATTGTCAGGTCAATGTCAGTCGCTACAGCCGCCTCCATTCTGTTTATCAGCTGATCAGTGCTGGAGGTGGGCTGTGGGCCTTTTCTACTCCACTTCCACCACGACTTCCTTCCTTCCTAACGTTAAAGCCAACCAATGCACTGGATCCAACCAAACATCTTCAAGAAACCTCTGATTAGGTCCGAGTGTAGACGTCGTCCCTACAGAAAGGTAGATCTGCAGCTGGAGGGTTGGTCACCAAGGTAACAAGATTTCTGTAAAGGTCCCTGATTTATACTGATGGTAAACTGTTCCGTTAAATTAGCTGAATGACAAACGTGTACGTACTGAACATGCACACAAATAGGTCACAACTAATGAATAATACAAAATAAACGAACACGAATGCATATAAAAAGACATCGGAGACACTTTGTTCGTTCCAGCTGTGATTCCAGACGAGCAACAGGCTGAATATTTCGAGTAGCAGCAACAGGGGGGGTATGGCTCACTGGACTCACTGGTTTACACCTCAGACTAGTAAACGTCTTCGTTCTATTCCACCTCCTATATCGGACATGGTCTAGTGTTACGTGGTCTTGGACGTGTATATACATAACAATATAAGGGGTTCTGAAGAACAGGACTGAAAACGTCCTAGAGGCTTAAGAGCCTCCAAAAATCTGCTCTGCTTGCTTGTCTGGGCGTCGTTTTGAGGGTTTCTCCTTCATTAGAGGACAATCCATGTTCCTCTGTCGCTGTCAGCAAGCACCTGAAGTGAGGTACCTACAACAGCAAAGACAGTGTTAAGCCACATGCTTATACGTGCGCATGCTTACAGACTGGCCAGTTTATCGGAAACACCACAGAGGTCATGTGTAGGTTTACAGTGAGGGTAATGTCCGAACCAAGGTTTGCACCGTAATCTTTTGGTCCAGTTAGTTCTGGCACTTAGGAACACTGCCTACGTGGACTATGTCTCCCTGTCCTCGACGGGACTGTAGATGGGGTGTGCGTCTGACGCCAACATGCTGTCAAGTCAGCTTTTCCAGGTGTTGTGCCAAATTCTGTCTCCCTGCCAAAAACCCGACTCCCTTCGGAACTCCTTCTGTTTCCGGATAAAATAAGAGTTCATCTACAGTAGATACGGGAATGGCAAGCGTGATCTGTTGCGCCCACTCCGCTGCGACCTGTTGTGCCCACGCCGCTGCGACTTCTTCCTCTTCTATTGTTTAATGGGTGTCGAAAGCCTGCTTCGGCTTCCTGTAATTGGTCTGAAAGTCCGAGCCATCCAAAAAAGGGTTCTGTGCTGCAAACCAAACTAATAGAACAGCTGACCCAGAGCAACCACCTCTTCGGGTCGGACCACGCTCCGGGGCCCCTTTCAGAACTGCAATTTCGGTTTGGCACAAACTTGCAGACACGTAGTGCCAGTACCAGAGTACGAGACACAGTGGTGTTGCTGGAGGTGAACTCAAATTGCAGGACCATCTAAGTATTCAATATTAAGGTGGAGCTACAAGAGGTGTTTCCAATAAAGTGGACAGTACATTTACGTTGCTGTATTCCTGTGTTACACACCTTTGTGCAGGGCTTCATTGGTCATACGATTGATGTAGCGAGAGCTGCTCTCGGGGACGAGCCATCGCATAACTGTATTTACACACGATTTCCTGTAAGAACTCCACACACTCCCGCTGAGAGAGAGAGAGAGAGAGAGAGAGAGAGACAACGAGAGACGATTCAGTAATGTAAACAACGATGGTAGTTCTAGATTATGATGGGATACCAGAACACTCGTACCTTGTCTGCCCTTTCACCTCGGTGAGGTCACCCACGCCCACAGTACAACAGGCCCCTGTGTTCAGATCCCAGCTGACCTGCAGACTGGAGTGATAAGATTTCGGCCTGAAAAACACACAATTCACTTCCTGTAACGCAGCTCACGAAGGTCATACGTGTGACGCTTTGTTTAGATAAAATATTGTCTACGATAATATTATAATGTAAGTGCTCAATAATGCGGTGTTGGCCTTCACACTGTAAATATGTGGTACTGGTGTCTAAGCAGGGTGTAGCAAAACAACAGGGTCATTGTGGATCTTCATTTCTATCACACTGTGTGTCCTTACTCTCTTTCTGTGTGTGTGTGTGTGTGTGTGTGTGTGTGTGTGTGTGTGTACCTGCTGTGCTCTTCCTCACAGTTGGAGAAGGCCAGCAGTAGCAGTCCAATGTTTATCACTACTATATTTGTCTCAGGGCAAACCTGTCGTCATAGAAACAAACCCCATCAACACATCATGTAAACAGTTGCCATGACAATACTCTAAATACGCTTCAGTAAAAATGCAGAAAGGATCAGATCAGTGTCGCAGGAAATGAAATGGAGAGACACGACTCAGCAGCGCAGATCCCCCTAAACTAGACGACGGTTATTTAAACGTCCCAGTATAAAGAACAGTGGTACAAAACTCCACCAACAATCTACAGTTTAAAAGTACTAGCAGCTCTTGATTGTGGAACACACACACACACACACACACACCTCGAGGATGACCACGTCATAGTCACTGAAGGAGCAGAACTGGGAGGCCCACTCGGCATCGTTCCTGATAACTTCGTTAATCAGATACTCAAAATCCAGGGTTAACTGCTCCACACACACACACTGTGAGAGAGAGACAGAGGAAGAGAGAGGGACAGAAACAGACAGAGGGGAAGAGAGAGGGACAGAAACAGACAGAGAGGAAGAGAGAGGGACAGAAACAGACAGAGAGGAAGAGGGGGAGTTGGTCAGAGCAGTTCTAACTGGTAGGTCTTCAGAAACAGCCCTAAACCTCTAACAAAAAGTGGGCAAAAGTTAGATACATTTACAGACACATCAGTCAACTACACCATTAATCATTACAACACACACACACACCTGTCCACTGTACTGTCCCGTCACCAGCTGGAGGTTTCGTCCTTTCAGGTCCGAGACAGTGAAAGGCAACTGAACCTTATCCTCCTCCTCTCCTGAAAAACATGGAGAGAGAAAGAGAGAGAGAGAGAGAGCGAGAGAGAGAGAGAGAGAGATATATGAGGGCTGTTTGTATTATAGTCTAAATATTTGTCAAGCAGCCAATCATGTCAATCCTGTGCATTATTTTGCCACAGAAACGGTGAAGCCTGCAGGCAGTCAGTCAGCATAAGCTGTGGAAATGGATGAAAGGCCAGTCTGCTGGTCAGACTGGGCTGAAACTTTTTTTGGCAGGAGCAGCCCGTCCCCCGATACGTCCTCTGGGCTCTTGAGACGTAAGGCTGATTTTATATCCCTGAAGTTTAACTGTGTTACGCTGCGATGATTAATCCCTTCATTTTATTCTTCTATTATTGCATCATCTTCCACGTTATATTACGACATCTGACACCGGTTCTGTATGTTACCTGTTTCTGTGGATATGGTGGAAAACATACACACTGTAATGATTAGTCTCGGTGTGGAATAACTGTCCAGCTACCAAAATGTATTTGGATCATGTTGGACCAATCAAACATAAATTACTAATAAAAACAAATAAACAAAAACTTAATCAGAGCACAGCGTCAGTACCCCGAACACACCATAAGGGCCCAATAGTGTACGCATTGTAACCTTTCTCCACCCACAGTTTGCACACCACTCACCACCTATTGGGATTTGAAAGCGAAATACAATGTGGGTGTAAATACAATGTGCGTGTGTGTGTGTGTGTGTGTGTGTGTGTGTGTCTCTTACCACTCTCTGGTTCTGAAGACCCAGGCTGCTGCAGCCTGTATCTGAGCCGAGTGTAGTTCACATATCCTGGCTCTGGGGATGATGAAGCACGAGGTGACAAGGAGGATGAGGAGGTCGATGTGGGTGACATGACTGCATTGCAGGCAGCAGGGTCCTCCTGCTCCGGCGGCGGCGGCGTGCTCCGGCTCCCAGCTGCACTGGACGGACCCGGAAGGCTGGACTTATCATAGTCTGTTTTAATAAGAACAGGTGGTTAAAACTGTAATATACAGCTCAGACGTCCATGACGTCCATCACGACCTCAGAAAGTATACTGTGTGACAACCGTCCACTCCTAACCGCGCTTCCTCACCTTTCTCTCTTGTCCTTCGCTCGACTTCTCCAGAGGGCCTCGGTCTGTCTTTGGTCTCAGTCTTCTCCCTTCCCTCGTTTTCTCTCCTCCCTCGCTCACTCTCTCCTTCCATCCCTGCCGCCTGAGCCCTTCGGAAAATGTCAGCCGCAAACTCCCTCGCTCGCACGGCAGCCTGAGAGCGGCTGGGTGAGAGCGGGGTGGGCTGGGGAATGGCCTGTCTGCGGTCAGGTGACCCGTGAGAGGAGGAAGACGACGATGCTGACGATGAAGGGCTGGGTGGGTGGAGAGCGGAGGGTGACTGAGTGTCTCTTTTTCTGTACAAGATCTGATTGTTCGGGCTGTCTGCCTCTTGCGACTTTCCTTCTGAGAGAGAGAGAGAGAGAGAGAGAGAGAGAGAGAGAGAGAGAGAGAGAGGAGAGAGAGAGAGAGAGAGAGAGAGAGAGAGAGAGAGAGAGAGAGAGTGGTGTTCAATTCTCAATTTATATACACTGATCAGCCATAACATTATGACCACCTCTTTACCTGAGCAGAGGGAAATGGCACAGGCCACCAGTGAGTAGCTAGTGTTAAGGAGAGGATGACCTGGTCTTTCTTCAGCTGCAGAGCTGGCTGGAAGGTGAAAGGGTAGACTACCTGATAACGGCATCTGGTGAACATAAATCGTGAAACTCCAAACACTCTCCTCCTACAAAGGAAAAACAGAGAGAGAGAGAGAGAGAGAGAGAGAGAGAGTTGGTGTTAACTGATGGTACAGGTCCATGTCCCTATGAAAAGTAGAGTCCATATAGTAGACAGTCTATGTGCAGGTGTGTACCTGTGTGTGTACAGGATTGACTGTGTGCAGGTGTACCTGTGTGTGTACAGTAGACGGACTGTGCAGGTACCTGTGTGTGTACAGTAGACGGACTGTGTGCAGGTGTGTACCTGTGTGTGTACAGTAGACGGACTGTGTGCAGGTGTGTACCTGTGTGTGTGTACAGTAGACAGACTGTGTACAGGTGTGTACCTGTGTGTAGACGGACTGTGTACCGGTGTGTACAGTAGACAGACTATGTGCAGGTGTGTACCCGTGTGTGTACAGTAGACAGTCTATGTGCAGGTGTGTACCTGTGTGTGTACAGCAGACGGACTGTGTGCAGGTGTGTACCTGTGTGTACAGCAGACGGACTGTGTGCAGGTGTGTACCTGTGCGTATAGTAGAGGCAGTAGGTACGGGGCAGCACTGCTGGCAGGGCTGAGGTGGAGGCATGGAGGCGATGGTGATGTAAATGTCTCGGTTATTCTCATCGCTTATCATCATGTTCATCAGGGCTGAACTGCTGCTGCGGGTACTGACACACATTAAAACAACAGTCAGACATTAGGACACCTTCTAAAATAGATGATTTACTGGCGAATGGACATCGAAACATGAAGGAGGAGGAGGGAGCCTGATAATAGATCTTCGCTCTTCCTCTGAGCTGGACCTTGGCTTCTACTGGCTCCCAGGCCTGTGGATGTATTTAAGAGAACTGGTCTAGCGTCGTTGTTCTGTCTGGTGAAAGAAAACGAAAGGTTCTCACTTGAAGCCGAAGATGACGATCTTGGAGTGGTCATTATGCCACTCACACACGGTCAGATACAGTTCGCTGTAGATGTCCTCACCTGCAAACAAACGTACGTGGTGCACCTGAAAGAGAGACAGAGAGAGAGATTCAAGTATTTTCAAGAACTATCATACAATCATTTGGGCTCATCCTGATACCACCGACTGTCTAAAAACAGTGACTCTTTTTACCTGTTTGAGGCGGCTGTGCAGGTTGAACTCCCACCAGTAGAGGTGGTATGTGTAGAAGGAGAAATCATCATCCTCGCCACAGTCACTCGTGTAGGACAGAACGTAGCGCCCGCACTTCGTAAAGCCCAGGAAGATGTGACTGAAACAAGATGAAAGGCTGATGACATCACTGCACACTTCCACAACTACATATGTCCCCACCTTTTCACCCAGCGGGGTCAGGACCGATATATAGATGCCATTAGTGCCACGGTGACGCATTAAAAATCGATACTGTGTTTTGATAAAGTGTGAGAAGTCTTTAAACAGAGAGGTGTACAGTGGAGGGACAAACAATGTCAGTGCACACAAACACACTCACCCTGCTCTTAAAAACTCCTCACTGACAATAGTTTTCAACGGCACGCAGACACGCGGTGGAAGTTTCCGGAAAAGTCTCTGAGACAGGTGGCCGGAGAGCTGAAGAACAAAAACAGTGTGGGATTCACAGCGTTAGAGACAAATCACCTGCATTCTGACAGAAGGAAGTACAATATTATGGATGTGACAGTGATTTTTTATATCTACTACACAGTCTTGTCTCGTTCTCGTGAGTGGACACTGGTCAGCGTGCTCAAGGCAAATTTGACAATGTATTGGGTGTTCAAGCGAGGCATGATGGCACCGTGCATTATCCTTCTGGATTATCCTTCATTGCGGGGGTTTATGAAGCCCATGACGGGCTGCAGATGTTCACCAAGTGGCACTGGTCAATGATGTGTACAAGCGGACCAATCTATGCCACAGGAATACACTTCACACCATTATGAATTCAGCACCATGGCTTTCTGGGGCCACAAACAAACCATAAGCTCAGCCCAAAACAAATTCCACAAATCAATACTCATTGTCAGTCTTGAGGGATACCACGGAGATCAAACCTAGTCATGAATTCATTCCTGTCTGGGAAAGCAGCCCAATAACAACCATGTTTTGTCTGATTAACACTTGTCTTGTACTACAGAGGAAGGGTTCTCAACCTTCTCCACCTCACGGCCCACCTGTTTATAACGAAAAGCCCACACGAGAAAACAAGGCTCAAGTGCTGTTTTCTCAAAAAATCAGCAGGAAAGATGCATCAGATGGCATGATTTAAAGTGCTGTTACCAGCACGTCACAGTCTCCCCAAGGATGGGCTGGCAGACTAATGTGCACACTGGGAATTTGAGGCGTGAATTATGACTAGTGAAATAACACACTTGGTTGGTGTGAGTGGTGAATAGTCCTGCCCACAGAGAGCATAAACCCCCTTACTCAAGGGCACTTTAATGTCCTTCCAGTTATGGAAATAGAACCTTCTACCCTTCCAGTCACATGACCCTAACCCTGATATACTCCACTCTCAGCCATATGTGATGAACACCTCGATCCCTGGGCTTGATCTTCAGTTCTGAATCTGTTCATATTCAGAGGAGCGAGATCTACCCTGACCTGCCCCAACATCAACGATGAGCCATAACATTATGACCACCTCCTGTAAGCACTCTGTAGATCTTTAATGATATAATGTGTGAAGAATAGGGGGTTATGTAACTGACAGCTATTTTATCCCGTAAAGAGGAAAAGAGGTTGCAGACAGAGCAGGGCTGGCCGTTAGGCCGTTAGCATTTGTAGCCTGTGTGTGATTTGTGTCGTTTCCGCGGCGCTGCGGCTTTAACACGCCGCCTCAGACACGTCGCCTGTTCGCTGACCCTACCTTCCCGCGGGTCAGCACCTTCACGATGTGCTCCTTCTGTCTTCGCCGCTGTTTTTGTTTCTGCTCCTCCTTCTCCGATTTCGAGATGGGCGCCATTTTTGCTTCTTGCCCCAAAAAAATCCAGCAGCCCCGCCCACCCCACCGGCCGATTGGCTGCTGGCGGGTCTGCACAGACCGCTGATTGGTCCACGCATCCGTCAATCACGGTGATAACGGCATGGGCGTTTGTGATTGGACACCGTGGCCGTGTTTATTGTCGTTGTTATTGTGTTTTATATTTTTGGCTTTTATTATTATTATTATTATTATTATTATTATTATTGATTTATTATAAAATATGTGATATGAGGGATGGTTTCCTGAATATTGGATCATAAATAATTAATAGTAGATTAATATTAATAATTGATATTTAATTTGATTGTGCATAATATAAGTATTTCAAAGGCAGATAAACTGGAAAAATGACTTGAGTGGGACAAAAATATATTTAAAAAATAATTAAAATATTATTATTCCAATGAAAGACTAAAGTGACTAATGCTTACAAAACCTCAGTAAAGATACAGAAGAGATGTAACACAATCAGTTCAGTGAAATAATCTGAGATTAGGTTTAAACACATTTTAACATGTTTATAACAGACGAATATGAATATCTTGACTTACACAATATTCACAGTTACACATATTTTAAATGTTTGACTTACAGCCTCGCCCACATGTCCTGGGGTTTAGGAGCGCTGTGTTTTATGTTACAGAAGCATATTGCTGCCGAGGTAAAAAATCTGTATCTTGTTTTATGAAATATTATGTCATATGAACAGCATATTATATATGTGTCAGTGTCACCAATTGCAATTAGGGACCAAACAGTATCACAAAACCCAAGAAACACACGGGCAGGTCAGGGGGAAAAGTTGTGGAGAAGTGTAAAACAGGGTTAGGTCATAAAAAACTCTGAACGTCACATGGAGCACTGTTCAATACATTATTCAAAATGTAAGCAGTATGGCACAATTGCAACAGACCATTTGCAGTTTGCCTTCAGCTGTGTCGGGGCCACAGCACACCTGTGAAGAAGGTGCTCTGGTCAGATGAGGCACATACACTGACAAAACACACCAAGAAGATGTTTGATTGAATGAATCTTTTATGTAACTAATTACAATATTAGACTGAAAGGATACATTTATTGGGGAAAACTGTACAATTGAAAGGAGGCTTTAGTGCCCTATTGGGCCTCTAACCTTAATTCAGATGAGATATGGTTGGTTGTGCAGGGACAGATTCTGTACGCCATCCTGCAACACATTTACCCACAGATCTTGCACCTGTAGATCCTGCACACACATAGGTTTCCAAAATGCTCCATTGCTGATAAATGTGGTGACCAGGCAGACCAAGGAAGTGGAATCTGGCAAAGGCATCTCTGGGAAACCCTTGCTGGGTGTGGGAGCATTATCCTGCTGAAAAATTCCACTTCCGCAGGGTGTCCCGCACATATCGCTGAGCTGTTGAGAGTCCATCATTTCACTACTAGGGTTGACCAACTGTCATATAGGATGGCTCCCCAGATCATCACACCAGCAGTTGGGCCAGTGTGTCGCTACGCAGCAAAGGCAAGATTGAAGGCCCTCCATACTCAGACAGAACCTGGATTCGTCATGAAAGATGATTTGGTTCCAGTCTGTAGTGCTCCAGGTTTTTTGGGGGCAATTCATTGAAACCACCATTCTGTTTGTTTCAGTCAAATGGTTTGCCCCCTCTCAAAGTCTGTCAACTGGGGAAATTGGGAGGTTTGAAAGGGCAAACCCTGTAATAATCTGGAATATTTGGAATTGTTGGATATTTTTTACATGTATTATTTGTATTCTTTATTAAACATTAAACATTAATGGAGGATTTACAGTTTTGCAGTGATTGTGTTCATTGGAATGTTTATAGATTTACATAAACGTCCCTTTTGTACCTAGTACGAGAAATCACAGGTACATAACATTAGCACAGTACAAAATAACACGTACCTTATGTTTGTGGCACAGATCCATCGCGACCGCGGAGGAGGAACAGTATGACCACGCCTCCAGACTGTAAGTTACATTCTATTCCTATTCTCTGGAACTACCTGATTGAAATGTTCACCATATTCAGAAAGATATGAAATAATTAGAAAAACTAGGCAGCAGTGATGCTGATGGTCTTTCTGTATGAAGCCCATAAAGAGTTGCTTTAATCAGGGGTTCATGAAATGCAGTGTACTTCCAGAGTTCTCCTTCAAGGAAGCTCCTTTGATTCTGACAATCTGTACCACAGTGCAGTTCAGGTTCTCCTCATTCAATGATTTTTCTGACAACACTGTATCAAGGTCCATAATGTGGTGTGAACAGAACTGTCCCAATTATACCCCTAATAACTAGTGTGATGAGATTGTGGATAATAGTTGATTATTTGATTACGTTGTTTTAGTTTGCGGCAGGTTTTGTAATGGTGTATTGTGATTGTGTCTGTTGTGACGGCAGTAAAAACATGTTTACATTTCGTTATGCAGTGCGGATTGTGCTACTTGGGAAGAACAGCCAGGAGAATAGAAGAGTGGGAAACTTCATCCTGGGAAGAGATGCCCTTGATACTAAAACATCTTCTCACAGCAGTGAGGGAGTAACAGGAGAAGTGAACAGAAAAATGATCTCACTTACCATCACACATAACCTGTTTCATACTGAGCTCTCTGATGAAGAACTGAATCAGCGAGTGGAAGAGTGCATGTCTCTGTGTGCACCTGGACCTCATGTTATACTGTTCGTCCTACAGCAAGATGAGTTCACTGAGACAGACAGAAAGCAAATGAATTTCATCTTCCGTTCTTTATCTGAGGAGGCCAAAGGATACACCATAATGGTGACACAGCGTGGCAGCAGTGTAGATCAAGTTCAGGACAATGTCTTTGATGAGTTCATTTCAGGATTCGGCACCAGCCGTTTTGACTTTATAAGTGAAAGCAGGGGTTCGGCTCTTGTGGAGATGATGGAGAAGATGATAGAAGAACATGAAGGTGGCCACTTTACCTGGTTGAAGTTTGAGATGCAACCATATCAACAGCCAATAGCACAGAAGGCTGAACAAGCAGTGAAGAAAAAGAAACGTAAGTCAGAAATATATGCTGTTAAAATTGTGGGAAAATGATGCAAAAAATGTTATTAACTGATCATCTGATCATCAAAAAAATGTTTCACAAATAGTTGCACCCAGAAGGAAGTGTGGGATTGCAGTGCTATTGGAAAGGAAGATAAAGAATAGCAGGAACAAAAAATGATTAAAAATAGACTCAATTAGTCTGATTTGATCAATATTTATTGATCTACACACAGAAGTGGTGTCTCTCAGTATGGCGTCGGGTTTAACGCAACACGCCAGACGTCTCTGCATGGAGTTGTAGAGGTTCCTAATGGTGTCCTGTGATGATCCATCCCATTGTACGAAAAATGGCACCCACACCATGACACAAGACCTTCTGGACATGTGATGTGTAACAACAAACTTGATCTTGGTGCTGACCACAGTGCCTCCACACCCGGGTTCGTTGGTCGTCTCCATCAAGACAAAAGCAGAAGTCGTCACTGAAGATGACTTGCTGCTAAGTGACAGTCTGGTACGAAAACACTGCAGCTTTTTAAACAGATGATTCCTTGTGGGTGCAACTATTTTTAATTATCAATTATTGATAATTACCTTCCCCTCCCCTGGGCTTTTAACATGTCCATCTTGAAATTGCAATACAAATGGTATTAAAATCACATTATTTTTACAGAAACTCTAATAATAAAACTGTGATTATGATCATATTTATTCCAGAACCAGTAGTGTTCCAAACATGGAAACAGGGTGGTGAGGGTGAGTAATACTCCAATTTATTAGTGATTGAACATTGCAAATAATTTTCTTCCAGATTTTGGATAAGTCACTCCACATTTTTTGAGTGTGACACAATTCCTGAGTGTTTAATCTGAACAGGAATTGTTTGAGCATAAGTTTAAGTGCCTCTCCTGTATTTTTGTATTTTATGAAAGTTTACATCACTGATACTTTTGCTCAACTGAGTTTTTTGTGCTCCTTAAATGTATATTTGTGTGTTTTCCTCGTTCAGTGTCTCAGAGGTTGAACTTGGTGCTGTGTGGGACGGATGGAGCACAGAAGGCCATCATATCAGATCTCATACTGGGACAGAGCCAGCACAGTCCAGAGCCCAGCTTGACCTGTGTGTGCAGAGCTGGAACAGTGTCTGGATACGCAGTTACCCTGGTGGAGTTACCGGCTTTCTGCAACACTCAAGAAGAAGATATGAAGCATGAAGCTCTCTGTGCTGTCTCTCTCTGTGATCCAGGAATCCGTGCTTTCCTCTTCATCGTTCCTGTTCGTCCCATTTGTGATGAAGACAAAGCAGAAATTGAGAAGATCCAGAAAATGTTCAGCTCCAAAATAAAAGATCATTTAATTGTTCTGTTTACAGCACACAGTATTCAACAACCTGTGAGAGAGTTTGTTGAATCAAACACAGAAATAAGGAACCTTCTTGATAAGTGTGATCAGAGATATATAATCGTGGAAACAAAGACACAGAAATCCTCCAAGCACCAAAAACATCTGCTGGAAGACATTATTAAGAAGATAGAAGCACAGCCGTATTCTCTTCACATGTATGTAACAGCTCAGGAAGAAAGAGCCAGACTTGAAGGCCAGGAGATGTGTAAAGAAGAGCTGAGCA
This sequence comes from Acestrorhynchus altus, assembly GCA_034509495.1. NCBI lineage: Eukaryota > Metazoa > Chordata > Actinopteri > Characiformes > Acestrorhynchidae > Acestrorhynchus > Acestrorhynchus altus. The sequence continues at coordinate 48,646,890 of CM067502.1, read as the reverse complement.
GAAAGGAGATGGAAATCCAGGAGTTAAAGAGGAAGATTGAGTCAGAAGGTAAGTGCTTAAACGAACCCTCAAAGGAATATATTTACATTATGTATCAGCAATAGATTTTCAGTAATAATTATGGACACTATTAACATTAAATATCAAATATTATTTTAATATAAGTGGTGTTACATTAGTGCGTAAGTGGCAAGAGTATATGAATCTTTGATTATTTCTGGAAACTGTTGATTAGACATGAACATTGGCTTGGAGGAATTTTAGCCACATCTGACAAACAAAACAGCTTCATCTGTAATGTTGGCGGGTTTCCTCCATGAACTGCTTGATTCAGGTTCTTCCACAACATTTCTATTGGATTAAGATCAGGACTTTGGCTGGGCTGTTCTGAAACATTAACTTTATTCGTCTTTAATCATTCTTTGGTAGAACAACTTGTTTGCTTAGATTCGTTTTCTTGCTACATGACCAACATTTTCAATTTTCCAAGTTTCCAATTGCGTTTCTGATTTTTGTCCTCTGTTCTATTTTCATCTTTTAAGTTGAGTAGGGGATGGGACATCTCCCTTTGGCCTTCCTTTCTATTCTATTATAACCTTTAATTAAAGGTCCTGTTGCTGTGGACATTATTATTTCCTCTTTCCTGGCTTTTCCTGCAGCGTGAATGGTCCATCAGCTAGCTGACAGCTGCTGAGACATTATTACATATTTATGTCTCAGTGTTTACATTCGTCTGCATATTTACTTATTATATCGCTATTGGTTAATATTTTTAATGTCCATCAATCTATCCACCCATCCACCCATCCTTCCACCAACCTATACATCCTTCCATCCATTTCCATTACCATAGTTGGTCAGATGGAGGGTATTTTCCATAGTGAAATAAGATTTTAGAGTCACACCTTGTTGAGTAGAACATTGTAGAAACATAATGTATAAATTGTATTAATGTTTTTTTGCAGGTCATGAAAACAAACTAGAGGATTCCAGTTGCCTAAGGATGGTGTTGATTGGAAAGACAGGGAATGGAAAGAGTGCAACCGGAAACACAATCCTGGGAAAAAAAGAATTTGCTACTAAATCCAGTATGAATTCTGTGACAAAGGTTTGCCAAAAAGGAGTTTCTGAAATTTTGGGGAGGTCAGTTGCTGTAGTTGACACTCCAGGGCTTTTTGATGCTACATTGTCAAAAGAAGAAGTACAGCAAGAAATTGCAAAGTGTATTTCAATGTCAGCCCCTGGACCCCATGTGTTCATCATTGTACTCAGTGTGGGAAGGGTCAGCGAAGAAGATGTGAAAACACTGGAGATTATTAAAATGATCTTTGGTCCAAAAGTTGTGATGTACAGCATAGTGGTGTTCACTAGAGGAGATGACTTGGAAGATGAGACAATAAACCAGTACATGGAGAACTGTACCATTGAGCCAGTCAAGAAGATGCTCCGAGACTGTGGAGACAGATTCCTGGCATTTGATAACAAAAAACAAGACCCCTCCCAGGCTATTGAGCTTCTGAAACAGATTGAAGTAATGATCAGTTCAAATACATTAAGTCACTACTTTACAAACAACATGTTCCAAGAGGCAGAAATGTCCATCAAAAAGAAAATTGAGGAAATTTTAAAAGAGAAAGAGAAAGAGATTGAAGCTGAAAAAGAGAAACTGAAAAACACATACAGCCTGGAAATGGGGGAGATGAAGAAAAGACTGGAGAATGAAAAACAAAAGGCTGATGAAGAAAAACAACAAATCGAGAGAAATTTCAGAGAAAGGCTGGAAGCTCTGGAAAAAGAGTTTAAAGAAAAAGATGAAATGGAGAAAAAGAAACGGGACATGGAAGACAGGGCACGGTCAGAAGAAGCAAGAATGCAAATGGAGAAATGGCAAGATAGAATTAGAGAGTTGGAAAGAGAGAATAAAAAGCAGAGAGATGAATTTGAAAAGCAGCTAAATGACAGAGATGAGGAGGATAAAAAGAGAGAAGAGAAATACAAACAAGAAAAAGAACAATTTAACAATCAGCAAAAGCAAGCCATGGAAAAACTGAGAAAGAGACAAGAAGAAGACCTTAAAAGGAAAGATCTGGACCAGGATAGAAGGAGACAAGAAGAAGAAGATGAGAGACGTAATTGGGAGAGGAGAATAAAAGAAGCTGAACATGAGAGGAAGGAGACACAAGAGGACCTTAAGCGTAAACAGAGGGAATGGGAAGACGAGAAGAAGAGACAGATGAAGGAACTACAGGAAGAATATGGTAAGAAAAAGCAGAGACATGCTGAAGAGCTACGAGTGAAACAAGAAGAACAAGACAGAATGAGAGAGACGTTTGAGAGGGAAATGGAAGAAGAAAGAGTTTGGAGAGAGAAGGAGAAGCGACAGTGGAGGGAACAAAGTGAACGAAAAGACAGAGAGTATGAGAAAAAGAAATTTATACTGGAAACACAGATGAAAGAACAATATGAGCGGATGGAGAAAATGAGGAGGGAAGAGCTGGCGGAAAGAAAACGAGAGGATGATGAAAGAAGAGAAGAAGAAAGAAAAAGACTGCAGAAAAGAGAAGAGGAAATAAGGAGAGAAAGGCAGGAGGACATTAAGAAGAGAGAGGCAGAAAACATGGCTAGAGAAGAGAGAGAGCGGAACGAACGTGAGGAACTGAAAAAGAAGTATGATCAGGAAATGAATGACATGAAGGACAAATATGAAGAGGAAGCCAGGAAGCAGGCTGAGCAGTTCAATGAGTTCAATGATAAAAAGGATAAACACTTCCAGCATCTCACTGAGGAGCATAAGAGACAGTATGAGCTTTTGGAGAATCTCTATAAACTCACGGAGGGTCAAAAAAGCAAGGAAATTAAGACATTACGAGCAGAAATTGAGAAACTCAAAAAGAATAAAGAATCAAGCTGTACCATTGCTTGAGATGGTGGTGGATGCAGTCGGTGTTAGAATGAGAGTGGAGGTCTGGTTCCAATAACAACTCATATAACTAACAGAGTCAGGAGGTGATCAGCTGCTTTCTAGTATCAACAACACCATTTTCTCCTGAAGTCACCGTCACGTTTGATCACGTTGCAGCTTTGTTTATTGGAAGGTTTCTCTATTGGGTGGGGTTTATGTCAATTTTAGAAGCCGTGTGAAAAATGAGTCAAGTTATGTAACACTTTTGGGGATTTTGGAATTGGCCTGTTTTAAAGCTCTGTTTTGGTTTGGCTAGATGTTCTTTTAAAGAAGGAACAACAAAGCATGTGTATCAGATTTTACCAGTTGGATGTAACAGAACCTGCATGGACACATACTGTTCTCAGTGTATGCTCTTCTTAGCTCGTGAAATCAGTTTTTGGATTTGATAGGAAGGACACACCACAACATTAGCGAAACAGCATTAAATAGCATTAAAGTACAACGGAATTGAGGACAGTTTCGTTGAAGTTAGATGATTTAAAGCTAATTATTACATAGTTCATTTAAAATACTTTTGTAGATGTTTTGATTTTATGCATGTTTACTATAATGGTCCTGCAACACATTTCATAAATAAAAAAGTGTTTTTCCAGCTCTTCTGATCTATTATAGCCATGCTTGTCAACCCTGGTCCTGGATGCAACCCTACACTGCATATTTTAGAGCTTTCCTTTCCTCTTAACTCAACTGATTCAACTGGTAAGCTCATTAACAAGCCCTTTAGAGTAAAATGGGGTGTGTTAAAGCTTAAACATGGATGGCAGTGGTGCCTCCAGGACCAGGCTTGAGAAACACTGATGATCAGCTCATGATCAGCCTAATTTTTTTCCACAGAGAAGCAAATAATGCCTGTCATAAAATGATTAATGTTCCAACGTTTTGTAATGTTTTTTGATTTACTTTATAAACACCTTTGATTTTATGTGAGTGTGTCCGTGTGAATGGTTTATCTGCAGACCTACATTACAGCACTCTCAGCCCCGCACTGTCAGCCCCCAGATAGCAAAAAGTATCTGAGCGGACTCTTGAGCAGATCTGGTCTGGAACCGAAATGGACCATTATATGTATGTGCTCCTCTGGTCTAAATACGGACCATCCTCCTTGTCCAGGCCAGTTCCTGGGTCTAGTCTTGCGTGGTTATAAATTGCAATGAAACTGTAATCTTTGTTCATTCAGCTGTGATGAGTATTAAAAGAACAACTTTAGTGAGGAGGAGGAGCGTTAGTGAGGTCAGGATATTGGATGTTCACCACCCCACCTCATCCCTAACTTGTCCCTTCCAAAAGTCCTGGAACTCTACAGCTCTACAGCTCAATGCTGGAGGGGCATGGTACCATCAGCTTCTTGTTTGATTATCTGCTCCAAAAAGTCCTATTCTATTGGCAGTACTTCTCTACAGGTTGAATTTGTTTCCTCTCTTGAGCCTTGATTCCTCTCGAGGTTTCTTCTTCTTAGACTGAGGGAGTTTTTCCTGCCACTGTTTGGTGGCTGCTGGCTGCTCAGTTGAAGCTTGGACCTGGATTTCTGTAAAGCTGCTTTGTTGTAAAAACCGCTATACAAACAAACTTTGATTGATTGATTGATTGATAGATTGAACTATGCTCTTGTACCTGTAATCAATCATGTCCTTACAGCCAAGTTCAAGGGTAGGTGGTAGTTGCTTATTAATATCCTTGATGTTGGTGGAAATGTTAGATTGTCTACAAATGAAAGTATTTGGACAAATTGTGTAAATCCAAGTGAACCACAGATTACAATACCAACTTACCTTGTTTTGGATTGATGATCTGTCTGTGGCATCAACAGGAATCTACAGAACATGGCACAATACAAATTCACAATACGGAACATAAAACATTTCTTACAGTGGTGTTAGTACTTACCAGTAGTGTTTGAGAAATACAAGCACTGCTGGGCCTTCGAGAAATTTGGGATGCCTCAAACACGACTGAAATGTGGATTTTAGATATGTGGATTTAAAAATGGTGGATGTTAGTGTTGTATTGTAAACAGACTAAACACTTACAGCTTTGGGCTGTTTTCAGACCACACCACATTACCGGTTTCTCTTTTTTTTACTATTTACAGGCCTGTGTTTTAGTAAAAGAATCTTTTTCGTGTAGAGATGACCTCGGTTTAAGGGGCAGCCGTGGTCTGGTGGTTTGGGAACCAGCCTTGTGATTGGAAGGGTGCAGATTTGATCCCTTGAACTGGCAGGACATAACTGAAGTGCCCTTGAGCAACACTAAATTCCCCAGCTGCTCTCCGGGCACTGCGGATAGGGCTGCCCACCGCTTTGGGCACGTGTGCTCACTGTTCACTAGTGTGTGTGGATGGGTTAAATGCAGAGGACAGTGTGTTTGTACACCAGCGACTTAACCTTAATGAGGTATAATACCCATTCCACTAGGTTTAAACCTAAACCACGAATTATTAACATCGTTATTACGTTATTTGTGCACTTCCCTACTTAAATTCTTAAATTGTTCCTGTAGGGCAGGATGATGTGCCTGCAGTTCTATGGGACTGATTGTGCGGGTCTGAGAGTACTTCTGTGCAACAGGGTGCTGTTCCAGGACCCCGTGTTTACGTTTTAGGACCTAATTCATCTAAACTGTGGAGGTTTAAAGGCTTCATGGCGCCCAAACACCGCTTTATCTGAACGCTTATATATCCGCGCTTCCGTGTTTACGCCGCATCACGTGACCCCGGTCACGTGACGGCGGACAGTCATGGCGGACAGTGCGAAGGCTCTGGGTGGGCTGCTGAACGGTATCGCTCAGAGGGCCTTTTACAACAATAGCGACATCACAGAGGAGCTCCTGAGGAGCGAGATCTACCCAGACCTGCCCCAGGGGGACTTTCACGAGCTGCACGAGAAGATGAGGGGCATTTTAAAGGTACCAGTGAGCCATAACATTGTGACCACCACCTCTGACCACATAGCAGCACTTTATAGTCCATCTGTTTCTCTGCAGACTTTATTCTCCTCCTTTCATCCTGATCTTCAATGGTCAGGACCCCACAGGACCACCACAGAGTTTAAGCCCCTCAGTGTCACTGCTGGACAGAGGACAGTCCACCATCCAGAGCACTGATGAAGGACTAGAGGATGACCAACACAAACTGCAGAAACAGATGAGCTTCTGTCTCTGACTTCTACAAGGTGGAGACACTCAGTAGGAGTGTGTAATAGAGTGGACAGTGAGTGGACACAGTGTTTAAACACTCCAGCAATCACTGCTGTGTCTGATCCACTCGTACCAGCGCAACACACACTAACACACCACCACCATGTCAGTGTGACTGCAGTGCTGAGAATGACCCACCACCCACATAGTAGCTGCTCTGTGGTGGTCCTGTGGGGTCCTGATCATTGAAGATCAGGGTGAAAGGAGGAGAATAAAGTCTGCAGACAAACAGATGAACTACAGTCTGGAATTATAGAACTACAAAGTGCTCCTGTGTGGTCAGAGGAGCTGAAAGAATGGACAGTATGTCTAGGAACAAGGTGGTTCGTTGAATTTCCATTTATCTTGTCTGCCTGTCTGTATGCCTGTGTATTTCTTTGTACGCATTGTCCATCACCAGTAGATGGCAGCATTTCATTTAGGACCAGTGGTGTCTGGACATGGTTCTGGAGCTCCTCACACTTCACATGTCCTTTGCTTGTCCTGTTTCATAGTCCATGGCCACAGCAGACATGGACCAGGCACAGCTGGAGGCCTTCCTGACAGCTCAGACGCGGAAGCAGGGCGGTGGAGGTTTGAGCTCTGAGCAGGCCTCGGCTCTGGGCCGCTTCTGGAAGGCTCACCGGACCCGGATCAAAGAAAGCCTGCTGGCACAGAGCCGCTGGGAGCCCAGCCTGCGGAGCGTGAACTGGAGGGTGGACCTGCAGACCGCATCCAGCAGGGGGAGTACATCAAACACCCCCGTGGCACTGGTGGAGATGGAGCTGGGCCGGAACGGACAGGTGAGGGAGATTAGACTGTTTTTGTAAAACCCAATTTTCAGGTAAAGAAGAACTGCCAATAGAATAGGACATAAACATGAAAGTACCGACACCATGAAAGTTCAGTGCCTTGGTTTCCCTACAGTTTCTGGAATGCTTTTCCCAACATCATTTTATAAATGTATGTATGTCTACAGGACCAGTACGTTTGAGACCACCACAGTGAGCTTCTCTTCCATCTCTGGCGGGAGACAAATACCTGAGAACCACACTGCGATGCCTTTCCACAGTTGCAGACATAAACGGGCGCCACCCTTCTCGGTTCTCATTGGTTATAGCCCCATTGCTTTGCATGAAGTTAAACTTTACTCAATTGTGTATCACTGACTCCGCCCACTTTGCATCACCATGGTTTGCACTGCCTCCTGTCAGCGGAAGTCACTAGCTCTCCCTGAAGCTTTATTGCATCGCCGCTGGTGTAAACGCAGGGTTAGGGAGCGTTGGAGTGGCAAAATCCTAATCCTCCAACACCAGTACCCAACTTCATTAATGCTCTTGTGAGTCTGAATGCAATCAAACGATCTCACAGCAACATACGTACTCAAGGATCTCATCTAAAGTCCTCTCAGGAGAATAGAGGCTGTTACTGCAGCACAAGGGCGATACACTCCCTATTAATGTCCTTGTTTTCTGAATAAGCGATAAAGGAAATGGAATAATTGTCTGAAATTGACGGTGTGAGTCAGCGGGAAACTCTAATACACAAATGTACGATGAGCTGAAAGGCTGGATCTCACTTACTGTGAGTGGAATTAAAATTCTGCCGTTAAATGGAGACGGATATGATGTGAGATTAGAACGAATGAGTGAATTATAGGGGCTGTTGAAAGGGTGTGGATGGGTCGGGGCCTGGCGGAGGACTTGTTTGGCTCTGCTTGGCTACCGTGGTTTGTATAATGCTCATAATTGCATGTACACCACCCACAACTACCACATCAGACAGACACTTCTAGGAACTAGGAGATGTACAACCCAACCACACCTGCTCATTGTCCTCTCTCTGTGAAAGGCTCCCATACAGATGCAGTTGTTTGGGACGTGTTCGTATCGCTGTTTCAGCTGTTCTGCTGTTTGTGTTTTCAGTGAAAGTTGGGAGGAGCTGGGCGTTTTCTGAGCCATTTTATATTGTATCCAGCCCTGTTTTCTGTGGCACTGTCCTGCCAAATTCCGGTCTCACTTTAACCAGGAAATGCTTATCAGCCCTGCAGTTGGACCTCTTGGTGAACTTTAGTGCTTATCAGCTGCCTTCCTTTGGAGCAGGGCCATCAAAGACAATCATAAATAAAGGCAGGCTTTAATGGTGAGCACTGCTTGAACCCCAAGCCCATTATGGAACAGCATGTTTTCATCACCCAGTTAAACCACTGCAGAGTTTGAGGAGTTGGGAGTGGAGTTATGGGGCATTGAGGAGTTTGGGGAGGAGTTATTAGGTTTTTTAGAGGGTTGGTGAAGAGAAATTGTTGTTTTGAGGAGTTTGGTGAGGAGTAACGGGGGTTTTGAGGAGTCTGGTGAGGAGTAACGGTTGAGGGATCTGGTGAAGATACTTGAAGTTTGAGGAGTCTGGTGAGAATGCTTGGGGGTTTGGAGGAGTCTGGTGAGAATGCCCAGGGGGTTTGGAGGAGTCTAGTGAGGTAACAGGGTTTTGAGGAGTCTGGTGAGAATGCTTGGTGTTTGTGGAGTCTGGTGAGAATGCTTGGTGTTTTGTGGAGTCTGTTGAGAATGCTTGGTGTTTGTGGAGTCTGGTGAGGAGTATGGATGTTTTGTGGAATCTGGTGAGGTAACAGGGGGTTTTGAGGAGTCTGGTGAGGGAATGCTTGAGGTTTTGTGGGTGGTGAATGTGGAGGTTTGAGGAGTCTGAGTGAGAATGCTTGGGGGTTTTAAGGGAGTCTGGTGAGGAGTGTGGGGTTTGTGGAGTGTGTGGGGTTTGTGGAGTCTGGTGGTGGCGGGGTTTTGTGGAGTCTGGTGGTGAGGAGTGTGGGGGGTTTGTGGAGTCTGGTGGTGTGGGGTTTGGTGGAGTCTGGTGAGGTGTGGGGTTTTGTGGAGTCTGGTGAGGGTGTGGGGGTTTTGTGGAGTCTGGTGAGGTATTGGGGTTTGTGGGTTTGGTGAGGAGTGGCCAGGGGGTTGTGAGAATCTTGGGGGTTTTGTGGAGTCTGGTGAGAATGTGAGGTTTAGTCTGGTGAGAATCTTGGGGGTTCGAGGTCTGGTGAGATCTTAGGGGGTTTCGAGTCTGGTGAGAATGAGGGGTTCGAGTCTGGTGAAGATGGGTTTGAGGAGTCTGGTGAGGAGTAACGGGGGGTTTGAGGAGTCTGGTGAGGAGTAACGGGGGGTTTGAGGAGTCTGGTGAGGAGTAACGGGGGGTTTGAGGAGTCTGGTGAGGAGTAACGGGGGGTTTGAGGAGTCTGGTGAGGAGTAACGGGGGGTTTGAGGAGTCTGGTGAGGAGTAACGGGGGGTTTGAGGAGTCTGGTGAGGAGTAACGGGGGGTTTGAGGAGTCTGGTGAGGAGTAACGGGGGGTTTGAGGAGTCTGGTGAGGAGTAACGGGGGGTTTGAGGAGTCTGGTGAGGAGTAACGGGGGGTTTGAGGAGTCTGGTGAGGAGTAACGGGGGGTTTGAGGAGTCTGGTGAGGAGTAACGGGGGGTTTGAGGAGTCTGGTGAGGAGTAACGGGGGGTTTGAGGAGTCTGGTGAGGAGTAACGGGGGGTTTGAGGAGTCTGGTGAGGAGTAACGGGGGGTTTGAGGAGTCTGGTGAGGAGTAACGGGGGGTTTGAGGAGTCTGGTGAGGAGTAACGGGGGGTTTGAGGAGTCTGGTGAGGAGTAACGGGGGGTTTGAGGAGTCTGGTGAGGAGTAATGTTTTGTTTGCTGTCAGTTTGTTGATTTGCTCTCCGTTAGAGTGCTCTGCTTTGTTGTAACCTCCAGTCCACCAACCAGTAATTAGAGGAAGGATAATAACAGGCGTCGGGATGAGCAGGACGGGTCTGTTGGCTTGTGCGGCAGGAGGTCTGGTGTGGTTTGTTTGAGTGAGAAGGTCTAGCCCAGACTTGCCCTTTAATTCATGAAGGCAACAACACGACTGAATGGACTCCGTCATAAGCCTGTCAGATAATGACCCTGCAAGTCTCTGTTTATTATACAAGAGTCTTGAACATCTGACAAATCCCACGGAAAGCCGTTTATCTGTGTGGTAAGAGTTCATCTAATGCTGGTGTAGAACATAAATACACACAGACATAAACAAGCTCATTTTCATGGACATGGAACTTTGGGAGTAAACGACGTCCAGACATTGAATTTTGGGAGATGTTGTCCTGACATTGAACTTTAGGATTACATGTCCTGACACTGTCAACGGGTCTGTAATGAAGACCAAGGGTGATCTGGGAATGCTCCTCACACCATGAGCACAGGCCTTCTGAACGTGTGGTCCATGACAACCAACCGTTGATCTTGGCACTGACCACGGTGCCTCCACACAAATTCATTGGTTGTCTCCACCAAGACAAAAGCTGCACTCGTCACTGAAGATGACCCACTCCGTGACAGTCTGGCACGACGCCATTACACTGTTGCAGTCAGTCGATTCCTTCTGGGTGCAACTATTTTGTGTGTGTAGGTTGAGTACTGTCTATATACTCCATGACAATGCTGTTACTGTTATCACTGCACTGTTTGCACTCCCTCATTAATGGGACGGTGGTATTGTACCACGATACCCATTACACACTGTTGTATTAGTGCAGTATTGCAGGGCTGTACCTGAACCACGGAGATCCGTAGTGCTTCAACCACATGGACAAAAGTATTGGGACGCCCGCTCATTCATTGTTTCTTCTGAAATCAAGGGTATTAAGAGCGTTTATCCTGCTCTTGCTAGAGTATCTGTCCCTACTGTCCAGGGATCCGCGCTCGGTTCACTTGTCCCCCTATTTCATGAGCCCGGTCTCCTCCACTAGTGTGTCCACTGTTGTGGACATCCTGCATAAAAGGGTTAAACGAAGCACAGCTGGTTGAACTGGGAGCCAACTTGCTTAAATAACGTCTGGAACGTATTGGAAGTTAGAGTTAAAGAGGGATTTTTGTGAAATTTGCGATACCAGTGATTTGTTTTTGCCTATTGTTGTGCTGTGCGGTGCTGGATGGGGTCAGCTTTACAGGAAGCAACTAAGGCATTAGCAGCATTAGTGCCCATCAAATGAAGACAAATGCTTTCCTCTCTAAAGGACCACGTCTCTTCTCGCTTCCTTTCTAGTCATTAGAATGTTTCTCATATCAGAGTGGAATCGATTAGCATCCTTCAAAACATGAGATGAGTCAAAGTGACCGTTTTCTCTTTCTGTTGAGGTTACAAAGGCAAAGTCTTTGAGTTACAGAAGAGGCACACCAGGGTGCCTTTATGGAGCCTTTTCGGTGATTTATTGATCTGTTTGTATGGAACATGAACAGGTTTGGGGAACAACGGAATATGTGTTGCAGTGTGACAATCAGGAGACACAAAAAAAACGCAGCTGTAGTCCAGGACAAGGGGCAGAACCAATCAGGATAACTATTTCGGGAAAGGGCGGGACAACAGGGTTTAACTCTGCAAGAGAACCAATCAGAATCTCTGTTTCAGCTGAGGGCGGGACAACAAGTAGAACGCTACAGCCGAACCAATCGGAATATCTGTTTTAGCTGGGGGTGGGACAACAGGTAGTCCGCTCAGAAAGACCCAATCAGAATCTCTATTTCGGTGGGTGTGGATAAGCTCAGATTGCTTCTGGTTTGACTCTTGTCTGGCCTACACCTGAATGTCTCTTTTGGATGGGGGTGGGACAGAAAGTCAAACAGCAGCAGAACCAATCAGAATGGCTGATTTGTATTTCAGCATTGGAGCGGGTGGGGGAAGTACGACGAGGAGCTCCACCCCTCTGGAACTGGAGGATAGTCCTCCATAAGCTCCTGGATTTGCCTTCATGTCTCAGCTTGATATTCCATCTGTACCACACCCACCTTTAGCAGATTAAATGAAAAGAGCAGTGTGTGTGTGTGTGTGTGTGTGTGTGTGTGTGTGTGTGTGTGGTGTGTGTGTGCGTGTGTGTGCCTGAAGCTCATTTGATAATTGAAGTCCTGTTATGGATGTTCTGATTTTAATTGCATTCAACAAGAGCATTAATGAGGTCAGAACACTGGACGATCACCACCCCACCTCATCCCAGAAGTACTGGCTGGAGCTCCATCATTCACTGTCCTCAGCTCAACTGGGGGCTTTATCTCCACTCGAACCCACTGGCATTAGGCGTGATGCCCAGTCAGCTTCACTTCTTGTGCTCCAGAGAGTCATTTCCTATTGGCAGTGCTTCTCTACAGGGACTAGATAAGCTGTGTCCACCAACGTTTGGACAGATACGGGTACAGAAGGTGAGGTTGGAGCTGGGACTGGAAGTGTTGGAGTGTCCCTTAAACTGGTTTCTCATGTCTGCCTCTCTTTTCTCTCAGGACTCCGAGTTTGTGTGTTTGGAGTTTGATGAGCAGAAGGTCAATCAGGTGCTGAAGAAGATGGCCGACATTCAAGAACGCATCGACAGCATTGTTCAGCACAGCTAGTGTGTGTGTGTGTGTGTGTGTGTGTGTGTGTGTGTGTGTGTGTTTTATATGTATAAAATATACATATGATGAGCCATAACATTAAAACCACCTGCCTAATAGAGCATTGGAGCGATTAGATCATTAACAGAACTGTCCGATTCGTGTCAGACGCCGTGCACTTCCTGGTCCAGTTAAAAAAAAAAAAAGGACAATAAGGTCCTGACCACTGCGTACTGGGAACACCCAAGATCTGCCTGATGTTTGGAGATGTTCTGACCCTGTCATCTTATCATATGTCCATTTTTCCTGCCTCAACACAACAGCTTCAAGCACTCATGGTTCACTTGGTGATTATAATGTGTGACTGGTGCCACTGGAACCAGTTCATCAGTGTTATTTTAATGTTCTGGCTGTTATAATGGTGCAGTCCTAACATTCGGACATCTGTACTGGATTGCTGTCTCATGTTTAATGATGAGTAATGTCTGATTGAATACAGCTTTTTCTATCTACAGTTGTATTTGTGTGTTATGTACTGGTTCCCATTCACAACCGCCAACGAAACTAGGCCTCCATTCACACCAGTCCTACTAGAGGTCTTGATGTTGACGTTCATATTGGTATCATTAAAAATATGTCAATCAGCTGTGAGGAACCTCAAAAGTCACTTGTAGATATGATTATACATAAATACACTATATGGACACAAGTATTTGGACACCTGCTCATTCATTGTTTCTTCTGAAATCAAAGTATTGAATTTATACTCTTTTTTGGAGTCTCTACTGTCCAGGGACGACGTTCTACTAGATTCTGGAGTGTCATCATTCCATGTTTTCAGTAGGTTCAAGTTTATCAGCTCCCAAGGAGCCTCCTTGCGCTCCTCCACCTTCCACTTCAGGATGCCCCACAGGCTCTCGGTTGGGTTCAGGTCTGGAGACATAGTTGGTCAGTCCATCGCCTTTATATTCAGCTTCCTCAGCCAAGCAGCTGTTGTCTTGAAGGTGTGTTTGGGATCATTATCATGCTGGAAAACTGCAATGCGACCCAGTTTCCGAAGGGAAGGGATCATGCTCTGCTTCAGAATGTCACAGTTCAAGTTGGAAGACCACCACCATGCTTGGGTGTAGCCAAGGCACAGTTATCTTGGTACTTCTCGCCAGGGCGCTGCCACATGCTGGACACCGTCTGAGCCAAACAAGTTTATCTTGGTCTCGTCAGACCACAGGACGTGGTTCCAGCACTCTATGTTCTTCGACTGCTTATCTTTAGTAAATTGTTTGCAGGCTTTCTTGTGCATCAACTTCAGAAGAGGCTTCCTTCTGGGGCGATGCCCACGTAGACCTTGGCACCAGAGTTGATGCACAGGCTGACCTCCCGCTTCTTCAACGTCTGCAGCATCGCTGGCAACAGTCATGCATTTCTTTTTGGATATGACGCTGAACTTGTGGATTCAGCTTCTTTGGTCGACCCTGGCAAGACCTGTTCCGTGTGGGACCTGTCCTGAAAAACCACTATATGACCTTGTCCACCGTGCTGTAGCTCAGTTTCAGAGTGTTCGTGATCTTATAGCCTAGGCCAGAAAGAATTTTCTCACATCCTCAGAGAGATCTTTGCCGTGAGGTGTCATGTTGAATATCCAGTGGTCAGCACCAGTCCTCCACATTCACACGTGGAACCTTGTAACTCTAAGGAGTCAAATGACACCACGGAGGGACATCAGTACAATTTGGACATGTTGACTCACTTGTGTTGCCAGACTGATCTGATCAATATTTATTGATCTACTCATACAGAAGACGTGTCTCTCAGTACGGCGTCGGGTTTCACGCAACATGCCAGACGTCTCTGCGTGGAGTTGTAGAGGTTCCTAATGGTGTCCTGTGACAATCCATCCCATGCAGCTTGAATGTTCTCACTCAGTTCTGCAGATGGTGCGGTAGGGGTGGAGTGTTGATAGAGCGTCCAATAGCATCCACACATTTTCAATCAGGAAAAGGTCTGGAGATGAAGCCGACCACAGCGTAGTATCTTGAGACTGCAGCAGTATGTAGACAAGCGTCGTCCTGTAGGAATAGAGCACCGGAGTGTGTTCAGGAAAGGTAGAACCACTGGTTGCAGAACTTCATTCATGTACGTTGGGCTGTTTAAAGTGTCTGTAATGAAGACTGAAGATGATCTGGTATTGTATGAAACTGCACTCACACCATGACACCTGGCCTTCTGGACGTATGACAAGAAACCATTGGCGTCCCCACACACGGACACGTCACTGAAACTGATTCTGAGTGACTCCATGACAGTGTGGCATGACACCACTGCAGTTGGTTGATTCCTTCTGGGTGACGAGTGTATAATTACACAATATGAATCTTTACGTTGTGTCATTCCATGATGAACGGACCAACACAAATGCTCCAAGGTGCTAACGTGAGCACTTTCACGTTTAAACACGGCGGTGTGTGCGAGGGTCACTGTTGACTCATGCATTAATTAACTTGCTGTTGGACAGCCGTTCTTCCAAGAAAGATCTGACTGATCTTCAGACTGACCTTTCTAGGAAGAGATGTCCTTTTAAATATTTAACACAGTCACTCTGGGTGTGTGAGAGGTGTCAGAGGAAACTCAAGCCCACACACACACACACACACACACACACAAATGCATGCACCCACATGCACCACCTTGGACAGCTGAACATGCTTGGAGGAGAGCATTAGGTAGGTGTTTCTAATAAAGTGGCCAGTGAGTGGATCTTGTCACCTAAAGCTAAATGACTGCTGTTTGTAGCTTGAGGACATTGAAGCACTCGGTTCTGAGCTGCTGATCTAGATACGTTCTCTGTCATTATATCCCACATTGAAGCACAGTGTGAAAGATCAGGCAGCTGGTGCAGAAACAGCACTTCTGCTGAAGGATTTCTGTGGGTCCAGGTGTTTAATGGTTGTCAGAGACAGAGGTGACGTGCTCTGTCTGGCACCAGTGAACAGCTGATAGATCACTATTAATAATGCACCAGAGTGACTGTGGCTTTTGTGTGGAACTGAACAGATGATGCAGATGGTGGCGCAGTCTGCTCTATAGAACGCCTGTGTGAGCAGCTCTTGTTCTGCTCTCGTCTCAGCCAGGATAGACCTCCATCACATCTCTCTCTCTCTCTCTCTCTCTCTCTCTCTCTCTCTCTCACTATTTATAAGTTTTATAATCCATTCCATGTCCATTCATGTGTTAACCCACTGGTCCACCCTCCAACCTAACAATCCACCCACCCATCCATGCATCCATTCATCCACCATCCATTTATTTATCCATGCACCCAACAAAACCCATCCATCCACCACTCCATCCATACAGCCAACCATCCATTTATTTATCCATCTGCCAACACACCCAACCTTTCACCCATCTATCCATCCACCCACCAACTCCAGCCATCTACCAGCTCAACCACCCACCAACCCATCTATGCATATATTCATTCATCCATCCACCCATCCACCCACCTAACAATCCCCTGTTCATACATCATCCACCCATCCATCCACCCGTCCTCTTACACTAGTGTATGTTAGATGTGGACTCTGAGTGGTTGTATTCAGTAATCAGAAGTGGAACCTCTTCATAATAAATTGACAGGTCACTGTTTTTCCCACCCGCATTACGTAAGCCACGCCCCCTGTGCTGGGATTGGCTGTCAGAACATGGGTGGGAAATAAATCTAAGACGGGAGAAGTTGGAGCAGAGCGGTGGTCTGATCTTCATGGATCTTCTCGGAGAAGAGCAGGACTCCGGTGTGATGGTCCGGCAGTGATCAGAGCAGTGCAGATGTTTCTCCTGGAGCTGGAGGTCAGCAGGACAGGAGCGGGCAGCAGCTGCAGGAGCTGAAGGACCTGTTGACTCAGTGGTGGGTAAGAACTTCTGCAGCCTCGCTGACTGTGGGTTTGGTGTGCTTCCTCCAGGTGCTTCAGCTCAGTCCTTCTGTTCAGAGCAGCCAGGCTGGAGATCCAGATCAGCTCAGCTCAGTGTCCAAAAGTATCCGGACACCTTCTCACTGTCCACAGGGGCTCATCACGTGGGTGTTTCTAATAAAGTGGTCAGTGTGGAGGGGGTTTCTAATAAAGTGGTCAATGTGGAGGGTGTTTCTAATAAAGTGGTCAGGGTGGAGGGTGTTTCTAATAAAGTGGTCAGTGTGGAGGGGGTTTCTAATAAAGTGGTCAGTGTGGAGGGGGTTTCTAATAAAGTGGTCAGTGTGGAGGGGGTTTCTAATAAAGTGGCTAGTGTGGAGGGGTACAAGGTGGGTGTTTCTAGTAATGCGGTCAGCGGTTGGCAGGTAGAGCTTTTTGACGGGCACACACAGGTTGTATAATCATGTTGTAGGGGGGTATAAAGTCCTCCAGCATTGGGCAGTGGGCAGGGCCTGAATTGTGGCAGAGCTCTTAGGAGTCCCCCTGGTGGAGAGTCTGGACTATAGTGGGATTTGCTCCACCGCAGGGTACTCGGGGGGGTGGTGGTGGGGGTTTATACCCCTATTGCTGATGCCTGGCATTGGGCACGGTGCCAACAGGTTCTTCTGCTCCAGAGAGTCCTATTCTATTGTATATTGTTATTATATTTCATTTTTTATGACCCATTATTAACAGTGTTTCAGAAGTTACAAGTTTCTTAACAGTGGTGGTGATGGGCAACATCACACACTTTCCAAACCCACCAGTGAAGCTACCTCCACCATGTTTATTCTGTGTGTAAGATGTAATAAAGATGAAGGAAATGACTCGTCAAAGTTTTCTTTGGGGTCTATTTTGTCTTGCACGTATGTCCCCCTCCATCACGAATGAAGTTTTAAATATATGTTTAAAGCCAGAACCTTCTCCAGAACCTGAGTTGTTCTAGATGTTAAAGGCCATAATCCATTTGTGTTCAGTATCCTTGTGATGTCATTAACAGGTGATGTAAAGTGACTGTTCTGCTATAAGACCTCGAGCAGATGTTCAAGAGAAATGGACATCAGGACTCTTTTAAAGTCTGAAGGGTAAATGGAGAGATGGCCAGATCAGTGAGTCCCAGTTGCCACACCAATAAGCTGTTTAGTCTTAAACCATGACTGGATTAACTGGTTCTGATCCCACACTCGCTGTGAGAAGAAGAGTCATACGCTGTGTCTTATTACTGCAGGCGTCCCTCTGGAGCTCATTTCCATTGGTTTAAATGTCAGAACACCCTTCAGCCGTGCTGTTGTTCGACTCCTCCTGGCTCGCAGTGACGCGTGTCGTCAGTCTGTCGGACTTTAGGCCTCCTTCTCAGTAAACATCATGTTTTTCCACTTCTGTAACTCAACCCAGACTAACTGAGGTCACACCGAGCTTTAATTATGGGTCATTAAGGCATTAATGCCCATTGTTGCTACCTGACGCGGGCGTATGCTCAGTGCAGATTGTCTTAGGGATGCGGATCAGGTAGCTGCTATTGATGGTTAGTGTTATATAGAATTGTGACTTACTTTCACAAACGCTGTGTCCGAAAAGTATTCTGAGACCGGACAGGCTAATTTTGCAAGTGTTGTGTGCATTTGCACCAACAGAAATAGGTTCTGGAACATGAAAAGTTTGTTCGCAGCAGGAACCAAAGATTAGATTGGCTCAAACCGCTGTGGGCGGGGCTAGTTGAACAGGAGCAATGAGATGCCATTCGTCTCATGTGTGTAACCTTCTGCGTCGTCTTATCACCAAAAGTTGATCCATGTTGGATCCAAGTTTGCTTTTTGGAGAAAAACTAACGTCTGTAACACAAACGCAGTTTAGTCTGTACACGCTACCGTCTTCTCACTTCCGTTTACTGACCCTGTGCAGCCCCTCTGTTGATGACGTACACTCGGTTCCACTCACACTGGTGTAAATGTGGGATGAAGAAGAAACTCCAAGGTTCTTATAAGCCCAAGTGGAACCAGTTCAGAGTTCTTTTGGTGGAAAAGGTCTGACCACTGGCAGCAAGGCTTCAGGTCAGTTTGCATTTTCCAGTTTCAGTCACATCCTTTGATGGAATAAAGGATTATAACAGCAGAATACTGTTTGCTAAGGAAACGAGGGGAACTCTGTTTTATGCCCAGGTGTCCAATATTGGGGAGCTGTTTGGAGCGGAAGATAATTGGTTCCCTTATGCTACCATAAAAATCTACCGTAAGCTATTTTAGGTTGAAAATCCCCAATTTAACGATAAACACTAAAGGCAGTGGTTGACAAGCTGCTTAACATTAGCGAACCCATGGGTAAACCAGGCCAAACAAATCATGTAAGTTGGTATTTCTTATTCCTTGGCTCCCCCTACAGACAGGAAGTGTAACGTTTTTTCTGTATGAACTGAGAGATACTGAAGCAGCGTAACAGTGTAGCTCCAGGGCTCCCCCTACAGGTGGGGAGTATAATTCACTTCTACTCCACTGCAGTAAATAAAAATCATCATTTGAGCACCTCCTCATGGACAGCTTTACACACAGCTGGACTGGTAATCTGGCATTCCGGGCATTTTCCCGGTGGGCCAACAGTGCTCAGGGACTGGTACCCTCATTTATAAATCACTTCTGTCCGCATGCCCACCCCCATCACTCATAACTTTAGTGCAGATGTGTCACTTAAATCTTCTTAGGTGATAAAAATTTTTACATTTTTTGTCCAGGTCCAGCCCTGGCTGTACACATGCATTTGTGGACAAGCTGAAAGATACAGAAGCAGCATCTGAAGTGGAAGAAGCATGTGGACTGAGACGGTAGAGTAACATTACAAGGTTTTACAGTAATATGACTCGGGTTACGTAGTGTTAAGCAGCTCTAGAGGGAGGTTACATAGTGCAGTAGCAACGATGGTGATAATATTCTCCCTATTACTGGAACATTGAAACATACTGTTTTGAAGTAAAACTGCCTCATAATGTTGCTTTAACAACAACTGTTTGACATCCTGGTCAATAGCTTACAGGGTCGAAAAATAGCTCACAGGGTCAAATACAGGTTTTTATCTTTCTAATCAAAGCTGCCGACAGCACCTGAAATCCCCCAGTGTAGTCACAGTGCAGGGAGGCCAGTTCTTCTGGAGAAGGTGCTGAACTGATGGGTCTGAGCTATAAAATGTGCTTTACTGCTGTGACCTTTGTACTGTGGCTCAATGGTTGATAGGGCAAGGCCACATTCAGACATCTTTGTTTCATTACTGTAAAGCCGTCCTCCATCCCATCACCCCCCACCTCCTTCTTTATCGCCTCCTCCTCTCAGTTCGGAAAGATTAGTGTTAATGATGTGTCTAGAAAGGGTTATGGTACAGTCTAAGATCAGTTGAAGTAGTTTTAGGGTGTTTTGGTGTAACCAGTAAATCCCAGTTACTAACTGGGACGGATGTAACATGTCAAATTCAGTATTTGGTTTGATTCTGTCTTTTGTCAATACAGGTGTTCAAAAATAAACAAGGCCTGAAACGTACCTTATTTAAGCCTCATTATTATTATTCCCGTCCACTCCACTGCAACAAATACAAATTGTCATTTGCGCACCCCTCGTGGACAGCTGTACACGTGCATTTGTTGACAAGCTGAGAGACACAGAAGCAGCGTCTCACGTGAAAGAAGCATGTGGGCTGAGGCATTCGAGTAATATCACAGGATTTTACACTAAAATGACTCGGGATACACATCGTTACTCGGTTCTGGATAGAGGGTCTCATGCAGCTCCGAAGTTCAGAAGTTGGAATAACCAACGCCATTCCATTCGTTACAGCCAGTGGAGCATCAGCATGATTCTAAAGCTGCGGTTTCATAAAATTGCTGCATAATGTTGCATTTAAAGGGGACGCGGAACCCATTTGCTGATTTCATTAACAATATTGTGTCTGGAACAGTTTAAACCCATTTCCTTGTAATTGCTCATTTACAGGCAGCTAACAGAATAAAGTCAATACGTCAGTAAACATTTGTCCTTCTATGTCTAGTCAGTGATTAAATTATTGGTTATCTTCAAGATTATAGATATTGCCTTCTGGACTGTACTTCTGGGCTTGGACCTACATGTCCCATCCCAATAATATCCTGGTCTAGTCCCTGTAGAGACATACTACCAATAAAATAGGACTCTCTGGAGCAGGTACACATGAACCTATTGGCATTTGTACCCGAGAGGAGGAAGAGGTGAGGTGGTGATCATCCAACATTCTGACCTCTTGTCATTGAATGCAGTCCGGTTCTCACAGCAATGCTCTAATATCTAGTAGAAAGTCTTCCCTGGAGATTAGACAGTCTAACAAAAGCTGGATAAACCATTTTTAATCATCTTGATTTCAGAAGAAACTGTGAATGAGCAGGTGTCCCAGTATTTTTGACCATATTGAAAATATGATGCATACTGGTTTAGAACTATTGGCAATGATGCTGAAACACCCACCTATGAGGTACATTAGTCTGATGCTGGGGAGCTGTGTGGAACTGTACTGGTGCCTGATTTGGTTTTATAGGGCAGCTCTCTGGCAGTAATGTGGCTCTAGGATACCGAATGCAAACATAATTGGTGTCATGAGGACACTAGAATCAAGGACACATGACTACTGTCTCCAGAGAGAGAGAGTGAGAGAGAGAGAGAGAGAGAGAGAGAGGGAGTCAGAAACACACACAGGAAGAGCGAGACGGAATAATGACGATGTGTAAAAGACTCGGAATATGTATGAAACAAGAAGGGGAAGAAGTTCGAGTGGATAAAGTAGTGAATTAACTCCGAAGCAAGGGATCAAGAGAGCACAGGTTGAGGAAAGGGTGAGCAAGAAGGAGGAGAACAGGAAGACAGAGCAAGAGGTTAGGGAATGAAAAGGTTGGCGGTATGCTGCCGGGCCTACCCTCACAATTCTGGTCCAAACCCATTCTTAGGGATCGACACTTGGGACCAAACTGGCCCGAATCCATCGTTCTAATGGAGCTCACCATTGACCAGCCCTGTTCCTGCCCCAGCTGTGAGTAACCCACCCTTCATACACACTCTTATAAATACAGATGCTGAGAAAGGTTCTTTGAGGGATTACACAGAAGAACTTGGTCATTTGCTTCACTTTACTCCAAGAAAGGTTCTTCTATAGGAAATTCTCTGCTGCCATTGCATCAATGCAACCCACTTGGAGGAAAGTGCTGGGTCCCCAGCTCTGACACCTGACAGCATGTCATCTGTGCCAGCTTTGCACTGCATGCAGTGTGGGACGAGAACATCATCTTGCCGATAGATCATGGCCAATTGTGCTTTCACACTCAGATGTTGATGGCAAGCAATGTGGTTTTTCTGTAGCATTGCTCAAAGAATCTTTTTTGGTACCTTTATTTTTAAAAGTGCAGTGGTCTGATACTACAGCTAAGCTCGCTTCAACCAGTTGGGTCGATTGATTTAACTGGGTTTGTAATCTGGGGTTTTATTTTTTTCGTCTTTGGGTTTTTGGGCATAATTGTAGACAACCCCTAACATATCTGCATGCCATAACAAGGGTTGCTGGTTTTCTGTTCTTCGTTTCTGTTCGGTTTCTTGGTGCTTGGTGGTGGGTTGCTCATTCATTATGCTCTTTGTCTTAAACATCTAGAAAGGGTAAAATATTGATCTGGGATCAGTACGTTTTGTAGATGTGCTGCAGGAGATGGAGTTTTATGGAAGGAAGTCTTGTTGATGGAGCTCAGGGATGTCTAAGGCCAGAAACGTACTCGACGCAAGAACGGGAATACGCAAATGACGACTCTCAACAAAGGCATGGTGCTGCTGTATGAACTTGATGTGCAGTCGTACTTTACTGTGGCTGTTAAAACACTCATTACTCAGGGGGGTGATGGAGGACAAATCATCAAATCAAACTGGTCCACCAAGAATTGGAAAAAGCACACCAGCGATGTACGAAACAAAGTCTGCACTGAAGAACTTCCTCAGATCTTTAAGGTTCAACAATTCTTGTGCTTTGATTATGTTAGTGCAGTGCTTAAAGTCCTTCCACTCCATATGAACATCCCTGACAAAGCTTCTCCAAGCAGGAAGAAATGGGGGACTTTGGCTCTTTTGTTGTTCCAAGCATATTATGGCTCCTGTGGTACATATGCAAGAAGTCTGACTCTGATGTTTTGTGAATAAAGACTGACTGATTTCCTTTGTATTTGTTTGTGTGTGTGTGTGTGTGTGTGTAGGTGGGGGGTGTATCCTCAGGATGCAGGCCAGCCGAAGAAAGACAAAGCTCCTGGGTGTAATGATTATGATCAACTTCCTGATCTATATCCTGGTAGAGGTTACGCGGAGCTACGGCCAGGGCAAATCGGATGTCATGGGAGCGCATGTTCCACCAAATCGTTTCTGGAAGAAATTTGAATTCAGTGAAGCATTCTGGAATCGTGAGCAACAGCACCTAGACCACATCCACAACCCTTTGATTGCTTCAGCCCTCTCCACCACCAATGCAACCCTTCAAGAGGTCCCACATTTGTCTGATTGGCTTAATTACACATCTCAGACAGACCCTTGCAAGCCAGACATGGGTGTGACCTTGCAGATCAAGGATTATAACTCCCTGCCCCAGCGCTTCAAGGACTTTCTGCTGTACATGCGGTGTAGGTCGTATCGTATGCTGACAGATGCACCTAGGGCTTGCTCAGATCCACCTTTCCTGCTGTTAGCCATTAAGTCTCTGGCACCGCACTTTGATCGGAGGCAGGCAATCAGACAGTCTTGGGGTCGTGCTGGCATCCTTGGCAAACATCGTGTTGCCACAGTCTTCCTCCTCGGCAACACTGAAGCGAGTGACTACTTCCCGGACTTGTCTGCTATGGTTAAACATGAGGCAAAGCTTCGTGGCGACATCCTTCAAT
The DNA here is from genome assembly GCA_034509495.1 of Acestrorhynchus altus. Lineage (NCBI taxonomy): Eukaryota > Metazoa > Chordata > Actinopteri > Characiformes > Acestrorhynchidae > Acestrorhynchus > Acestrorhynchus altus. The sequence continues at coordinate 48,623,497 of CM067502.1, read as the reverse complement.
GGGATTACCGTGACACCTTCTTTAACCTCACCCTGAAAGAGGTACTCTTCTTGGAGTGGCTGGGCAACCGCTGCCCCTCGGCTCATTACATTTTCAAGGGTGATGACGATGTCTTTGTCAACACTCATCACATCCTGAAGTACCTCAGCAAACTCTCCGGCACTGCGGCCCGGGATCTCTTTGTAGGAGATGTGATAACCAATGCTGGACCTCATCGGGACAAGAAGCTAAAGTACTACATCCCAGAGAGTGTTTTCAAGGGACCCTACCCACCCTATGCCGGTGGAGGAGGGTACCTCTACTCAGGCAGTGTGGGGCTCCGTTTGAGGAACGTCTCTCGCCATATCTCGCTGTACCCTATTGACGACGTCTACACAGGCATGTGCCTCCAGAAGCTGGGACTAGTGCCAGAGAAGCACAAAGCTTTTAGGACGTTCAACATTGAAGAAAAGTACAGAGAGAATGCCTGTGCATACCAAAGCTTGATGCTGGTGCATCCCAGGACCCCTCAGGAGATGATAAAAATCTGGGACTGGATCAGCAACCCCAGGTTGAACTGCTAGTGACCGCTCTGAATTGCTTTGGTGATGCAAAGTTAAATGAAGCTGCTAGAAAGACTCAAGCCCAGATGCTGAATGTCTGCTAATGGAAAGGTGACCATGAGATGGACTGCTAGTGAGAGACTGTTCTGATCCAGAACTTCACTTCTCTCAGATTGAACAGTGAGGTAGTAGCTTGAATCAGGGACTGTGTCTTAAATTACTAGCAAAAGAATGTTGGCTGTACATTGGATCAGTGATGCTGAGGTAAATTGCTAGTAAGACACAGGTCAAGATGCTGGATTTTAGATCCCATGCTGTTCTACAGGACCAAAATCTTAGCTTGAGTCAGTTCCAATTCTAAGTATTATCCAGTCGTGAGTGTTCTCGATTGCAGGCTTTCGCTGTTCAGATCAGATGTCGGGTTATGCATTCTGACTTTACTGACACTCTATCTTACCTTTTGATTTCAGAAGAAACGAGGAATCGTGTGTCCCAATACTTTTGTCCATATTGGCCATAGGTTTAGCTTCATTTCTCATGATCTAGATGAATTCACCAACAGATTTTGGATGCTGCACAGCTGCAAAGGAACTGTGGAGGGTGAAGCTTTCAGCTGGAAGTTATATGTGGTCCTTCAACCATTCAGATGTTGGCATGTTCGTATCACCCTGTCTTCATGTTTGCTTCAGGGAACCCCTGCCACTGATCACAGCCTTTCATGGCAGGAGCTACACTATGGGTTAACCTTAAAGGATCTCACAGTGTGATGTGGTTTACAGTTTGTCCCATTGAGTTAAATGGGACCTGGGACCAAAGTAGGTCCCTATGAAATTTCTGAATGAACATCTCTTTCCCTTATAAAGAAATAATGTGTCATCAAAAATGCATCATTGTGGAACTCATAGGGCCCTACCAAAGGTCATCTCATCAATCCTATGAAGATGTTTAGGGTTCTTTTGTACATGTTTATTCACATTATTGACTTTTATTGAAACTGTTGGCTACAGTTTTACAGTCATTGTAAATATACCCTATATTTATCTCATATCTAAAACCGAACGATTTGAAGATGTACTGTTTACTGCATCATCAGATACCTGTTGTGGTTTCCTGGGTCAAGTTTTCAGCTTGGTTTGAAACGCCTCTCTAAACCCAAGTGCACTGTATAAAATGCAAAAGCCATATATTTGTCTTACACTGAAAAATAAAGGTGCTACAAATGGTTCTTTGAGTGATTCCATAGAAAAACCACGTTTGGTTCCAGAAATTGAGGTGTGAGTATTATTATTTTTAAAATGTACATGCACTATATGTCCAAACATTTATGGACAGCCCTAATGAATGCATTCTATTCTATTCTATTCTATTCTATTCTATTCTATTCTATTCTTCAAATTGCACCCATTGCTGACACAGATGTTGAAATGCACAAACAGCCATAACATTAGGATGCATGGTGGGTCATTCTCAGCACTGCAGTCACACTGACATGTTAGTGTGTGTTGTGCTGGTATGAATGGAGCAGTGCTGCTGGAGTGTTTAAACACTGTCGACTATATTAGACACTCCTACGTAGTTGCTCCACCTTGTAGATGTAAAGTCAGAAGCTCATGTGTCTGCACAGTTTATGTTGGTCGTCCTTTAGTCCTAGTGTTCAGTCCAGCAGTGACATTTAAAGGTTTGAACACTCCAGTCTAATCTGCACATACCAGCGCAACACACCACCACGTCAGTGTCACTACATTGTTGACAATGACCCCCTACACACATAATACCTGCACTGCAGTGGTCGAAATCCTGGAGGGGTGGTGATCATCCAACCTCCTCACCTGATCTTCAATGGTCAGGACCCCCAGGACACAGGACCAGCGCAGAGCAGGTATTATGTGGGTTGTGGGTCATTCTCAGCACTGCAGTGACACTGACATGGTCGTAGTGTGTTGGTGCGTGTTGCACTAGTATGAGTGGATCAGACCCACCACCCACATAATAGCTGCTCTGTGGTGGTCCTGTGGGGTCCTGAGCATTAAAGATCAAGGTGAAAGGAGGAGAATAAAGTCTGCAGAGAAACAGATGATCATTATCTTCAGCCTTTATGGACTTAATGGATATTCAGAGTTTTTTCCATATTAATAAACATTCTTTATAGCTTCTGATCATCATAATATTAATTTGGTTTTGAAAACATTTTCTATGTAGATGATCCTGTACATTGATTATCTGATGACAGTGGCTCCTTTCATATGTCACCTATATATTAGGCAGGAATGGAAAAGACCATTCTTAAAGTTCATGTGTTGGAAAAATGGACATAATGAGAGGGATCACCAACCCTGCTCCTGGAGAGCTGCTTTCCTGAAGGTCTCAACTCCATCCCAAATCTAACACACCCCATCCAGCCATTCTGAACTTCTGAAGGTGGTAATTAAGTGGATCAGGTTGGGTGGATTAGGGTTGAACCTGAAGTCTGCAGGAAGGAGCTCTCCAGGAGCAGGATTGGTGACCTCTGCCGTAACTGGGATGTATCAGATTTCAGTCCCACATGAAAGTGGCGCAAATCTGATACTCTAAACACTGCCACAGATAACGCATCTGCATCACATATCATGAAAAAGATCTAGGATATTGAACTGGGCGTGCTGTGTGAATATTGCCTCTGAAGATATGCAGAAGTGTGGACTGCAAGGCTAAGAGGGCCTTGCTGGTTGAACTGGTTGACCAGCTTTGTTCGTGACCAGCACAGAGTATGTTTTTGTATGAGTCTGGTGGTTTAGTAGTTTAGTAGGTCTACAAGCTTAATCAACCTCACCAAGCTTGACTGTACTGGTCAATCAGCAAGTATATACACACTACCGGTCAAAAGTTTTAGAACATAAATAAAACAGTAAATAAAAGTAAAAAATAAAAATAAAACGACACAGGAGCACTTTGTGGTTCTATAATTCCAGACTGTAGTTCATCTGTTTCTCTGCAGACTTTATTCTCCTCCTTTCACCCTGATCTTCATGATCAGGACCCCACAGGACCACCACAGAGCAGATATTATGTGGGTCATTCTGCAGTGACACTGACATGGTAGTGGTCCTGTGGGGTCCTGACCATTGAAGATCAGGATGAAAGGCTATATATACAGTGTGTATATATATATATATATATATATATATATATATATATATATATATATATATATATTATATATATATATATATATATATATATATATATATATACATACAATTATTTAGAAAATCTTAACATACTGGTTGTATATCTATATGATCACATTTATTCCCCCATTATGATACACTGGAGCAGATTTTAAAATGTATATAATATAACTAAAGTTAAATGTATCACATATTTCAGAAAATCCCTTTAAATATTTAATATTGATTTGCTCACTAAGAAAAACCAAAACAAGCTTGAGCGCATGCGCAGACGCGTGTGGCTCGAAGCTTACGGGGATGGGCGTGTGGGCGGGGCTGTAAGTAGATTGACAGTGTGTCCGAGCACTCGCCCCGCCCACCCCAGACTGCAGGTACGCATATCCGGGGTCATGGCGCTGGCAGCGGGCAGCTCGCTTCGCTCTCTCCTTCTCAGAACCGCGGCGAACGTGGGCCGAAGCTCGGGTTTAAAGCCCCGGTCAGCTCCGGCCCGGACCGCGGTCACCTCTACCTCCGGAGCGGTCCTGCCCAAACCGGACAAGGTCTGTTTTCTGTCCCTCTCACTGACCGACACCGCAGGGGCGGGGCTGTGGGCTGTGGGAGCCAATCAGAAGCCCGCTCAGCTAGACTGACAGCGCCTGCAACCAATCCGAGTGTTGTTTTGACATCGTTGCGTATAGACGGAAGGCGTTCAGGTTATTTATGATTTTAAACCATAAAGACTGATTATGTTTTCTCTCACAGTCCGATATAAATGACCTTTATTAACGAAGTAAAACGTGTATAAGACGATAAAGTACAGATGTAGTCAGGAAAGGCCCAAAGCAAGGTTATATAATGTACCAGAAATATAACCTGGTTTAATTAATATTAATGTGTTTTATTACGTATTAAATAAGAGAAAACATATCCACTGAATATCATCATAAAGATGATATTAAATGGTTAGAATAACATACTATGTATAGTTAACAATACATAGTAGGAGTGTGTGTGTATACATATATATACACACACACACACAGGGGTTGGACAATGAAACTGAAACCCCTGTCATTGTAGTGGGAGGTTTTATGGCGAAATTGGAGCAGCCTGGTGTCAAATCTTCATTAATTGCACATTGAACCACTAAGAGCAGAGTGTGAAGGTTCAGTTAGCAGGTAAGAGCACAGTTCTGCTCAAAATATTGCAATGAACACAACATTATGGGGGACATACCAGAGTTCAAAAGAGGACAAACTGTTGGTGCACCCTGGCGCATCTGTGACCAAGACAGCAAGTCTTTGTTATATATCAAGAGCCACGGTATCCAGGGTAATGTCAGCACCACCAAGAAGGACCAACCACATCCAACAGGATTAACTGTGGACGTGAGAGGAAGCTGTCTCAAAGGGATGTTGGGGTGTTAACCCGGATTGTATCCTAAAAATGTCCTTCCCAAGACAAACTGACGCTGTATTGGCTGCAAAAGGAGGCCCTAATTCACCATATTAATAAATTACTGTGGTCTAAAACCAGGTGTTTCAGTTTCATTGTCCCATGTATATATATATGGGATCATCATGGTTAAATTCTAAGATCTCTTGAAGTCAGTAATTTGTAATTCAGTACATTTAAAGCTCTTTTCTGTCTTTGGTCTCCTCAGACCCCGCTCGGCCTGACGCGGATGGCGATAATAGTGGTTCCATTCTTGTACCTTGGTACGTGCATTAGCAAAAATTTCGCTGCTCTTCTGGAAGAGCATGACATCTTTGTTCCTGATGATGATGACGATGATTGAACCCAGGTGGGTAATGGTTATGTTTAAACTCGAAGGCGTACTCGAAGGGACCGCAGTGGTGTAACATTGTCACTGAATAATATCCGTCTCAGAAAAGGTCAAGAAATTATTTTATGGTATTGAGTAATATTTCAATTAAATTCTTCTTAATGACAGTTATCAGCTAATGTTAGTTAGAGTTGATGAAATAATCCTTGTCTGCATTGAAAGCACACTCTTACCACATAACATCAAAATGACTGTATAGAACCATGTTTTAAGCCTTTCAGTTTCAGCTACAATCAGTTTCTTTGCTCCTAAAATGGAGGTCAGTGGGGCTCCGACAGATACACTAAACCAAATGATTAGTACGTACAGTGAAATAAACACCAGGTTCTTCATCATTATAATAAATGCCAATAAATATGATGTTGCTGAATGCAATCAAATCCTCACAACAGTGCTGAAAATGCCTCTGAGGCTTGTTTTGTTGGTGGTTTTCTGAGTGATCCTTTCTGTTTTCCAGTCTGACCACTGTACTTTTCTGTATTGCAGAGGAACTTATGAAGAGGTGCACATATATGACGCTAAAGAGGGATCAATGCAATAATGTTCCAGCCCGTAACCATCTGTTTACACTCCACCGTTCATCGCATGATGCCAAAGTTTGCTTTTAGCTACTTAACGTTTTACACTTACATGCGAGGCACAACCTTCTCAGCGTGTAGTTTTGTTTTGATGAAATAAAAACGTCTTGACTGTTTCTTGTCCAGGATCTTTCATTTTGGAACCAGGATTGATGTATTTCACTAAAAATCAAGGAGAACTGACTGAATGTTTCGGTCTTATATTCAGTAATCAAAAAAGCTTTAATCATATTTCTGCAGCGAAACATTTAATGTTTCATTTGGTTTGAAAATAATCAAACATTTATAAACTGATTTTACTCAAATGCTCCATTTTAACCCATTCATTTCCAACACTCTCGTGAGCGCCCTCTGGTTTCTGATCCCGATTTTATAGACAGTGTACACGTACATTTGACGACAAGCTGAGACGTACAGCGGCGTCTGGATCTTACAGTAACACGACTCTGGTTAGGCAGCGTTTAGATTTTTAAAATAATTTATTTTTAATTACTGAAGTTAAATATTCTCATAAAATAACAGCATAAATGTCCTGCATCCTTTAGGGTCTCAAATAAAAACAGTCTTTTGCATCTTTATTGAACAAATCAGTGCATCCTGCTGTCTGAACACTAGAAAAGGTGCTGTATGTGTACATCTCCACCACATCCGTAACGTGTTCTCATTACAGCCTCTGTCCGTTCAAGTTCTTATTGGCTGGTGCTGTTTCCATTGTGATGCTCCTCCTCCAGGGCAGCGTTGGCCAGTCTGAGGTGTTCTTTAAGAGTGATGGTCTCTCGGTCACTGAGCCCCTTTATTTCACACAGCTCCACATATACGGCCTTGTAGCGCTCACTCAGCTCCTGCTTCTCCTACAAACACACACACAGTTCAACCTATTATTTAAATCTTTATTATTCAATCAGTTCTATCTCAGACTCTATTTTTACTCTATAAAGCTGTGATGTGCTCCGTTCTAGATAACTAGTCAGAATTGTTCATAAGGTGTTTAATAGAAGACTTTAATGCCCCTAAATGATGCCCTCTGATGCCCGAGATGCTGTTTAACATGGTTTAGAGAAGCTGTTGCCCTAAATTATCATCTGGCTGTTTAACTATTACTATCATTCTATACCACACTCATAAAAACGTGGTGGTGGAAGCTTCACTTCTGGATAGTACATAAAATGACCGTGTTTGGGTTGTAGTCATGATCACCTCGTCTTCCACCACCAACCACTGAATTTTAAAAGAATTAAAGAAAAAGAGCAGAAATGTCCCAGAATAATGTTGGAAAGGTAATCGCTGGTATTATTATTTAACTCATGTTCTCAATAATGAACCATGTTCATGTAACAGTGCATCTCAAAGAATATTTGAATATTGTGATAAAGTTCATTGTTGTTCATAATTTCATTCAAATGCTGTCGTTTATATTTATCACTTGTAAAATGAAATATTTCAAGTTGTTTTATTTACCTGTTTTCCAGAATCTTAATGATTAGAATATTTAATTTCTAGTTTGAATGATCACTAATCAGACAGTCTCAACATGTAAAATCAAACAAGGCTTTAGATGTTATAAATATAAAATATGTAAATTGAATTATGAAAAATTCAATCAAATCAATGAATCACGTTCAGTGTTACCTTGGCTATAGACTGAATTTCTTTCCTGAGACAGCTGATTTCCTTATGCAAGTACTCAATCTCATTCTCCTTCATCCGCAGAAGCACCTGCAACACACACACACACACACACACACACACACACCTTTATTTAACTGACTGTAATAAACCTGTAATAAGTAAATTCTTACCATACAATGAAAAACAAGGACAGGGAACTGGGAGAGGCAGATCTGATCCATGATGTACTGGTTTTGACCACTAGATGGCAGAATCTCAATACATTCAAACAGCATCTACACACTGACATCTAAGTCCAGAATAAATCCTAAATACATAAATATAATCTAATAAAAACATTATGGGTGATATTGTGTTCCGCAGAAATGATTAAGGTCAGGTCCATATCGTGTACGGACAGTTGATAACCTGATTATCGTGATTGTTGTCTAACGTTTGTGTACCTTCACCATCTCATTCATTGCATAATCATTCTGTTTGAAAACTAGAAGTAACCCATAGCGTGTCGTATAGGTCCCTCTAGTGTGGTTAAACAGCTCTGACCAATCATGGCATGGATGCCACAAGCCCTCTGAAGGTGTCCTTGATCATCTGAAGGTGGGCTTGATCTGGATCCTTTGGGTTATGAGGTGGGGCCTCCATGAGAATCAGTGAGCCTCTTGTTTTATTATCCTGTCACCAGGTCACTGGTGGTCCTTTCATAGAGCACTGCTAGTAGGTACTGACCACTGCATACTATGAACACCCCACAAGACCTGGCATTTTGCGGATGTTCTGACCCAGTCACCTAGAACATCACAATTTGGTTCATCAAAGTTTCTCAGGTTCTTACGCTTGTCCACTTAACTGCTTTTACTCACTGACATCAAGAACTTCCACCAGAACACTTCACCTGTCAGGGGTTTTAATGTTATGGCTGATTGAACTGTGTCTGTACTTGGCCACTGTATGTCTGTGAAACAGTGACATCTGCTGGTCATGTGCAGTACTGTAGCACAGTGTTTCTCATCCCTGGTCCTGGAGGCACCCCTACCTCTCATATTTTAGAGCTTCCAAACACACCTGATGCAATTAATCAGCTCATTAACAAGCCTCTCAAAGCTGCAGGGGTGTGTCAAAGCTAAAACATGGCAGGGCAGGGGTGCCTCAAGGTCCAGGGTTCGAAAAACACCGCTGTAGCAGAAGTGAATGGTACAGTGCTGCTTACCTCCAGCTCTGAGATGCTCTGCTCATAACTGCCCATGGAGGCGACTCCAGGCCGCTGACCTGTGATGAAGGAACGCATGAGGCTCATCTCCTCCGTCAGACGTGCCTGCAGCTCCTGTTTGAACACGAAGAGGAAATGGATGAGAGCAGCATGTCAGTTTACACGCTCTTTATCTGTAAAGCCTGGGGTTGGCCGAGATGGTCTGAGGTCACTGCGAAAGGACGGCAGCCAAGCTCGAAAACAGTTCAACAGGATGTTGTGGTTGTGCTGATAGAGCTTAACTGCACTAAAGAAGGACGACCCGTGACAAAATGAGTGTTCTACCAGGGCTGGGAGGACGAAGGCCAGCAAGAGCTTACTACGAATCACACACAGCTTCACCAGACCCTTCAGTACTGGTGCAGGAACACTGAACACCACTGGAGCTCAACACACTTAGTACCATAGTTCTTTTACTTCAGCTTACAGATGTCCATACTGGTACAGCGTGACCTTAGTACCGGTTTGTAATGGTACACCAAATGTGTAGACTAGTCCCTGTAGAGGAGTACTGCCAATAGTATAGAACTCTCAGCAGAACCATGTCTAGTACCAGGTGGGGTCTAGAGGGGTGTAGAGACCCCCATCATTGAGCTGTGGAGCAGTGCAGCTGAGTTCTCTGGAACGATGGAGCTCCATCCAGTACTTTGTGGAGTGGCGAAAGAGGTGGAGTGGGTGATCATCCAACATCCTGACCTCACTAACAATCTTGTTACTGAATACAATCAAATCCTCACAGCAATGCGTCTTCCTTGGACAGTAGAGCCATAAAAGAGGATAGTACCTCTTTAGTACCATTGCTTGTCGAAGTAATGGTGAGTAAACAAGCAGGGGTCCCAGTACTTTTGCCCATGCAGTGTATTTGCAGCCCCTGCAGTACCTGGTTCTCCTTCTGCAGCTGCTCCACCTCCTTCTCCTTCTCCTGGATCAGTGTCTGTTTGTGTCCAGCTGTGTGCTGCACTCGGCTCAGCTCCACACAGCGCTGGGAGTAACGCTCTGAGAGACCATCCAACTCCTGCTGCATCGACAGAGTCTCCGGCCTGAAAACACACACACACACACACACACACACACACACACACACACACACACACACACACACAGATTATGGCTTATTCATTGACTATGAACAGATGTAGCCTTTATTGATTTGCTGATCGTGTGAATGAAGCCATTGAAAATCAATTCTCTGCTCATGCAGAACAACTTTCTATGACAAGCTGCCAGTTTTACCCCACATCAGCGTTCTGCCCTCCTCCGACCCTCTGACCACTTAAAACTGACCGTCTCTTTCTGACCGAACGTCTTTCATTTAACTGAGTGAGGTTCTGTGGTTCTGTGGTTCTAACAGGTCACCTACACCACGTACACCATCATGGTTTTACTCTACATCACACACTGATTCAACACTGATTTAACCATAAGTTCCTGGAAGCTGGATTAGATCCTAAACATGTTGTTTATTGCACGACAAAATGATTATGACTGTATTTGTCTTTTGAAGATTTTAAGCATCATCATATTCCCACTCTGTCCCCGTCCCACACTGTCAGACCCCTCTGCTCCACAAATGATGAAATATTGACGTATGTTTCAATCAGGACAACAATTAATATCTATTTTGAAAGTTCTAAAATGAATTATATGGTATTCAGGCTAATAATCTAAACGTCACATTCAATTAAGATAAACGTTCCTGTGAATATAAAAAAAAACGAAAGTATGTTTTTAATTTTCTTTTTTTTTTAATTAAGGAAGTGCAAAGAATCAGCAATAAATGATTTGAAGTTCGGTTCAGACCACACTCACAGTGGGTCATGAAAGGGAACTCGAGAAACTGGGATAGAGTTCCTTCTGGCTTTGGCTGATGATGCTTGAAGCTGGACCTCCTTGTCAAGTAAGAGCAGAGCATGGAAGATAGAAGAGGAGGAGGAGCTGGGGCAGTGTGTGTGTTTGTGTGTGTGTGTGTGTGGGGGGGGGGGCTGTTAAAGGATTAATAAACATTGTGTTACTGTATTATTGATAACTGTATTTTTAAGAAGTAGCCCTATATGTTCTCTCTCTTTCACACACACACACACACACACACATACACACACACACACACACACACACACACACACACACACACCCCATAAAGCTACTACAGTGTAATCCAATTATGCAGAGCGAGAGAGAGTGAGAACAAGCGAGAGAGAGAGAGAGAGAGAGAGAGATAGAGCGAGAGAGAGAGAGAGAACAAGCGAGCGAGAGTGAGAACAAGCGAGAGAGAGAGAGAGAGAGAGAGAACAAGAGAGAGAGAGAGAGAGAGAGAGAGAGAGAACAAGTGAGAAAGAGAGAGAGAGAGGGGGGGGGGGGGGGAGTAACAGAGGCCTTTTGTACAGTCAGCCGAACCTGTTTGTAACAGTATTTATAATCCTGTGTTTATAATCTGATCTGGACAGAAACAGACTGACCAACAGTTTTTGGCTCGGTTGTTAATGGACACTATGTTGTGTGTGTCGCATCTACTTTCCAGAAGACAGTGTGTGTGTGTGTGTGTGTGTGTGTGTGTGTGTGTGTGTGTGTGTGTGTGCGTGTGTGTGTGTGCGTGTGTGTGTGCGTGTGTCAGCAGCAAAGTGTACAGTACAGAGCTACCATGATGATGCTTTCCTACTCTTTTGTAAATATCTTGCTCTTGGGCTGAGACTGATAGTACAGCCTGACCTGGTCATGTCGGTAGTTTTGTAATTGTTAATGATTTTGCGGGCAGTGACACAAGTGTTTCAGCCAATCAGAGCTGTTTAGAATATCGTCACTGCTGCCACATGCGGGGAAAGCCATTTCTGTTCGTATTAAAGTGGAAAACAAGCTACAGATGTCCGCGTACGGCTTGAATAAACGGTGTGAGAGGCTGCAGCAGCAGTACAACTGTAATCCACACTGTTATGGTTCAACTTTGGCAGTGAGTCCCCGGTTCATGCGTGCGCTTCTTCGGCAGCGGCTGCAGATATACAGCTTTCAGATACATGCAGATAAAAGGATGGATGAACATTTCCTGTATTAAATGATCCTCAGAGGACATTCACTCACAGCACTAATGCAGAGTTGGTCTGTTGTCCTCCTCTTAATCTCTCCATTTCTTCCAGATGGGCCTTCCTCAGAACCTCCATGGCTGAAAAGAACAAGAGACACAGATGAGGATGTGATGGAGAACAAGGGAGCTTTCTGAAGAGGTGAAGAGGTTCGGGATCTGCAGGATCTTACAGGGGCTTGAGGGATCGCATTAAATCACATGACCTGCAGTTTTGGCCAGCACTCATATGACTGAAACTAGTGCAGGCGGTTTGTTGTTAGCGTTAGTAGGAGATAATTGATCGTGAAAATGCATGAAATGATAAAGATAAAAATGAAAATAAAACACAACAACTAATAAATGAGTAAAAGAGTGCTATCACGATTATGTCGTCCTAATAACTCTTAACCACAAAGCATGGACGACGGTATTCACCTTGTGCTGCGTTCCGCGCCTCCTCCTTTAGCAGCCGCTCTTTCTCTTTCTCCGTCTCTCTCCTCTCTCGTTCATGATTTCTCTCCAACTCCTGCAGTCTCTCCCTGTGCTCTCTCTCCAACTGATCCAGTCTGGAGGTGCAGGGGGAGTCCGGGCCACAGGTGACTCCGGGTCTGGATTCGAGTCGGCCTTTGCGCAGGGCCTCGATCTGCTGCCTCAGAGACAGGACCTGGGGCGGTGGGGTGGGTGGGCGATAAGACACACATACAGATCCATGTATAGTACAGATTAGTGCTGCGCATTGGCAAAAAACCATCATCCACAAACACAACCCTAGTAAAGATGGAGTACTTTACTGGTTCTTGAACTGGTTCCATTCTAGCCCATAAGAATCTTGGTGTTTTTTAGCAAACCATCCCACATTTCCGCAAGTTTGGAACCGAGGATACATCACAGAATACGTAATCAAAGAGGGCGCTGCCCAGCCGTATCAAGCAGAAGTAGAAGAAGATCAGGTACTGGGTTCTTTTTCCATAAGCGTTTGCAGAAAGAGGAAACGGTGAAATGAGGGAGCTCCTGGATAGATTATTTGCTTGAGGGAGCTCGGACGCCTATGCCAAAGAATTCCTGAGGTTAGGTTAGATCTTTCTTTGCTGCTCTTCTGTTCACATTGCTTTGTAACTCTTGCTTCGTACACCAACTCATCTGGGATTATCAACTGTAAACAGCTCTTGGGCCAACCTACAAGAAATGGGCTCCTCCAGTCCTTTTGACATTTATGTAACATCTCATCCGGTGGTGGACCTGAGGCTTAACCGGGTGAGCTATCACACACTTGTGAGAGTTGGACCCAAGAGCAGAACAGTGAGATTTCAAAACGGATAAACCCATAAACAGAAAACACAGTGATGCTGGAATTAAGCCCAGGCTGCTTCATTGGTGGATGGGTTAAGTGTGCCGAAAGAAGGCCATTCCCAAAAGGCCAAGGGAAGACTGACCGCCCTGAGATAAAGGGGAGAACACTTCCCAGAAAATAAACAGTGCAGACTAAGAGAGGTGCTTGGTAACTGTGAGGAAACCTCTTCCTCTTTGAGGGGGAAACACCAGTGAGACAAATGAAGGGGAGTCCGGAAACTCTTAGCTTCAGGGAAAGAAATACAAAGAGGGGCAGCACCTACAATAACAGCCTTCTGCACCTGAGAAATGAAGGTGTGGATTCAGAGCTCAACTGAGACAGGACCCTGGAGCCGACCACTGAAATGAAATCCTGTATGCTCTCTTTGTAAGATCTAGTTAATGTTGCAGGTTTTGATCCATTACCTCTCTCTGGAGCACCTCATTGGTTGCTATAGGAGCCTGTGAACCAGCCGGCGACAACAACAACATCTCTCCAAAAGGGATCTTCTCAAAGTCCTCCCACTTCTTCTCAATGTCCAGCCCTTCCAGGGTCTCCGAGATCTCCGGCATCATATGAACCACCGAGGCCACTGTACCCTTCTTCAGCTGTACTTTGTCCCATGGACTCTCGCCTTCGCTCTCCAAGACTCCTTCCTGGAACCACTTAGTCCTGTCCTCCAGACGCCTTTCCTGCTCCCTGTCTCGCCCGACTCCTGCCTCCCGCTGATTGGTTAACGGAGACGACATCATGTCCACCTCATCCTGTACTGGGCTGGTGACCTCAGACCTGGAATTGTGTTGATCTGGATGAGTTGGAAAGTGTTCCTTATCGCTGCCACTGCTATCTGGGTGCCTGAAGAAGAGGGGATTAGTAATCGTGATTTAGGTCAGGTCACAAAATAAAGCATTTACGATTGTATACTGTTTATTAATATTCATAAAACTATGTCCTGATGGCTTCTATAGTAAAGACAACATGCCAAAAGTCATGGGATGTCAATATGTACATCTATTATGAAGTGGTGTTCCATCAGAGGACAGCTTGGGAGTGCCTCCACCTGTACAAGTTATGAGGTTTAACGTGCTGACGTGTTCAAGTGAGGCACGAAAGTGGGTGTCTGAAGGATGGGACATTCTATACAGGAGCCCCACATGCATATCCCACAGGTCAGTGCAGCGTCCTTTAGCTTCCATGGGATACGGGAGCAGAAGGTTGACCTCAGTTGACCTTCTCATCGAGAAGGCATCAGTTAACACCACGCCATGCACTTCATGTGCCCTCACAATAATGGGCAATATCAGCAGGATAATGCATTGAGCCATTGGCCAAGTTGTTTAGAATTGGTTCTATGACATATTCCAGGTACACATGTGACACCATGGATCGAGGAACGTTAAATGCCACAACTTTGAGAAAAGAATGTCCCAATCATCTGGCACCTACTATGGCCTCTTTTCCACTGCAATGCAAACTGTACATTAGGTTTTTACCAGTCACTGAAAATAGTTCTATATAGAGCCAGAAACGGTTCTGTTCTGTTCTTACTAATAAGAACGTAGTAATAGAACTTGCTAAGTGTGAGTTTTAAAACTGCTCTCTGGTATCTAGTTGTGGGACTGAGTTTCGGAGCTTAAAGACGAGACTTCACGAAGGTGCTCCGTACTGTCTGATAGCAGGAGATTCAGCGTGACGGATACGTCTCTGCAGAATGTCGATCCAGTTCCTCCTGATGCGTGAAGTCATGGCTGATAAGGTTACTTCTCCATCTCGCGTCTGGACATCAAAAGAAACACGGTCATGGACATCACTCATTTGAATAGTAAATTACTTTTCTATAATATTTTTATATTATATTATATAATATATTTATTTTATATGCTGACTACTCAAAAACTCAATATCAAATCTTCTTATATTATGAAATCCATTACATTAGAAATCTGATCTACATTGTAAAACAAAAACAAAACATCATACAAATGACTTCTTACATGTATTTGAAGACCATAGTTCTTATCTGCCTCGAACTCCACAACGCTCACGCAGCGACGAACATCAATCACTCCATCTGGCTCACAGCTCTGTTGGAGAAGAAGCATGAATATGGTTAATTGACTGTCTGTACACAATATCATAGAACCAACAGTGGTTACATTATGTTGAGAATGTCAGCTTGAAATCTGGTTTCTGGTCTAGATTGTCTCCATCTTCATTTTTGATAGTCTGGACAGCTCAACAGTCTGAATCAGACCCAGATACATTTGAAGGTGATTTGTAATCTGATTAGAATTCAGATTGGACTGAATGGCAAATCCTCACAGCAATATTCCACCATTTAGTGTAAAGCCTTCCCAGAAGGACAGAGACCGTGCATGCAGAAAAGCAGGATACACTCCCTTCATCAGAAACGTTGGTTGAGCAGGTGTCTACAAACTTCTGGGCATGCCACATTCGCTGCCCAGAAAATGCCCTTTTGCCCCACTTTCACTTTGAGGGAACAATGAAGCAGATTAGCGGGATCAGACCTACGATACCATCTGCTGGACAAAACCTCAGTTGTGCTCCTTTAACTGTTGGTGTCTCTGATGGGGATGGACGTGGCTCACCTCCTCAGCTTCTGGGTCAGTGTAGTATTTCAGTCCAGAAGAGTCGAGCACAAACCAGAACCTCCTCCACTGTGGACAGAGATGCAGGAATAAACCCATGTACATAGTAAATGCTGTTGCTGTCACTGTCAGACCTTTTGACAGTGTGAATCTGGCCGTTGTTCTTTACGTTGTGTTAAAAGTTCATGATCAATGGACTGAAAGAAATGCTCCAAAATGACTGGGAATAAGTTCTTTTTCATTAACTTCCAAAGAAGTTGCCACCTCATATCAATTTTTGAATCTTGTCACACACCCCACAGGTATTTATTGCCAGATCATCCTCATGCAACACCATCTGCAGGGGTCTGACGTTACTACCGAAGAACTGACGTTCTTTTGGCCAGACACTGTAATAAACAAACGCTGTAATAATTAATAAAGAAACCAATTCTGTTATTTGTGTTAATTAGTCTGATTATTATGAGTTTACAGTGTAAAAATGCCACAGAACTTGTTCTGATTGTAGTCTAACGTGGTACTTTACATTTTGTAAACATGAAAAATAAAAATCCATTTCGTCAAAAGGAAAACATTTGATAAGCAGACGCGTTCATTACAGCCCACGTTTTAAAGTATTGTACAGTATCTTGAACGTACCTCTGCAGTGTCGTCCAATAAGAACATCCAGCCCTGTTTAGAGTCCAGTGGGTCAAGCTTGAACAAAAGATCAACAAACAACTTTATAGCCAAAAGTAAGAGTTGAAAACAGCAGTCTGAGTCTAAATCCTAATCCCCTGCACGAGACATAAGAAGGCATGCAGCCAGTAAAGGGGACAAATTCCTGCATTTTCCTCGTATATTTTCCCTTGAAGTCCATGTACGACGTTTGTGTTCCACAAACGATCATAATTAAATAAACTATTTTCTGTCCCTTAGAATTAAGCAGGTTATTCATTTATATCACATGTGGATACAGTATATATGTGAATTAACTCTGTGTGGGTGGGTGTGGCTAAACTGTGGTTGGCTGAATGGGTGGGGTTATGTAAATGAGATGTTCTCTGGTATCAGACAAGCAGTGAACTCCAAATGTGCAGATTTTTTTAGGACAACATTTGGAAACAAGAACATTATTTACATTATTTTACAAACAAAACATTGTTACAATTATTTTTAACTTAAAAACTGCCTGAATGGGTTAAAAGGAAACATTTAAATTACATTTACACAAATTACAAATGAAGGAAAATAGCTTTTCAAAGGGTTTAAGGTACATATACAATATACAAAATCCTAAAATACTCACAGTCATGGTAGGATGGAGGATGGAGGGCAGCATAAAGAAAGGATGGAGAAAGCAGTGAGGCAGTGAAGCTGATCTCTGTGGAGGATCTAACTGTACTTTAGGAAACTTTACCCCAGAGCATCTCCTTCCTCTCACCTTTACTCTCCGTCAGTAACACAGAGCTCCGTAACAGCCTCACTGTCCTCTTCATCAAGCAGAGACTGTTCTCAGACTGTTCTCAGACTGTTCTCAAGCTGTTCTCAGACTGTTCTCAGACTGTTCTCAAGCTGTTCTCAGACTGTTCTCAGACTGTTCTCAAGCTGTTCTCAAGCTGTTCTCAGACTGTTCTCAGACTGCTCTCAGACTGTTCTCAGACTGTTCTCAGACTGTTCTCAAGCTGTTCCCAGACTGTTCTCAGACTGTTCTCAAGCTGTTCTCAGACTGTTCTCTGGCTGTTCCGTAAAACAATAACCCTGACAGCTCTCACACTTCTCTCTCTGCGGTCTGCTGGCTGCTCACGTGATCTGTAGTGCATTTCCTGGCGTGAGTGTGAGCAGGAGTCCTCACATTAAGAAGATATGAAACCCTGCTGTGTCCACTGCTGTAGATGTATGAGTAGACCCTGCTAACCCTCTCTACAGGAGAAATACCTGCACCTAACTACATGCATGGTTCCTGCTCCTGAACTAGAAACTTGACACCATTACCTCCTACCTAGTGTGTGTGTGTGTGTGTGTGTGTGTGTGTGTGTGAGGTGGGTAGAATTACATAAACCAGTCAACCTATTGTTGTCTTGCTAAAATGATGAAATCACAAAACTCACAGCTCAAAACTACGTAAATGGCTCATAGCCTAATTTATTAGGCCAAAATTCATTTCTACAAAACCCAATTTCGACTTTTCTTCAACCCGTCATCAAACAGACTGGTTTGGTGACTTTAAAGCCACAGGAATTCTCTCCAAAACTGTCCCAAACCACGTCAGTGTCAAAACCTGTAATATTTCTTTCATTTCATCCAGTAATTCTGGATTGAAAGTACATTGAACTGAATTAAGCTCTGTTTTATACCATTAACGCATTTGAGTGCACACTGTTAAAATAATAAAGGGTTCTACAAAGGGTTCTTGGAGTGATGCCATAGAAGAACCCATTTGTGAACGAGCTGTGAATGGTATGAAGTGGCACCATTATCAAGGACTTAAACTGGTTCCCCTCCACGGCACCACTCCAGAAGCCCATTGTAGCACCTTTATTTTAAGTGTGTGTAAGTGTGTGTGTGTGTGTGTGTGTGTGTGTGTGTGTGTGTGTGTGTGTGTGTGTGTGTGTGTGTGTGTGCGCACATTAGTACCTGCACCTCAGGCTGGCCACATGGCTTTCTCTCACGTCTATTGGACGTTCTGTGCTCTTCTCTCGACCTCTGCAACCGTGAACATAAACAAGACATAAGCAAGCAAAGTAGAAGAGAGACACCCGTCAGAGTTGCTGACACTATACAATATACTTTCAAAAGTTTGTGGACACCCATTCTAATGAATACATTCAGCTCCTTTAAGCTGCACCCATTGCTGACACAAATGTGCAAATGCACATTGCATGACTGATACCACAGTCCACCAACCAGAAATATCCAGCCGACAGCGTCCTGTGGGCAGCGTCCTGTGAGCACCGATGAAGGACTAGAGGACGACCGACACAAATTCTGCAGAAACAGATGAGCTTCTGTCTCTGACTTTACATCTATAAGGTGGAGACACTCGGTAGGAGCGTCTAATAGAGTGGACAGTGAGTGGACACAGTGTTTAAACACTCCAGCAGCACTGCTGTGTCTGATCCACTCGTACCAGCGCAACACACACTAACACACCACCACCACGTCAGTGTGACTGCAGAGCTGAGAATGACTCAACACCCACATAATGCATAATAGCTGCTCTGTGGTGGTCCTGTGGGGTCCTGGCTACAAAGTGCTCCTGTATGGAGCTGATCAAATGGACAGCAAATGTAGTCCCATCCTGCTGAAAGCTCTCTCCACAGTCTCAGGGTGACCCAGCCACAACATCCCCATTAATGCATGCACAGTGTTATCAGGTCAATGTGAAATCTACGCACTATAACCACAGTGACCACTCCTTGGTGGATAAGGTCATACCGAGCTGCACTGGCATCATCAAGCATCAAAACTGCTTTAACTATAAAGTACATCATACGCTTTTGTGAATCTGGCCACTCGACTTCATTTTAGTGGGTTTTTTTTTGCAGTTTTTAGAGAACTTTTGTCATTTATGTGGCATCCTTTGAGTGACCGACAGACACAGGAAGAGGTGTCAAAATTTACTCTTGAGAAACCTGTGTATGGCCTGAAACTGTGCTGTTGGTTTCTGATGACCCTCCCGTGTCCTTCTCATGTCGTCTCCTCTCCCTCTCTCTACGATCTCTGCCTCTCTCTCTCCCTCTCCCTCGTTCCTCCGGCTCCCCATATTCACCGTGGCCTTCTCTCCCATCCCCGTAGCTACGACAGGGAAGATATAGGGTGAAATAAGAATTATATGGAAGGTATTGCAGCAGGAAAGTTAAAATGATCTGTTTTGATTGGACACAATAATGAAGATTACCACTAGACATACCTGTGAATTAACACGGTTAACTGTACACTGGTAGACACATAGAATTGCTGAAAAGTTTCCCCTCATATACAGATATAGATGCCTGCCCTCCCCCCAATTTGCCTTTTGTCCCCTCTAACCTGTGCTGGTTGTCTCTCCGTGGACTTCGACTTTGAGGCCTTCTCCTCACTATGACAGCCTCCTCTTCCTCCGGATACAAATTCACTTTGGGAATGTCAGCTATCACCACATAGTCCTCTATCGTCATCTCTGGCACAGGCGGCTGGCTGGTAGACCTTGTGTTTTCTGATAATATTAGTGCTTCCAGGCCTCGTCTTATGGTGCTTCTACTTCTCTCCATGCCTGGCTTGTCTGTTTCCATTGTTAGAGCTTGGGTCTTGGGTGACACCTGTTTTGGACTCTGTGTCAATGGTGAGATGTTTCGAGATGACTGAGGAGAGTCAGGGCTTTGGGGAGGTTTGGAGGACCCATGCCAGGAGCCCTGTGATTGACTCAGATCTGTCCTAGAATGCCTGTCTGACATGGAAGATTTTGACGAGGTTCTTCCTTTGTCAGTTCTGTAACTGCTTTGTTTTTTGTCCCTGGGGGAATTGTGACCATTCTTTTCATAAACTCTGTGAGGGGGTGAAGTATCACGACTGTTATGACCTGTGTTGTGGACTGTGTTACGACCACTGTTGCGACTGTTGTACCCACTCGCATGACTGCTTCCTTTTTGTGAAAACTGGCTCCTGTTTTCATAGTCACTGCCTGGTGGTGAGAAGTCTCTGCTGTTGTAACCAGTGTTGCGTCCACTTTTCTGACTATTATAGACACTGTTTCTGCTGCTCTGACCGTTTTCATGATAGCGACCATCAGAGTTCACGCTGGATTTAGATCTTTTGGACCGACTCTTTCTTTCATGTCGTGAATCATCTGATTCTGCGGAGCTAGCAATCGATTTTAGATTGCGATAGAGCTTTTCCGAATCCAGGCTATGTCCGTAGGAACTCTGGGAAGGACTTCGCTTGTGGGAGCGGCCTGATGATTCTGCATATTTGTTAGACACTGAACTTTGAGACGGGGAGTGTGCACGTGAGACAACAGAATCTCGTCTTCTCGATGGACTGCACTTTCCTGAAGCATGTCTGGATGAAGTGTGGGATGTTCCATGGCGCTGGGAGGTGGAGCCTCTGCGATGCGAGGAGCTGCGAGTATCAGGCTGCCTGTGTGGTGAGATGTTAGTTGACCTTGGACTGCCCGAGCGAGGACTCCCGCGTGATTGGCTGTCACCACGCCTGAAATTTGAATAGGTCATATGACGTTGTGGAGAGAGACCACTCATTGCCTCATTGTTGAGTGTGTCATGGCGCCTTCTGTAGGATGGTAGGCCCAAGTCAGGGTTTCGGAAGGGAATGGTTGCTTTGCGTTCAGGGCTGCAGTTGGTAGGAAGAGGGTGCCCTCTCTCGTAGTACCGTACAGGAGGTGGACTGCCATCTTGTGGTTCCCGGTCACGTGACAGGAAGCGGTTGGCGAATTTGAAAATGGCACGGTTGCTGGATGGCTCCCTGTCTTTTCTTGACTCTAATGAAGGAATAGGAATTTACTGTATTATACTGTGGATATTTGTCTTCACATAGTACGTAATGGATGTAACACACCCTAGACATGTATACACAAAAACTGTGACACAGCAACCTTTTATCGATTACAGATTCTAGATCAGTGACAAGTTCACAAAAGACTTTTCTTAGATCAGAAATACAGGTTTACCTGTGTGTTGGCTGACGCTGCCCCTTCTGCTGACGTTTCTGCTGGCATTTCTGCTAGCGCTTCTACTGTGTGTCTCCATCGTAGGACGGCTGTCAGTGCAACGTAGTGGAGAATCAAGTCGGGTCATTCTTTAGAAGAGTCACCTGGTTCAGGAGTCTTCATTCGATCTAGACCTTTTCCTCAGTTCTGTTCTTAGAACTGTATATCCACTATAGAGCTATGTGGATTCGCCCTTGCATCTACAGGTCTTTGCAGGTCATACAGTCCATAATGAGTTTCCAGTGAAGTCAAATGGTAGTTGGATCTTTAAGGGAATGGAGGAAAACCTCTTAGAAAAAGATCCCAGCAAAGGTGCATCGAAATCTGCAGTTACCATCTAGTGGCGGACACACAACCCACACAACCTCAGTTCATTCATCTGATTGGTAGGTAGATGGTGTCAGGCCAAGGGGAGGAGCACGACAGGAACACTATGATATCACACCAGCTGATCGGTAACCTTAATTCGCCTGATTGGTGGAATGTGACAGAATCCAACCAGTTGTGAATAATTTACACGGGCAATGTGAAGAGAGACTTTTAGCTCCTCGCTCATGTGATGGGTGCAATCTTACCAGGATCTTTAGCAGAAACAGGATATTTTAATGTAGGTCAGAAGTTAAAGTAGTTCCTCCAAGCTCAAAGGTCAGATGGTGTTCATGCCAAAGATTAAGAACAACTAATCAAGAGAGGAGGATGAATGAACTCCATGCATCATCTGTCCATTCTTCATATGGATGCTATACTAATATTGTGTGTAAAGCAGTAAGATCTCCATTGGTTCTCCTGTTGAGTTAGTCCATTGTCTAGTCCATTGGCATTAGCGCGAGTTCAGCCAGTAAGACTGAACTGAATGTTCAACAGCTTTTCCAGAATGCAACCATCATTAGTTGGCTAAACAACATCTTATAGATGTAGTCAAACAGCATACTCACTGTTACGCATCCTTCACACCGAGACCACCATGAACCCTGCTTTGCCTCACTCTGCCAGTCCCCTGTCGAGCTTGCCAGCGTCTTGTATCTTTCTTTCCTCTTCCATCCCTCCGTCCCTGCACCTCTCCTTCCCTCGTTCATTACTTTAGGAGCGCCGGAGTGTAACTTAAGCTAGACTCGGCCGCTGCTCATGACTTTTTCATCACGCCCCACGCTGGCACTGTTGCACTTCTTCTTCTTCTCTCTAATCTTCATCCCCTTCTTTTTGTCTTCTCCCTCCACTCCTGTACCTGGTCCACCTCTTGGAACACCTTCTTCTTTGTGTTCAACATTTCATTCCCTTTCATTGATCTTGTTCTGCAAGATCATTTGCTTCCATGGGTGTAATGATGGCATGGTGGTTGAACAGGTTCAACCGAAGGAACGGTTCCAGCCGATGCTGTGTTTTCAGTACAGTGCTGTGTTACTTTTTGGCGTCCATGCTGCACAGGAGATATAACGTTACCGTCAGTTCCCTGAGGACTGTACACAATCTGCTCATTAAATTACAATGGGATCACAGAGCAAACCTTCTCATTCCCGTCCTGCTTTTCCATGAAGTCAACCTGGCCACTAGCACTAATTGAAGGACTGAATATGGTCCTTCTCCAGGCGACTGACTCATTCCATGAAGACACATTAAAATTACAAAAGAGTTTCACTTGTTAACTGGACCTTCATTCATTCAGGGAAACAAAAAGCTACTTTGAACTGTTTTTCTTTTTAAGACCTTTTTAAGACCAGAGTGGGAATTTGATGTTTCTATGTATAAGGTATGGACAAAAGTATTGGGACACCTGCTCAGAGACGATCCTGCTTTTGTTGGAATAACTTGAATTACTATTGTCGAGGGAAGACATTCAACTAGATTTTGGCACATTGCTGTAAGGATTTGATTGCATTCAGACACACAAGCAACTCCCAACCACAAGCTCATGCAACAAGTATTAGCGCACCATTATTCCAGAAAATACAGTTCCACTTCTCCACGGCTTTATACCCGTTAAGCCCATGCCTAATGCACGGTGCCAATAGGTTCATGTTTGTTTATGCGTTTCAGAGACTCCTACTCTATTGGCAGCACATCTCTACAGGGACTAGATAAACTGTGTGTGCCTTTGCACATCTGTATCAGCGGTGGTTTCAACATAAAGTAGCTGAATGCATTCGTTACAAGGGGTGTGCACAAACTCACAAACGTTTGGACATATGTGTAGAGATAGTATGAAACACACCTTTTCTTTTCTGATACTGTTACTGTTGTGCAGGTGATGGAGGTTAATATTAATAATTTATATTCCAAAATATTCCAATATTTCTGATTAAAGGCTACAGAGAGGCTAGAGGCTACATAGTGATTGTGTAAAGTGAGTGTTGCAGAGAGCAGATTGGCCGGAGAGAATCCTCACTCTACACCCGGCAGTGCAGACATCAGCACTATTGCTGTACTGTTGTGTTAATGCTGTTTCAGTCATGTGTCGTGATGTGAAGCTGCAATTTGAACATCACAGGTTGTTCCAAGCAGGATCAACTGACTGGGAGAGGCCTGGTGGTGCGAGAACCAGCCTTGTGATGGGAAGGTTGTCGGTTTGATCCCCTGAACTGGCAGGACTTGACTGAAGTGCGCTTTAGCAAGGCCCTTAACTCCCCAGCTGCTCTCCGGGCGCAGTGGACAGGGCTGCCCACTGCTCCAGACGTGTGAGCTCACTGCCTCCGTGTGTGTGGAGGGGTTAAATGTGGAGGACAAATTACCCTGTGTGCAAGAAACACAGCCAAGGTCTACTATCTAATTACCTTTTACCCAACAAACTCCTTCAAACTCCATTAAAGTTCTTAAGGATTGTCATTTCTGGATGTTCTGTCATTTCCTTGAGCTAAATGAAGGGTAAACAGAAGAACATTTCATTTTCATTTCAAGACATTTTCACATTTTTTCTGTATTGTCGGATTTGTTGTCACACATGCAATGTTTCGATGCAATATTATGATTCATTTTTCCATTATTGCAGAAGAACTGGTTCCTCTTTTGAGTGTCGATTCCTCCCAAGATTTATTTCTCTTTCATTGAAGTTCTCCTCTCCGAACTTCCACAACGCTGGTTTGTGGCACCAGCGTTTGTAAAAAAGCATTTGTAAATTCAATGAAGAACTGCAGAGTTCGAGAGCAGATATTTCAGCGTAAACATGATGAAAAGTGAAGAACAAAAGTTTGCAAAGTTTGGCCCAAAGTAATCCGAGTGGGATTAGTGGAGCGGAGCAAAGTGAGTTCGCCCAAACTTGAAGTATTTCCATTGTCTGTGTCTTTTACGGCCATGTGGGGTCTAGCTGGTGTTTTCTGCCTGCAGGGCGCTTTGACTCAGAAGGACAGACAACATCTGTCGTTTTTTTGCCCCACAGCCCCCCCATCCCACCCCTCCTCCCTCCATTCAGAGACACACACTGGCTCTCCCAAATGTTGCCCTTTTGTGTTGCACCATTGTCCACTGCAGCATTGTATGCGACGCCGCCTCCTCCCTAGAGTCCCATTGATGACTGTCGTAAGAGAGCTCCACCAAAACTACAAAGTTCGCTGGGCCTCAGCGCTCGCTGCCTCTCTTTCTCCAGGGTTTCTGTGTAAAGCGTGAATCATTTATTAATATTTAAATTCATTCACAAAATAAATTAGGAAAGGCTTTTAATTAAAACTTGAAGACGTTCTTACAGGTTCTTCAAATAATTACTAAGTGATTTAACTTCTTAAAGTAACAAAAATTACACTGAAACTAAAGTTTACCTTTGATTCTTGTTTATGTTATTATCTTGTCGCGTTATCGAACGCATCGTTTCAGTGATTAGAACTGATCTTCCCACAACTCTTCTGTCTGATCATGTTGACAGAGTTGTAGGAATAATTGGTCCACTTTGCAGTGTTTTTCGGAGGCCCGGTTCCAGTGTTCACAGTATAGCCGAGGCAGTGGGAGGACTGTACTGGGCTTGAATGGCTCGGTATGGGGTGACCAGGAGGCTGCAGCAGATGGCAATGATTAGCTCTGTTCACATCCCTATCAAAAGACTGCCCCCCATGCCCCCCAAATCTATCCACCCATTCCTCTAAAGAGCCACTAATAACACTTAGAGACCAGAAAGCAAAAAAAAAAAAAGATAAAAAAGATAAAAGCTCAGGCAAGTGATTTTGGAACGAGTCGGAGAGGTGTGGGGGAAAGTGAGTCACAGCCACAGTCATAGTGAATGGCACCGTCTGTGAATCATCTCAACACTTGTACAGTGATTCTGCATTTTGTCGTCCCTTTTTTGACACAATGTCAAGAACCATCAGACTTACAATATGTCAAAAAGTTAAAACAAGGACAAGATACAAGGTTTTTGCATCACAGTGGTGATCTGTCACTTTTGAATGTTTGCTTACTGTGGTTTTATAAATTCGGCCAAACCCTGAATCGGACGTCCAACACAGTGTTTCTAACTGTAAACAAATCTGTCTGTTAAATGTACAATTACACAGGAAGCCATTTTAATATTTCATAATCTTTATTTGGAAAAATAATTTAAGCTAAATCCTTCCCAAAACAAACACAAAACAAAGCAGGAATGAAAACAATAGCATTAATAACATTCTTTTTACAATCCTTTTTAAATAATATTTTTCTTAAAACATCCCAGCAACCCGAAGTGCCTTTGCAAATAACAAGTACGACGTAAGAAACAACTTAAATAATCTTAAAAACATTACAAAAATTTAGAAATGCAACTTAAATAAAATAAATTAACTTAAATCATACACCTTTTTTGTAATAATAAAGAAACAAACATAAACAAATGAGGATATTATTCATATTAACACAAATGCTTCTTTCTCGTGACAGGAAAATAATTACATACATATTCGAAACCATATAAACAATATTACAAAAAGAAGTGGAGGCTCGGAAGACTTAGAGATTTTTTTTTTCCCATTTACACAGTGATCAAGTAATACATAGCGTCTCCACTGGTCATGTGACAGGATATGACATCATGCGACATTCAACCTAGTGAAAGACAGGCCAGTATGGCCAAACATCCACCGTTTTGATGTAGTCTCTTGCACACTGACTTGTGGGGCTTGGAGATATTGGCGAAAAAACCAGCAAATGTTGCCAAAATATTGCTAAAACGTTGCCACGACGTTGCCATAGAATCCAAGAGACGGACATTGGCGAAAACGCGGTGATACATTTCATAATCTAGTATTCTTTCTTTAACGTCTTTAACGTTTGGTGCAGTCTCTGGGCACAGAAACAGCCTGTGTGGGCTTGGAGATATATTGGCGAAAGAAAAACAGCAAATGTTGCCAAAATATTGATAAAGCATTGCCACAACGTTGCTGCAGTACCGCACACCACATGGCAGAACATTGCGATACATTTCCTTGAATTCCTTATTATGTTCCGATCGGTATCTTTTTCTCTTTTCTTTCGTGTCTTAAATTAAAAACAAATCAAAATGGACACACACTGTCCAACACCTTTATAAAATGGCTTTATGGGTAAATTTTACAAATACATTTGAAAGAGGGGCTGCAAACGTTTAGCGACTCCCCTCTGTCCATTTCCGGAAGTTTCCAAGCCTACAGGCCTCCGTTTGCCTGCGTTTCGTTCAGAACAGAGAACCAGCTCACCCTGAATATCAGTTAAATCAGTCCTACTTTCTCAGCAGCAGTAGTCACAAGGTGGGACAGTTCCACCTAAGGTTTCGAGCAGCAGCATTTTCTATGGGAGTTCAAAACGTCTCCCATAGGATACAATGAGCATCGGCTTCCTGGAGGCCTCTTTACACCTGGGGAAGGAGAAGGGAAAGAACGATGACAGTTAGTTTGAGGGATTCGAGGTAAGGGGAAAGCAGAAAGTCCTGGAAAGACAGCAATCAAGCACTATAACACACTGTGTTCGATACTCACCTCAGTTGCAATGACACATTCATCTTTTTCTTCCGACATGACCATGACGGATTTGTATTTGTTGTCGACACATGCCGACACGGATGCCGATGCACATGCAGATGCGCATGCTGACTCGGAATACAGCGAATCGGAATAGTTCGACTCGGAATACTTTGACTCAGAGAACTTTGACTCTGAGAATTTTGACTCGGAATATCTTGACTCGGAATATTTTGATGCGTCGCTGTGAACAAAAGAGAAAGCAAAACATCAGGAAAAACGTGTCAGCATTATCAGGTAAACGTGTTACCAATGCAGCGTGACTGCAGAAGCATTTGGCTTGGCTTGATATTTACCTTTTCAGACGTTTCCGGCGCTTTTCTTCAAACTCACAAGAGTCTTGCAAGCTTTGGCACTTCACATCTTCGCAGCTGTCGGACAGCTCCTTCACCGCCATCTCTTTCCCATTGTGTTCCAGCTTCACCTCATGCTTAACTTCATACTTCACTTCTTGCACAAGGTTGTAGTCGGAGGCATGGTGCCTCGACTTGTATCCACTCTTCTCAGCAGTCACGCTTAAGTCATCATGCTCACTGTGGAAATCAATCTTCTTGTTGATGTTCTTGACCGGTGCAACTCCCACCACACTGACGGCAAGGTCCTTGTCCCGATGGCAGTTGTTTGTAAGGTTGTTGATCGTCTCATTTTCCCCGTTTGCAACTTCCTCTTCACGGTCCCTCCGCCTCCTCTGAACTTTCGACCGGATGCAGACCACCAGGACAGCACAAGCAACAATCAGCAACAGCACCAGTAGCACTCCTGATCCCACTGCAGTCCAAGGAATGTCACCGCCAGTTTGGGAAGCCCTGTCTGGGAGCAGAAACTGACAGTTGCGTCCTCCATAGCCAGGGACACAGGCGCAGACATAACGATTGTTGCGTTCGTGGCAGGTGGCACCATTGTGACATGGGTTGTGCTGGCAGCGACTTATAGGTGAGCTGCAGTTGCGACCGGTGTAACCAGGTGGGCAAGCGCAGGTATAGCCATTTGCACCCTCTTGACAAGTGCCACCATTTTGGCAGGGGTAGAGGGAGCACTCATCGCTGAGGCGGTCGCAGTTCATTCCAGTAAAGCCCTCCGGACATTGGCACAGATAGGAATTCACCAGGTCCACACAGCGAGCTCCTGTGGTATGGAGGAATTGATGTTGATTAATCAGTATTAACATGGTTGACTGTCAAAATATTGATCAGATTAACACAGATCTTTGTCTAATCTCTTTTTCATTATGGCTCCAAGTCAGTAAGACAAGCCAGTTGTTCGTACCATTTGAGCAAGGGCTGGATGTGCAGTGGTCGATCTTCTTCTCACAGTTGAATCCTGCATAACCTGTGGGACACTGACAGAAATAGCCACCATCCGGATTATCGGCACAGCGCCCACCGTTGAAGCATGGGCCATCCGCACACGTCATGGCACTCAGCTCGCAGTTTTTGCCATAGTATCCAGGAGGACAAGCACAGCTGTAGGTGTTCTCCATATCCTGGGAGGTAACATGAGATGTAGGATTAGCAGCAGTCTCATAAACATGTAATAGTCTCCTATCATGCCCCCTAATAGTCCTAGGTCTTAACAGACGTTGGTACAATTGTAGAAGAAATGTGACCCTTCTTTTACAATGACTAATCACTAATCACAAGGAATGCTACAGTTGCCTACAATCCACACCCTCCTTCAGAGTGCTGTAGAGCATGAACACAAGCATCAAAACGTACCGTGCAGCTCCCTCCGTTGCGGCATGGGTTCCCCGCGCATTCGTTGACCTCGATCTCACAGCTGGTGCCAGTGAATCCCGGACGACAGGAACAGGTGTAGCTGCCCTGGCCAGTGTTGCTACAAGTGGCTCCATTCAAGCAGGGCTTGTGATGTGTGCAGTAGTTCAGATCTGGTTGGAAAAGAAGCACACCCACATGCAACACGGGGATTAGTGCAATGAAAACAGCAGCGGATGGCTGACCAGCAGCTGTACAGCTGCCATCCCTGTGTCTCTTCCTTATGTCATCCAGGCACACGAGTCATTTTACCTCCACCTCTTCCCTTTCTCTTTCAAGTCCATCCTTGTCTGTACCAACCTTTTCCACCAGTCACCATCAATGGAGTTAATGTTATTCCCAGTTTGCCCACCCCCTCCCTCTTCTCCTGTCTCTCCATCTGCCTTTCTTTCACTGTCTTTCTTTTCTTACCCTGGTTGCAGAAGAGGCCTCCCCATCCCTCCTGGCAGTTGCATTGCCATGGCTGCTGACAGGTCCCATGGAGGCATCCAGGGTAACGGATGCACTCGTCACAGTATCGGCCTTTGAAGCCCACTCTGCACCTGTTGCGCAATCAAAGAGGAGGATTTCGCATGAGTTTGGAGGTCTTTCTCAAAGCATATCTAGCTCATGTTCTAGGTAGAGACCACGGTACGTGTTCCCGGACAACTTACTTGCACTCTCCGGGCTTCTCGCAAAAGCCATGCTCCTCATCACATCCGGGGAGGCAGATCGCTACAAAGGAGAGACACATGGACACATTAGGACCGTGGTGGCCCAACATGATCTGAACCGTATGAACTTTCTTTATTATGATCAGCATCTCTTTTATGAACGGAATCAACGTCCAAATTCACACAAATTCCATCTTAAAAGACGGGAGGGTCACTAAACCTATTAGCTGCTACTCTTTCAGAAGATCTCCTTATCATGGAGAAGAAGTTCTGCTCAACACATGACAACAATGGGGGCAAACAAGGGGCCTCTTTTTTCTCCCCCACCTCCTCCTCCCTCCCTCACTCTCTCCCTCTTTTCATTCTGGATCTAAACTCTCTCTCTATCTCCCCTCCTCCCTCTCTCTGAATCTCTGTTTCTCTCTCTCCTCCTCCTCTCTTTTCACTCTTGGTCTAAACTCTCTCTCTCTCTCTCTCTCTCTCTCCACCCCCTCCTCTCTTTTCACTCTGGGTCTAAACTCTTTCTTTCTCTTTCTCCTCCTCCTCCTCCTCCTCTGTCTCCGGTTAGATTATAAGAGTGGACAGCTGGTGTGCGCGCGACAGCTGCTCCATTGTCCGCGCGCTGCCGGCAGCTGCCCCCACTTCAAACAATACCCTCCCCCGCGCCAGCCAATCAGCGACACCGCCGCGACGCCGCCAGCCAATCAGGAGCGAGCATGTAAATTTATGGCACGCGTGAGATCGCTGCTGAAAAAGTTTTTCTTCCTTCGAGCGAATAAATCAGAGGGGCGGGGCAAAAGGGGGGGGGGGGTGCCTAGAGGGGCAGTTACAAGTTACCCCTAACCGTTAACTTTTTTTTCTAGGGGGGCCCAAATGATCCTTTTCCCTCTTTAAGAAAAAGCTTAAAACGAAAATCGACAGTTTGCTTCGAACGCTTCTCCGTAAACACGGTACATATAAAAATAGTACAACATTTCCATCTGAAACCAGTCTAGTCCCATCTTTCCTCTTCATTTGGGAAGGATAGTACATTTGTTTGGACCAGATTTCATCTCCTAAACAACATTTGTCAACTCAAATCAAATTACGTTGTTTATTTTTGTTGTCTTTTTCATTCTATTTTGTTTAATTTCTCATTTTTTTTACGTGACTTTTGGGAGCTCACTTCAAACAATCAAAACTGCACACAATAAAATCGCGAACAACCCAAACTGCAAACAATCGGATCTGATTGTTTGCTTGTTTGTTTGTTTGTTTTTCAAAAACACAACAAAAATTTGTTTACTTACGCTCAGTGCAGTACTGGCCCTTCCAGCCGGCATCGCAGATGATCTCGCCTCGCTCCCCACATGTGAAGTGCCCGAAGGTGTCATCTCTGGGTCGGCAGAAGACCGAGCACCCTTCACCGTAGTAGTGCTCATCACAGACGAAGCGGTAGGAGAACTTGAGTTCTGTTCTGCCAGCACTGTGCAGGTCCTGAGACCAGTCTTCCCCCACAGTCAGGTGCCTCTGGGTGCTCATGGTGCTGATGATGCGCTCTGGGTTCTCTGGAAAGGGGTGAGTCGGGAGGTAGACACATCAGAACAGGGATTTATGATAGCTTGGTGCAGTGTGTTTTGGATTGGTGAGGATGATGGGGTGAGGTGTTATGTTGTAGAGCGCCTCCTACCTGTGGTCAGATCTTCTTTGGATTCTGCATGGACTGCTTCAATGATCAGTGAGAATGTCCCCTGGAAAAATAAACAAATGCGATTGAAGCAATGTTGCACACTTCCGAACACATTCCTCTGCAAAGCTCTCCGATGAATGGATTCATGGCCTGAGATTGATTGAACCTCTATGAGGTTTTGTTACTTTGGAGGCTGCAGACTTGGTTTAGGATCAGTAGAGGCAGCAAGGAAGCTCACCGGCCACGTGAAGCCAAAGTTGATCCGGATGGGGTTGGTGAAGGAACCGTCTGGTAATGAGTCTGGCACCTGGAAGGAGTTGGAGCCCACAACAGGCGTGACGGCACCTCCGTAGGTGCACGGTGGTTCGGGTGAGGCATTGGGCTGGTAGTGCTTCAGGCACACCCGGAAGAAGGTCTTGCACTCACACTGCTGGTAGGGTGACGGCGAGCCACTCTTACAGCAGTTGCGGTTTCCCTGAACACCTTTCTTGTTGAGGAACTCCTGCAGCTTGAGCTCAAAGACACCAGAGCATAAACCCTACAGAGTGGAGAGAAGAGGGATGGATGGATGGATGGATGGATGGATGGATGGATGGAGGGTTGGGTGGGCAGTTGGATGGACGGAAAGAAATTGATTAGATCACTTGTCCACCATATTTAGCTAATGGTTATAAACACTTTACACCTTACAAACAATGAAGAAGTATGTAAACAAACATCTAGAAGACCCTTCGTAAACAGCACGGGCGATAACCATTGGCTGAACAGACAGCTCTCTATTTTTCCTCTAATTGTCAAACTTTCAGTCAACACAAAGTGCCTTACCTGGCTTGCCAAGATGTAGAGGATGGAGAGCAGCAGCAGTAAGCGCCCCATGGCCGGAGGAATAAATAAATAAATAAATAATAAATAAATAAGAGTTCAGGGGGAAAGTCTCTGGCTCCCTGTTCTTCTCACCGAGGCCACTTTTGCTCTCAAAAGAGATCCGCAGTGAACCACGTTGTTCCCATGGATGGTCAGTAGAGGAGTCCAGCAAACAAACACCTCCTCTTAACCTCCTCTTGGAAAGCGGAACAGAAGAAACGATGCGCTGGGTGGGACGACTTGTTGATTCCCTTCAAGAATTGCCTGATAATCCTCACAAAAGCAAAAATCCCAGTGAAAGAAACTTCAGGAAGGAAACGCGAGGCTGCTCTGAAACTTGAGTGTGTGTTGGTGCGAGAGTGTGTGAGTGTGTGTGTGTGTGTGTAGTTCCTTCTTGCTCTGTTCCCCCCCTTTCAAAACTTCTCCCTTTGCCTCTCCACGTCCTGCTCCTGGGTGTCACTGCTGTGGATCTAGTGGGAGGCCTCCTGCCTCCAGTTTTATATGGCCTGCCACATGCCGGGGTACTAATATGCTAATGAGCCACCACCTCCCCCCCTTTTCCAATCTGCCCCACGCTTTCTGATGGGCCCCCCCCCCAAAAAGAACCAGCTCTAACCAGCACTGGGGCTCCGTACAGAGGGGAAAGTGGACACAAATAAGGGATATTTGAGGGAATGTGAGGTTTTACGGAGTTAGATAAAGGTGTAGAAAGTTGTAGCTGGGTTAGGAGAAGTTGTTTGAGGGGTATGTGAAGATAGATGCTGGGGTGTTTTTGAGGAGGGGGGTTGGGAATCTTTTAGAGCAGCTTTCACACATTCATTCTTTGGAATGGGAATGTCGGGATGTAGTGAAAGTTGTCCCGTTTAGATGAGGGGGAAGTGATTCGGGAGGTGTTTAAAAGTGTTCAAAAGTGATTTGAGATGATTTTAGAGTGTGTGAGAGAGTGTGTGTGTGAGTGTGTGTGTGAGAGTGTGCGAGTGGAAACGTTGGAAGTTGGGAGTGCTTGTTCGGAGGCCAAATTCTCCACTTGTTTTTCCTCTTTGTGTGTGTGTGTGTGTGTGTGTGTGGTACGCGTGTGCAAAACTTCAGAGAAAAGCGACCCAGCCGCGTGTGTGTGTGCGCGTGTTTGATTCCTTGGAGAAAATGGACTGAAGCGCGCGCGCGTGTGTGTATGTGCGCAAACGTGTGCGCATATGTGTGTGCGGTGCTCGCGTGTCCATCCCCAGGGCTCTTGTCCATTGTGTGTGTGTGTGTGTGTGTGTGTGTGTGTGTGCGTGCGTGCGCGCGCGCGCTCTCTCCGCTCAGCTGTATGGTAATGCGGGCAGCACCTGCTCCTGCACAATGTAAACGGGGTGCGCGCACACAGGCATCGCGGGAGCGCGCGTTCACAATTAGGGGATCTGAAAAAGAGCCCCCCCCCAACTCTGCAACACACACACACACACACACACACACACATGAATCATCTTCTTATCGTGGTCTTTCCAGAATGTCCCTCAAACAAATATGTTTGTTTTTGGACCCCCTTTGAGCAAGATGCACAAAAAGAGAGATTTTCCCCTCTTAACTACTTTGTGTGTGTGTGTGTGTGTGTGTGTGTGTGTGTGTGTGTGTGTGTGTGAGAGAGAGAGGGGGGGGGGGGTCAGTGGGGAAGGGAGGGTGGCTTAATTTGGTCATTCATTTAAGTGTGATTTTCTGAAGCACAAAAGCTCTCGCCTGCGGTCCATAGTAACCCAAACACAAGCGAGACAAATTGCATCAGTGTGTTAAGAAATGCCCACCTCAAACCTCTGGAGAAACTGCCTGACCAGAAGAAGGCTCTGAAGCTCAGCCAGGCTAACAAACAAGAAGCCTGGATGGGAACCTACAGTATAAAACACAGTCCAGAGTTCTGGACTTTTGGAGTTGGGACAAGCAAAAGACACATCAATACTGCAACACGATCTCCAAGAAAGAGCTGAATGGCAGGGATTCATCTTCAGAAATGAGTCCCACGTTTGTCTCAGGAAAGACAACCAACGTATTCATGGGAGGAGGCCCCGTGGTTGATGCCAGCCATCACACATGCAAAAGGTCTGGTGTCTTGGTGTGTCATGCCAGATCACCTTTGATCTTCATTACAGACACTTTTACAGCCCAGTGTTACGTCCATGAGGTCGTCCACAGACTGCTGCTGTCTGAAGAGCTCCAAAACCATCTCAAACCAAAGTTGGACATGAGTATGGTTAGTTAACCATGGTAAAGAGGTCATTGATGACCTCGGTCCAGTAGCACCAGTTAATTGGGCTCTTCCCAGGCAGCAATTGGACGGTCAGGGTCCGAGTAGTGTTGCCCAAGCACTCTTATTGGTGTAGTGCAGCATAGCTGCCCACACTGGGAATTGAACCCCAGTCCCCCACATGGTGTGGTGGCTCGCTGGTGGTGTGATCTGTTGCGCCACACCGACCACATTCCAACTTTTCCACCTTGTTGCTCATCTTTTACTGATTTTGGGGTGTTTTTTTGTTTGTAGCTGTACACCAGTCATCCATAACATTATGATTAGTGTGTGTTACGCTGGTTTGAGTGGACACAGCAGTGTCACTGCTGGAGTGAGAAGCGTCCGCCAAACGAAAAAATTCAGCCAACAGCGTCCCGTGTGCAGCATCCAGACGGGCTACAGGGTGTAAATACAGAACTACGAAGTGCTTAAGAGTTTAACCAAACAACTCACCAAACCATACCTGTAGCTGGAACAGAAACAGGACAGTATGACTCTCTCTCTCTCTCTCTCTCTCTCTCTCTCTCTCCCTCTCTCTCCCTCTCACTGTCTCTCTCTCTCTCTCTCCCCTCTCTCTCTCTCTCCTCCTCTCTCTCTTTACCTGTCTTCTCCTCTCTCTCTCACTTCTCTCTCTCTCTCTCCTCTCTTTCTTGTCTCTCCCTCCCTCTCACTGTCTCTCTCTCTCACCGTCTGTCTCTCTCTGTCTCTCTCTCTGTCTCTCTCTCTCTCTCTCTCTCTCTCTCTCTCCTCTCTCTTTTCTCTGCTTTCATTTTTTTTCTTCATTGATTGTGAAAGAGCAATGGAAGAAGCCCCCTCAGGGGACATGCAGTCAGTGAAGGGGTCCGGTATGCTTCATCTGCCACCTCTCTCTCTCTCTCTCTATTTCTCCATTCCTCTCTATCTTTCTGTTCTCCACACACACACACACACACACACACACACACACTCTAGCGTGCGCACACACACACACACACTCCCTCTCACCCTCTCTCTCTCTCTAACACACACACACACACACACACACACACACACACACACACACACACACACATACCCTCTCTCTCTCTCTCTCTCTCTCTCTCTCTCTCTCTCTCTGAGCTGATCTGGAAGCATGCTGAAGCACCTGTAACGGTATGACTGCCCCCCTTCCTCCTCCTCCTCCTCCTGCTGCTGCTGCTGCTGCTGCTCCTCCTCCTCCTCCTGCTCCTCAGGGTCCAGATGGCTGGAGCTCTGCCTCCCAGCGGAGTCTCCGCGCTGCCGCTCCGCGCGCGTGGGAACCGCAGTGGCGCGCGCCTCACACGAGGGCGCGTGGAGAGGCGCGCGCGCGAATTCCAGGCGGACCTTTCAGAGTCATACCCTGTGTTCACCCAGCCTCTGCTTCTGCCCTCCACACTCACACATCACAGCGTTACACACACACAGGCCTACAGAAACCCGCTGCCCCGCATCGTCTTGTAATTATAAATAAAGTACTTTATTTGTAAAAAAGTACTGGATATAAACACCTCTGTAGTTTGCAAAAAGGCATGTAAAGGACTCTAAGACCATGAGAGACAAAGAGATTGAACTCTATGGACTGAATGTCAAGTGTCATGGAGGAAACCAGGCACTGCTCATCACCTAGTCAATGCAATTCCTACAGTGAAGCATGGTGGTGGCAGCATCATGCTGTGGGGATGTTTTTCTGTAGCAGGACCTGGGAGACTAGTCAGGGTCGAGGGAAATATGACTGCAGCTGCACAGAGACATCCTTGATGATCACCTGCTCCAGAGCTCTGGACCTCAAGACTGAGATGAAGGTTCATCTTCCAACAGGATAACAACCCTAAACACAGCCAAGAAAACAAAGGTGTGGCTTTGGGACAACTCTGTGAATGTCCTTGAGTCAGATTGGGAGAATCCATTTTGGTCTCCTGCTTGTCCATCACTTGTACCAGCACATGGAGGTCATGAATGTTAATTACATAAAGAAAAATGTTGCACACATGGGAAGTGAGGTCTTCCAAGAAGGAAGTGTGAACAATAAATGATTGAAACTTTATTTAATGTACTGATCAGAAGTGGTGTCTCTCAGTACGTCGTCAGGTTTAACTCAACATGCCAGACGTCTCTGCATGGAGTTGTAGAGGTTCCTCATGGTGTCCTGTGATGATCCATCCCATGCAGCTTGAATGTTCTCACTCAGTTCTGCAGATGGTGCGGTAGGGGTGGAGTGTTGATAGAGCGTCCAATAGCATCCCACACATTTTCAATCAGGGACAGGTCTGGAGATGAGACCGACCACGGCGTAATATCTGTGTCTTCAAGACGAGATCTTGAGACGACAGCAGTATGTGGACAAGCGTTGGAATCGTTTGATTCCTTGTTGGTTGTTGGAGTGTGTGTGTTTGTATGAACTTCATTCTACAAATCTCTCTCTGTTTTTTACCATCACTCTTGCTTCTCTCTCTCTCTCTCTCTCTCTCTCTCTCTCTCTCTCTCTCTCTCTCTCTCTCTCTCTCTCTCATTATTATGCAGTTGCCATGGAGACACAGCCACAGCTTCACTGGGGCCCCAGGGATCCAATCATTCAATAATTACAGAGTGTGTGTGTGTGAACGCGTGGCGTCTGTTTATGGGCGTGATCAGGTCACGTGACTGAGGGGGTCGCGTGCCTGCATTCGGGTATCAAAACACACATCTGCCTTTTGGGGGGCTCAAGGGAGGATCCGGTCACCAAATGCATCGACCCCACGCTCGCACTCTGTTTCTCTCCTCTTCTTAAAGGATCGATACAGATTGATTAGACAAGAGGTACAGAGATTCTCACACTGCTGTTCACACCCTGAGAGAGATGATCAATCAGAGTGGGCATTAAAGACCACTTATCAGAGAGAGAGTCAGGGGTGGTGCGCCGCTGTTCTACTGTGCAGCGATGCCTGCACTAATACACTATAGGTCCAAAAGTTTGTGCACATCCCTTTTGAATGAGATGGTGTCCCAATACTTTTGTCCATATAGTGTATGACATTCATAGAAGGCCTTCATGACTTTACCACAAAAAAAATAATATGGACTGATTAATTGTGTTCATTTTTTTTTTGTGTTAATTAATTTGTGGAACAGAATTTCTTCAACTTGTTATCAAAGAACTTCAGACTTGATTAGATGTTCTTTGGAACATCATCATCACTCCATAGTGCCCACCCTCTTCAGAGCTTGGCTCAACAAAGAACAAGAAACCTTCCCCTTCACTTTTACCACATTGTGAATTTTGAGGTGTGTTTAAGATCACTGTCCTGCTGTAGAAGCTCCTCCACTTTGTATCTTCAGATGCTTCCAGAATCTTACAATCTTCCCCTTGACCATGCAAATGTTTCCTGTGCCACTGGCTGCAACACAAAGCAAGATGCACCCACCACCAAGCTTAACAGCTGAAGTGGAGTCACTATATGGACAAAGGCTTTGCGACAATTCTTTGTTTCACTGTTGAAGTAACTGATTTTGGTGCATTGCTATGGGACTGCATTCAGGGACAGTAACGCAGAAGCATTAGTGAGGTCTGGATGTTCACCAACCTACCTCATCCCAAAAGTGGATGGAGCTCCATCATTCCAGACAACACAGTTCCACTGCTCCACAGGCCAGTGCTGGGGGCTTTAGTCCCCTCTAGCCCACCTGGCATTAGATATGGTGCCAACAGGTTCATGGTTATCTGCTCCAGAGAGTCTTATTCTATTGGCAGTACTTCTCTACAGGAGCTAGACAAGCTGTGTGTGCACTTGCACATCTGTGTCAGCAATGAGTGCAACTTAATGTAAAGAGGTGTCCACAAAAAGTTGGACATATAGTGCATCTCTCACTCGTGTCAAACTACATACTTCTGGTAAACAAGAGCAATAAGTAACTCTCCCCTCTCTCTCTTTAGAGGCTGTGTGTGTGTGTG
The DNA here is from genome assembly GCA_034509495.1 of Acestrorhynchus altus. NCBI lineage: Eukaryota > Metazoa > Chordata > Actinopteri > Characiformes > Acestrorhynchidae > Acestrorhynchus > Acestrorhynchus altus. Next base: position 48,584,739 of record CM067502.1, on the reverse strand, counting down.
TGTGTGTGTGTGTGTGTGTGTGTGTGTGTGTGTGAGCATCTGTGCTTTAGGATGAACAGATGTAGGCACCTGTGTTTAGTACTCACACAGCCCCCTCCATTGCTCCCCCCTTTCAACCTCTTCACTCCTCCACAGCAGGCCCCACAATGGAGGCAGAAAAGGGGAGAGAGGGGGGGCGGTAACTATACCCCCCAGCCCTTTCTATAACCCTAAAACTCTCTCTCACACACACACACACACACACACACACACACACACACACACACACACAGATGCACATGCTCCCTGAAGACTCATGCTCTGTTTGAGGCTTTGTTATCCAGTGCTGTCTCATGGACAGGCCTAAACACACTCTATACAATGACTGTTCATTTCTAAAAAGGGTGTGTGTGTGTGTGTGTGTGTGTGTGTGTGTGTGTGTGTGTGTGTGTGTGTGTGTGTGTGTGTGTGTGTGTGTGTGTTGGGGGGGTTATTGATGGGACAATAACTCTTATGGCCTTTTTTATTTTGGTTACAGACCTTCATAACTTTGGGAATCCTGCATGGTCAGTAGAACATCTCTTTTGGAGGAGGGTCTACTCCAGGTTCTTTCACCTGTTTCAGCCTTAGGTCATCTAGTCCTGCTACTTTATCGATGCGGCTCTTCTGAGGCCATGCACAGATGTTCAATCATACTTCCTTTCAGGACTGTGAAGCCATGGCAGGGCTGTCAGATTTAGCCATTGTGGATTTTGGGGTGTGTTTAGGATCCATATCTTGCTGTAGATGTTCATCCTCTTTTCATTTTCATTTTCTTGTGTAGATGTTGCGATGCTTTCTTCTTGTGTCAAGCATTTTCTGTTATTTATTTATTAGAGAAATGTTCCCTGTGACACAAGCCCAAAGCATGATCCATCCACTCCCAAGCTTAACAGTTGGAGAGGTGTTCTTTTCATTATGTTTAGTATTGTTCGACAAACGTCCACAGAACTTGTTTGAAAACATCTAGCGCTGAATTTTGTCATATTTCTGTGCTGGCATTGCTGCACAGTAGAATAGTGCACCACTTGCGTAGTCCAAGTAGAAGTACTGACAATAGTATTGGACACTCTGGAGCAGACAAACATGGATCTATTAGCATGATGCCTAATGCCAGTGTGTGGGGAACTTTGGTCTTTACAGGCACTTTCACAGTCCAAGGTCCTGCAACCAGTGGTTCTACCTTTTCTGAACACACACTCCGATGCTGTATTCCAACAGGACGATGCTCGTCTACATACTGCTGCCATCTCAAGATCTCGCCTTGAAGACACAGATACTACGCCGTGGTCGGTCTCATCTCCAGACCTGTCCCTGATTGAAAATGTGTGGGACGCTAATGGACGCTCTATCAACACTCCACCCCTACCACACCATCTGCAGAACTGAGTGAGAACATTCAAGCTGCATGGGATGGATCATCACAGGACACCAGTAGGAACCTCTACACCTCCATGCAGAGACGTCTGGCATGTTGCTTTAAACCCGACGCCGTCCTGAGAGACACCACTTCTGTGTGTGTAGATCAATAAATATTGATCAGATCAGACTACAGTTATCATCAGTTATTGATCCTGATCACCTTCATCTTTCCTCCCAACAGCACTGCAATCCCTCACGTCCTTCTGAGGGAAACTCTTGTTTTGACGATAAGTGTATTCGCAAATAAGGCTCTCCCCTATACATGACCCCAAGAGACAGGGTGGAGGGGGAGGTGGGGTTGGATTAAGAGTGCATTTAGTGTAGCTTTAGTGTAGCTCGTTTACGTTGAAAAGGAGCACTCTCAAATGTCAGCTGAGTGAGGGCGAAGCTAGCGTGTGTTGTTGTCTGTGATTATCTAGCACCAGGCTCACAGCTGGAGTGTGTTCTGTGGTCTCAAATCGCACGATCACACGCCCCGACTGCCAAACATGATTCTGTGACAAAACAGGTTGAATGTCCCCTGTCCCACCCTGTAAAAGTCAACCCCCCTCCAAACGCAGGGGACAAAGGAAAGGGAGGAAAAGAAGAACAACTAAAACCCAAGCTCCAGGGACAAAGGCAGGCAGGCGGCAGGTGTGGACTGGGTGAGGGGAAAGAGGACGCTCGTGGGAAGGCCCAGCCATTACAATGGGCTTCATTTTCCTCTCCCGCCTGATCTAGGGTCAGCTTTTGAACCCCCCCACCTCCCATTCGCGCTGCCATCATCCAGGTCTGAGATCTGATTTGGAATCTGCTGCCGATGGTGAATGAGCACGGGAGACGGCAGGTGGAGTTGTGATTGCTCTCCTGCATGAAATGGTCAAAGCCCCACTGGCTATTCAGCGTGGACTTGTATGTTTAGCTCTGCTGATTGTAAGCTGTTCACTCTGGGCTGTAAAGCTGCCCGGAGTAAGAATGCTCTTCAAGGCTTTTGACATTTCTATTATATGTTCAGAGAGGCGGAGGGCTGATCGCAGATCGTTCTACATGTTTATGGGTTTACCAGGTTCTTCTAGTACTCGTAGGAGTGCAGTACACGCTTATAAAGAGACCGAATCAGTGCTGATATTGAGTCGATCAGTTCAATTTACAATCAGTTTACAGTATACATTACACCCTCCATCTATCTATCTATCTATCTATCTATCTATCTATCTATCTATCTATCTATTTAACTATATATGTGTGTGTGTGCGTGTGTGTGTGTGTGTGTGTGTGTGTGTGTGTGTGTGTGATTTTAGAAGAATGTAATGTAACCATCTGTTACATTTGATCTCCACCTTCACCAGTTTCTAGATAATAATCATATTAGATCATTCTTGATATGAATTTATTAGATCTTCATTCTAGATATTAATGCTTAGAACATCTGTACATGAATTTATTAGAACTTCTTTCCGTGCAGTAATGCTCTGAGAATTGTGCAAATGGGGAGCACACTCTAGAACAGTGTGAATAGGTGTACCACACTAGACCATCACCATGAACGGGGAGAACATTCAAAAGCGATATGAATTGAGAATAGTGTTCTAGAACAGCACAGATGATGGGTTACCATTTAAGAACAATTTGAAATGGAGGATGGGGTTCTAGTGGCCTCGTCCAACTGCACTATAGCAAATGAATCAGGTTTCATGTTCTGTAACGAAGCCTTATCGCTGTACCTGACTGACTGTATAAGTTCATCCCGTGTGCTTTGTGTTCTGACTCGTGCTGTTGTGTTGGTAGCGTCCTTTTCCAGAGAAGTATTCCCCTGAGAAGAGTTTGGAATCACCACAGCGCACTGTTGTCATACCAGACTGTCATGGAGTTGCTTGGAATGGCAGCAGGTCATCTTCAGTGACGAGTCCCGCTCTTGTATTGGTGGAGATGACCAACAAATTTGTTTGCCCTTCTCCAACCACTGCATCTCCAGACCTGTCCCTGATTGAAAATGTGTGGGATGCTATTGGACGCTCTATCAACACTCCACCCCTACCACACCATCTTCAGAACTGAGTGAGAACATTCAAGCTGCATGGGATGGATCATCACAGGACACCATTAGGAACCTCTACACCTCCATGCAGAGACATCTGGCATGTTGCATTAAACCCGACACCAAACTGAGAGACACGTCTTCTGTATGAGTAGATCAATAAATACTGATCAGATCAGTTTATATTTATTCTTTTATTTTTCCTGATAATCTTCATCTTCCTTCCCAAAAGCACTGCAATGGTGCACTTCCTTCTTGATGACGAGTGTATGTTTACCTGCATCTGAGAAGTTTTTACAGTAGAACCTCACTTCGGTTTGAGAGAAACGCTGTTAAATAATGTGCTTTGATACCATCTCGTGCAGGGTGGGTTCCATTTGTCTTTCCCAACAGTGTGGTTTTGGCCCCACTGTGCACCTGTTGTCTCCTCTTTTGGAATTCTCTGCTCCAACACTTCAATCTGCATCTCATGTCCCTCAGGGAGAGACAGATAGATACCAGAGCCTCTCTCACCCTCTCTCTCTCTCTCTATCTCTTTGAGTCTCTGTCTTTTACGCCCAAGAGCAATCTGTTCCTCACTCCTCCTCCTCATTCTCTCCCTCTCTCTCTCTCTCTTTCTCTTTCTCTCTCTCTCTCTCTCTCTCTCTCTCTCTCTCTCTCTCTCTCTCTCCCTCTCTCTAAAGGTCTGGACCCCTGCTCTGTGTGTCCTGCCCTGGGGGAGAGAACCCATTGTGCACTGATGCCCCTGCAAGCTGGACTGACAGCTGCTGTGGAGTGGTCATCTCAACACACACACGCGTGCACACACACACACACACACACACACACACACACACACACACACACACACACACACACACACACACACACACACACATTGTATGTATGTATTGGTTTCAGTATACTCTATATATCACTCTCTGCCTATTCAGCAGAGCCTGGGACAGAGGCAGGCACACACACTCTGCACTTTAATGAAGACAAAGTTCTCACACACATACACACACACACACACACACACACACACACATCCATACTGTGGCCCAATCAAAATGAAGCAGCAATGAATCTAAATTACTGGCATGTTATTCAACACTGTTTTTGGAGAACAGATGCTTTGAAACTGCTTGATTGTACAGGGTGCTGTGATAATGAAGGGAACACACACACACACACACACACACACACACACACACACACGCTGAAACTACTACTACATAGACAAAAGTATTGGGACACCTGCTCATTGTTTCTTCTGAAATCAAGGGTATTAAAAAGACTTTCTACAAGATTCTGGAGCATTGCTGTGAGAATTTGATTGCACCCAGGATGTTGGATGATGACTACCCCACTACATTCCCAACTCCCCATCATTCCAGAGAACACAGTTTCACTGCTCTACAGCCCAATGCTGGGGGGCAAAAACAGCTGAACATGTGCTTGGACCAATATGGCGGCAACATGAACATGTGGTCCGGGGGTCACTGTGGTGACTAGGTATATACTGTATGTCCATGGTCACTGCTACATTTGCATCATTGTCCACCAATAAAATTGAAAAGAGCAAACCGGTAGTGCGCGTGTCACACAGCTCCAGGGGCCTGCGGTTGAGGTCACTTTCTCGGAGGAGTTTGGTGAGATCCTTGTGGTGCATGGATTTCCTCCAAGTGCTCCGGTTTCCTTTCACCTGCCAGAAACACACATGGTAAATGGACCCGTAGTGTATGTGTGTGAGTGTGTGTGTGTATATGTGGGAATGGTTGTGTGTCGTGGTTGTGTGATGGAGGCCAATCCAGGCCTTGTACCCTATGATTCCGGGTAGGCTCCGGAATGAACCGGTTGAGAAGACGGGTAGAAAAATTGAGATCAGATTTTTCTGCAATGTCAAATGCTCCAAATTGACTTTTACATTTGACATTTTTTACGTTGTCTTCCATTGGAAGTTATGAAGGTTCCTTCTCCTGTAGAACTGCCACAATATTCACAGTGTCAGGTCCACTATTATTGGCCAGTCCAAATATCGGTCACTTAAGGCTCTCGCTCAATTCCTCTCTCCCTTCGCCAGCCGATTTAAGGAAATTCTGAGAAATTCCCAAGGAATTCCCAAATTGCTCAAATTTGCTAAGGAAATGAGGGAAACTGGGCATTAAGCCCAAGTGGCCAATATTAGGGAACTGGCCGATAATGAGCCCTTGTGCTATATTTGAAAATATCCAAACTAATGAATGAATTTGCTGAAATGTGTGTTTTCTGGTGTTATCAAGGTGCTACAGCTGTGTGTGTTTGTGTGTGTGTGTGTGTGTGTGTGTACGTGCGCGATAATGTCATTGTGAATGACGCCTGTTGGTGTTTTAATTAAAGCAGCACATGGGTTATTTGTGTGTGTGTGTGTGTGTGTGTGTGTGTGTGTGTGTGTGTGTGTGTGTGTGTGTGTGTGTGTGTGTGTGCTAATGTAAGCAGCACGTGGGTCATTAGGGGTGTGTGTAGAGTCGGTTCCCATGCTCCACGCAAAAGCAAGACAGCAGGCCTGTGCTTCCAGACACACACAGACAGACACACACACATACACACACACACTGTGGCACACGCCTGTTGACCGTGCCACATAAAGCGCGTGTGACATGGACATGCCCCAGTGGCCCTTCAGCATCACCCCCCCATCCCTGTCCTTTCTTTTCATCCTGCTATTCTTTTCCTCATCTCTCTCTCTCTCTCTCTCTCTCTCTCTCTCTCTCTCTCTCTCTCTCTCTCCCTCTACCTCTCTCACCCTCACACACACCACCCTCCAAAGCGTCCTCAGGGCCCCTCCTTCTTGTAATCAATTTTACCAATCAGACGAGCTGGCCTCTATTTCACACCGGGGCTATCAAGATAGGGTCCTCCCTTTTCTCATACCCCCCCCCAACACACACACATGCTATTGCAGGTCTTTAGGGACCTTATCAGCTGCTAGGGTGGAAATCCATCATTATGTGTATGTAGAGACCTTCACACACACACACACACACACACACACACACACACACACACACACACAGATGCGCTTACACGTCTCACTGTTAGACTTTGTGGGACACTGTGGCTCAGTGTGGACCCATTTAAACAGTTTTAAAAGGGGGATGCCACCAGTTATTTTTAAATTCATCATATTCAGTCATTCAGACTGGGGGGTGTGGTGTGGTCTCACCGATTTCTTTACAGTGGGAGAAAAAAGGGGTCCGTATAAGACAAATACAGGCATTTATTTAATATTCATTCTCCCCAGTGAAGTTACCACCACCTTGCGTCACATTGTAATATACTGTTTATAATGTTCAGGAATCATTTGTAAAATGGACTATTTGCCATATGAAATGTATTGTGTGTGTGTGTGTGTGTGTGTGTGTGTGTGTGTGTGTGTGTTATATATATATAACTATATATAACTATGCATGGTTATAAAAAAGCTTATATATTCATTTAAAAAATTGGAAAAAGGTAATATTTTTAATGAAATAATATAGCACATAACAGAAATGGCCTCTGATAATGTTCTCTGATTGTAATAGAATTTGATTATGAATAGAATATATAAGTAATGTTCATGTTCTTTTCACAGTGAACTTCACACCAAACCACTCTGAATGTTTATCCATTTAATTGTACAGAATGTTGAAGCTGAAGATCCCCTTTTAGTGTCTGTGTGTTTATGGTGGACAACACCGGGTGTCTTTGATTGGATTATTTCATGTATTTGTACCATACGTGTAAGTGTGTGTGTGTGTGTGTGTTTGGGTTCTATTGTTTGTATTATAGTATGTGTCATAGGGTTCTGAGATGAGGTGATGATGTGACCCTCTGTAAAAGCATGTGTGTCTGAGTGTGTGTGTATTATCTCCTGTGCATTTGATAGGGTGTGTAGATAAGATGCTCCTGCATTACATTGTGTGTGTGTGTGGGTGTGTGTGTGTGTGTGTATGTGTGTGAATGAGAGAGAGAGGGTGAGAGAGGAGTGTGCACATGTGTGCTTACATGTAGCGTGTGTGTGTGTGTGTGTGTGTGTGTGTGTGTGGGAGACGGCTGCCAGGGTCAACCCTGTCCTGGGAAAGTTGCACTCTCCATTTAAATCAGCACATGCTGCGGCCTTCTGGTGGCTGCATGGGCCCACAGAATGACAGATGGCACCAGCCCATAACTATAGACTCACCACTACACTATCCCTCAGGGAGAGAGAGGGTGATAGAGGGATAAGTGTGCGTGTGTGCGTGTGTGTGTGTGTGTGTGTGTGTGTGTGTGTGTGGTGGGAGACACAGACGACACAGAAAGTTGTTGATTTTTTAATCCTAATCTCTGAAACTGAGTTCAAATATCAGCCTTGTTCATGTAGCTACACCTCTATAAGCTCTATACTACAACGTCAGCATCACCACGATTAACACACACTCCACAATAAAGTATAACTTTAGCATGAATATATTCTACAATATATCTATAGCATGAATATATTTTCTTCAATATAATTATATCATTCATTTAAGATTGACAAAATAATTATAGCATTAATATACATTCTGCCTATATATACTCTATATCATTCTATGCACTCTATATCTATAACATTAGTATAAACTCTATTACATTAGTATAAACTCTATATGATTAATATAAACTCTATAACATTAGTATAAACTCTTTAACATTAGTATAAACTCTATAACATTAGTATAAACTCTATAATATCAGTATAAACTCTATTACATTAGTATAAACTCTATATGATTAATATAAACTCTATAACATTAGTATAAACTCTTTAACATTAGTATAAACTCTATAACATTAGTATAAACTCTATAATATCAGTATAAAGTATATTACATTAATATAAACTCTATAATATCAGTATAAACTCTATAACATTAGTATAAACTCTATATGATTAATATAAACTCTATAACATTAGTATAAACTCTATAACATTAGTATAAACTCTATAATATCAGTATAAAGTATATTACATTAATATAAACTCTATAACATTAGTATAAATTCTATAACATTAGTATGAACTCTATTACTATAACTCTATATATCTATAACCCTTTAAACTTAAATTGTGACTAAAACAGACAGTATTTATAGAATTTTGTCTGAATTAACTTTATAATTAATAACAAAAACAAACGCACTGACTAGCTGGTTTCCCAGGCAACAAGCTGCCCAAGCAACAGCGTTTCCCAAGCAACAACGCCAAGCCTCGGTCTCCCAGGGCAACCGCGGCTTCAGCTGTCAGGCTCTCAGACGCTACCTGCCCCTCATCCCTGCGCTGGGGTCGCCCCACCGCCGCCACTCTCTCTACCCGCCCCGACGCCGTGCAGACGCTAGTTGGCGCTACAGTGTCATAAACGTCAGGTCAGTGCAGGCTTTAATGAGAGCTAATCTGTTTCTGCCTGCTCTGATATATTACATATTTAATATCATTCCAGTAAATACTGCTGTAAGTCTACTTCCACTTCATCCTCATATTTCTATTAAACAGACATGTGTTCAATGATGTCTATTTTCTGTCACATAAAGACTAAAATATCAGTCAATCAAAACACAATAACGGTCAGAATTCATCACTAAGTCAAAGTAAAAATGCATACAGCAATGCTGCATATACACATCGATTAATATAGACTATATAAGTACTGTAGACTATATAGTAAATGCAGATTATATAAGTAATAAAGACTATGTAGGTAATTAAGACTATATAATAAAGTCTATATATAATACAGACTATAGTCTGTATAAGTAATATAGACTATATAGGTAATATACACTATATAGGTAATATAGCCTATATAAGTAATATAGACAACAAAGGTAATATAGACTATATAAGTAATATAGACTATAAAGGTAACATATTGTAGAGTATATAAGTAATATAGACTATAAAGGTAATATAGATTATATAAGTAATATAGACTATAAAGGTAATATAGATTATATAAGTAATATAGACTATAAAGGTAATATAGATTATATAAGTAATATAGAATATATAGGTAACATACTGTAGACTATATAAGTAATATAGACTATATAAGTAATATAGACTATATAGGTAACACATTCTATATAGGTAAAACAGACTATATAAATGATATAGATTATATGGTTATTATAGAGTGTATAGGTGATATAGGTATATAACCTCTATAGGCAGTGTATAACCCATCCTCTATAGCCCCACACTAAAGCAGGCTGAGCTTTCTCTCCAGTCTGCAGGAGAGGCTTGTGAGGGAGAGTGCTGAAGGCTGCTGAAGGCTGATAATAAACCTGCAGGCTGAGCTCTAATCCGCTTTCCCCGAAGCCCAGATGCGGAGAGTCCATCAGCTGCTGCCAGACTTCCTGAGCTGCAGCCAGGAGCCGAGCAGCATGTCTCACAGCCCGCGCTGAGCACACTCAGAGACATGCCACCTCAGGATGACCAGGTCCCCCCTGTCCCGCCCAGAAGAGCCGGGACCCTGTCCCTGTCCCTGTCCCTGCCGGAGAGGAGGCTGAAGTGTGTACTGGTGGGAGATGGAGCGGTGGGCAAAACCAGTCTGATAGTGAGCTACACCACTAACGGATACCCAGCGGAGTACATCCCCACTGCCATAGACCACTTCTCAGGTATGGACCTCAATCCTTTTATGATTACTTTCATAAAAACCTAATGTTCACTAGTCTCTGCTCTACTGCTGTTTAATCCAGCCTTGTATATATATATATATATATATATATATAATACAACAGTATATAATAAAGCTTTAATGTGAATATAGACTATGGGCTCCTACAGGTCCATATTACTTACATAAATAAATAATACAGCACTAATATGGACTGTAAAATACAGGTTGATGTTGACTGTATAACTTCAAAATTGTGTACTATAATACAAGTTAAAGCTATAAACTATATATATCCATATAGACTATATAATAGAAGTGAATATACACTACTTTATACAAGACCGTCATATTACGTCTTTGATAATAATGTAACATTATATAACTTCATTGGTATTTTGGACTATATAATAAAAGTTCATGTAATATAAATTCTATATAATATAGTAAGAGCCTTGCTTATGATTAATACAGGCTAATATAGTATATAATTTAAATGTAAATATAAGCTCTATATTATAGATCTGAAAGAGCATCGTTTGTACAAATTATTATTGTTATGACTTATTCATGTTCCTGTTCACCTTGTCTGGTCATGTGGGTCGGATGAAGTGTTATTAAGTGGCGAGTATTTTTAATAACTAACTAATAAACACTCACTGTAGGCCTTAATGTCCACACGTACGGTCATCGGCCAGGTGGTGCTCAACTTATGTCATGACACCAGATGCTGGGTAACCGATGATTAGCCTACTTTTACTCTCTGGACCTTTTGAAACCTGCCCCGCTGAAGCCACTAGGTCAGTCAGAGGTCATTTTGGGTCGCTGGCTCTAGCTCAAGGAAACAGCAGCCTGTCACCCCAACAATGGAACAGTTTAGTCTTGCTGTGATCGGTGTTCAGTTGTATTGATTATGGGTGGTTATTGATGATGTAACTAATTCTCCATCTTTCAGCAAGGGTGGTGGTGGATGGAAGACCGGTACGCCTTCAGCTGTGTGACATGGCAGGACAGGTGGGGGATGCCTGAATCTCTCTCTCTCTCTCTCTCTCTCTCTCTCTCTCTCTCTCTCTCTCTTTCCCTCTCTCTCTCTCTTTCTTTCTGTTTACATAGAACATAGAACTCTGCAGCTGCGGCTGCTTCTCAACACCATTGTTGTGGACGCTGCTCTGATCCTTCAGATAATATGGAACCACTCATGAGCCACCAAAAGGAAATTATGTAAATAGGCAAATTGTCAAAAATAGTTGCACCCAAAAGGAAGTGAGGGATTGCAGTGCTATTGGATAGGAAGATAACAAAGTGAACAAGTGTATAAATAATGCCAGAGGTTCCTAATGGTGTCCTGTGATCATCCATTCCATGCAGCTTGAATGTTCTCACTCAGTTCTGCAGATGGTGTGGTAGGGGTGGAGGGTTGATAGAGCGTCCATTAGCATCCCACACATTTTCAATCAGGGACAGGTCTGGAGATGCAGTGACCACGTCTCCACCAAGACAAAAGCAGGACTCATCACTGAAGATGACCTGCTGTTATTCTGAGTGATTCCATGCCAGTCTGGCACGACACCACTGCAGTTGTTGCCTGCGTCGTGCAGCCGTCAGGTGCTGGATGACTCATGGAGAGCATCACTGCTCATTGAATGATCACAAAGTAGGACAACCTTATAGAGTCAGTCAGGTACAGCAATGATGACCGTTCTCATGTCACATGTGTGGACAAATGTCAAACCTGACTCATTTGCATGTCTCACAATATCAAACGTCGGTTGATTTCTTGTGGATGCAACTATTTTTGTAGTATAATTAGTAGAGGAATTGTTATCTGGAAAGATAATGAATCAGTAAATTCACAATTTTCCTTCTTTTTTTTTTGAGTCACAGAGGTGGGAAACAAAGGATGGGTCTCTAAACGTAAGCCCCCAGTTGATCAGTCACTGGCTGTGGATAAGTGCTCGTTGACTGTACTTTAGCGTGTGCTATTAATGTGTTAGTTATTAGGTAGATACTGTAGATTAGTGTACATTACACACACACATATGAAACTGAATAGTGTGTTTCTGACATATTAAAGAGCAACACCAGCAGCCTTGTATCCCCACATCCTCTCTTTGTGCTCCTTCGGAATCTTGGCGTAATCATGGGTGGGTCGTTTTATGGAAGGAATGGATATCCATGCCGGGAGCACACTGGCCAGTGCTCAGCCTTAAAAGACAACACCTCCCTGCTCCCTGAAGTAATATCTCATCTTATCTACAGTCCATTCATTTTTAGTTCACACCAACGCAAGGGTTTTCTTTAACACTGTCTCCCACCACTGTTGTTTCGATTCTTCTTCAAGTACATAACAGTTAGAATGTGTGTGTGTGTGTGTGTGTTTGTGAGTATTTTGCTCAACAGCGCTACCGGTGGTTACCTGCCTGTTAGACAAGATATGCGTGATAATGTGCAGCTCCTACATGAGCTTGGTTCTGTTTATGACACTCTCACGCTGTGCATTTGTCCTGCACCCCACAGGTGGAGTTTGAACGCCTCCGTCCACTCTGTTACCACAACGCTGATGTCTTCCTACTCTGCTACAGTGTTGTCCTGCCACACACTTTCCGCAGTGTGACCGACCGGTGGGCACCTGAGGTCCATCGCCTGTGCCCTAAGGTTCCAGTTATCCTTGTAGGGACACAGTCAGATCTACGGGAAGATGTGCAGGTCCTTATCCGACTGGCAGCAGAGCAGGAGCGGCCAGTTAGTGAGGAGGATGCACGGTTATGTGCTCAGAACATCGGGGCTGTGGCCTTCACCGAGTGTTCAGCACTAACGCAGAAGGACCTGAAGGAGGTGTTTGACACAGCTATCCTGGCAAGCCTGCAGCATGTGGAGGAGGTGCGTGAGGTGGGACTGAAGGGGAGGCATATGCTGAGGGAGAAAACGCCTGACAAAATCAAACAACTCTCCGAGACCTGGTGGAGGAAACTCAGCTGTTTTGTCTGAGGACATTCCTCACAGGGATGAATTAGGTGTGTCTCTGACAAAGTTCTGGAAAATGAAGAGCTCAAGAGGAATGGCCACTTATTCACGAAGCTTCCAGAAGCTTTACAGAAGAGTTCCAGAAATATAGGTGCATTTCCACAGATGTTGGAGAACTTTCTGAGAGTTAGAGTTCTGGAACTTCAGCTGCTTCTTCACAAACGTGAGACTTGCGATTGGTCTCAACCCTCGTTAGACAGTGTGTGGAACTTCCTGAGTTTCTTAAAAGGTTCTTGTGTGGAGAAACATGCCTTTAATATACATGAAAACCAATCAGTACTGAGTATTGCTCATCTACTACACTGGACTTTTGGTGAATCCTAAAGCTGCCCTGATCAGATTTAAGAAGGATGATCCTCCGACGTTTTTTTGGATGCCTGGTATGGCCTAGATGGACATAAATCAAAGTTATGGTTAGTAGAAAAGACATATGTAACAGCAGTTGTTTAACTTAAATTCTGTTCACAATATTATTTATCTTATTTATTTTATACCTGAGAATGTTTGAGTTTGGAGTTGTTTAGTTTGGAGATCCCTGCACTTAAATGTGACATTACAAATTAGAGGTTGGACGTCTCTTTTTGAATGACGTTGTTATTTATATTCTATTCTGCAATTTGTCTTACGTAAATAAACACTGATACAAATATCAGACTCTGAATCACATAGATTAAACATCACCAACCAGATATAACATGATGATCAGCTCTTAGTTTTTAAACTCTATTTGATCAGCTCCTCTGATCAGACAGGAGCTCTTTGTAGATCTATAATTCTAGACTGTAGTTCATCTGTTTCTCTGCAGACTTTATTCTCCTCCTTTCACCCTGATCTTCAATGATCAGGACCCCACAGGACCACCACAGGTATTATGTGGTGACACTGACACAGGTGGTGGTGTGTCAGTGTGTGCTGGTATGAGTGGATCATTGACAGCAGTGCTGCTGGAGTGTTTAAACCCCTCAGTGTCACTGCTGGACTTGTGAGACTTTTCTAGTCTTTGTGATACAGGCTTAGCAGCCCAGGAAACCTATAGACCAATGGCATGCATTGAACATATCACATGTGATGCTACTCAGCCCTTATGATGATTGCTGTGGTCCCGTTGTCCCAGAGTCGACTATTTTGATGCAGTAAATTCAGAGACGTTATAAATGATGAGAACGATCACCAGCTGTAATATAAATGGAAATTGTCAACATAGTGTTGATTTACAGAAAGAGCCAATCAATGTCCAGAAAAGAGTTTGTGACAGTTTTGCCAAGTTTCCATATTATAAGCAAAAAGAGCCAATCAGTTTGCAGAAAGAGTCAACAAATTGTTTATTATAAGCAACTTTGAGCGTCCTTTTCTGCAGAGTTACTTATAAATAGTTGTTTCGAGGATTACATTATTTTGGACTCATCCAACAAACGAACTAAGGTGTAAGCCCCCCAAACAAACCAAGCCCCCCGGCCCCAAACGAATACAAAAGGAACAAAGGTTCCTGGTTTCTTCTGGGCTTGTTTCAGGGAAAATTGTTAAATCGTTAAGTAAATCTGACTCATTCAGCTGCACAGAAAGACCCGGTTTGAGAGCACATTAAGGTTAATGACTGAGAATGGGTTGCAGGGTTGAAATACACTGTCTTTGGGTGCTGCTCTCGAACTCGATGTTGAACTCTTGCTGTTAACTTGTGAAGATTTGTTGAACACTTCACTCGGCCATACCACCCATCAGCTGCTGCTCTACCTTCGGAAGCACGGCTGAGGGTCCAGACGGCCTGTAATCAGATTCCATCAAATGAAATCAGCGGGGCTTTCCTGGTCACGGCCTTCTGGAGCCAGCAACCTGCTGCTACACATGCTTTACAGCTCACACACACCACACAGTAGAAATCAGTGAATGAATCAAAGCTTAGCTTTGAGCTAATTTGCTCGTTAACAGGCTGGGAAACACAACTACCTCCAACAGTAAACAGTAAACAATTAGGCTAATTATGCTGCCTCACCAACCCCGAGTTCAAAATCCAAACATGTTATAATGCACATCAACAGCAGTGTTATAACCAGCTTGTTAACAGTTTGTGTTTATTTGTATCTCGTTAACAGTACTAGCCAACATCTGAATGGTGTTTGGATGCACAAAATGCCCCATATGTTGTTATCGATTGGTCTCACTAACAATGCTAATCTGGGACGATGCTAACAACTGATCCCTTTTTCTAAATGGGACTGAAATGCAGTCCTCCTGGGTGTGACGTCATTCCCAGCTCTAAAATCGGAAGTAGGTGGAACGCAGCATGTGTGCATTTTGCTAAAGTGGGTTTCTACAGGGTGATTACTCTTTATTATATGTTTAGGAGGCTGTAGGATGCGTGTAATTGTCAGAAATACGATTTTTAAAAACGCTCCTTCAAAGATAAATATTCATTATCTATGATGAATTATTCAGTGTCGACTACGAAGTGTATATTCTGGAGTGATGGGAACGATGCACTGCAAAACAGGCCCAACATTCAGACCTCCAGGCTTAAGAGGTTTAAAAGAAAGCAGGTTTAAACCTTGACCACTGACTATAGATCAGTTTTACAGATAAACTGACTGCTTTTGTGAGCCGATCCTCTCTGATTCAGAGTCAGCGCCTGGCTGCTGCTGCTGCTGCGGTTTGTTCCTGTAATGGAAGTGGACAGGGGCCACCTGGAGGGAATTAGGGAGCAGATGGTGGTTTGGTTTTTCTCTGTAAGGATCTGTTAACCACGCTCTCCACCTGTTCCTCACACATTAACCCACGACTTTCAGCACAAAGTCAACAACACAAGACCTCTTCGCTTACAGCCAGCGGACAATAGCTCAAAGGACAGCTTTACTGTTTTCTATAGTATCTCACCGCTCCGAGATGTTAGAGTGGCGGATATTTATGCTGGTTTCTCTCCGAGGGCATAAGGACACTTTGCTCGACCTCTGACCTTGAGAAGAAGATGGTCCTAAAGCTGAAAGCTGAACAGTATTAACCCTTTCAGCGCCAGGCTCATTATTCAGTTATTAACATTTAAGACTATGTGAGACTAGAATTGAAAGCCCTGTTCCAGGTTTAGATAGCAGGTTAAGTTAGATCACGTGGAGGTCCCAAAACTGGAATTAAGATTTTCCAAAACTGGAAGCCGATCACTAAACTTGCTCAAAACAGCTCAATTTCTGAACATGTTCACAGGTTTCCCTCTCCGTCTTTCCACCGTGAGCAGATGACTCAGCGCCGTGGATGTGAAAGTGGGTGGAGATGATCTTGAAGCTCTTACTGAGAAAAGCAATCAGTTAAAAAAAGTTTGAAGACTGAACTTCGGAGGTATGGAAACATCTCCTGCAGATTTCCGCAGAAACACTGAAAGTGGATCTCCTGAGAAGAATGAAAGGTGAAGAATGCAGGGAAACGGTGAAGCTTTTAACAATCAAAAATCTGATAACTGATTAGATCAGAGTCCAAAGAAACAATCATTCTCTTCTGAAATCAAGGTTGTGTAAAGTTTCTCCTACATCGGAGCATTGCTGTGAGGATTTGATTGCAATTCAGCAACAACAGCATCAGTGAGCTCAGGATGTTGGATGATCACCACCACACCACACCTCATCCCCAACTCTCCATAGTCATCCCAAAAGTACTGGCTGGAGCTCCATCATTCCAAAGAACACAGTTCCACTGCTCTACAGCTAAGTGCTGGGGCACTTATACTCCTCTTGTTTATCTGAGAGTCCTGTTCTATTGGCGGCACTTCTGTACAGGGACTAGACAAGCTGTGTGTGCATTTGCACACCTGTATGAGCAATGGGTGCAGCTTAAAGTAGCTGAAGGCTTTCATTAGTAGGGGTGTCCACACACATTTGGACACATTGTGTATCCCATATATTGAAAAGGTTCCAGTCTGAACCATGTATTAGAAGGTTCTTTAGGGTCATGCTTCTTAAAGTAGAGCAACTTTGACAGTAGAGCTAAATGTGACTTATCTGGAGGTTCTAGCAGGTTTACCCTGATTACACCAGCAACACAGCAGAACTTTGCAAACACCACATCGAGCAGAACCGTCTCCTCCAATCTTGTCTTCAAAAGGTGAAGAGTGAGTCTGTTCTACTGATAGGAGCTTATGCTCCTATTAAATATGACTGAATCCCAAAATCAGTCCATGGGTTCTATGGAATCTATTTTATGGATGGAGTAATTTGTGGCTTCAGAAGGTTTTGGAACCCCTACTCCAGGGTTCTTATATGGAGTCTCTACATCCAGGTTACTCATATTACAGGTGGGCCACAGTAGTGTTAGGAGTCTTGCTGAAGGACAGTGCAGCACAGCACAGTTGCCCAAACTGGGAATAGAACCACACTGGAGCATCATGATGATTCCAAAGGTAAAAGCAGACTTCAGTGGTGTACCTGAGTGAGGTGTCTCAGAGGTAGCTCTAGAGGGTGCTGTTGTGCTATACTTCAGGTACTGAGCCATGGTATTGGACTGGGCCCTGACACTGGTGTGGTTATATTTTCCAGTGTAATTTCAAGCCAAGCACAGGGTTGGGATGATTACGTAATCCAAACGATTACTGTATTAATGTAATCTGATTACTTTCTGTTACGGCTGTTAATGATGATAATAATAATATCATCTTTATTTAAATACTGTAACACCGTTCATACATAAATGCAGCTCATAGTGCTTCACAACCCGTGTACCAACAAACAAAAGTTCAAGGAAGATCTAAAATTAAGAATGAAATGGGATAAAATAAAATAAGCATGAATAGAAGCACAGAATCAATAATACTAGCAGTGGTTTCCGGTATTTTCCCACAAACCATCAACCCTCAAATGGTTCTTTGAGTTCTCATAGTTGTATTGATATCTATTTCCTGTGCTTAAAGAACTTTTTTTGGTGAACCACCTTTTTTTGGTGAGCCACCTTTCCATGGAGGGTTCTTCAGAACGGCATTTTGTGAATGGGATGTGTGAGTGTGAAGAAACTTCCACATGCTTGTAAAGGGCCTAGGAAGAACCTTTAAGTAGGTGTGGTACCTTCTAGAACTTTGCTCAGTGAACTAAAAGGGGAACCCTTTGTAGTGCTGTGTCTATAAGAGTGTACAAAGACCCTGAAACATCTGAAACACTCCAGGCTCTGCTGGTTGGGGTTTGAATGCCCCCTTTTGGTCATGAAGACCCCAGGACTAAAATAGCAGAAGAGGTTCTGCTCTGTTTCTCTCTCTCGCTCTCTCTTTCTCGTTCTTTTCTTTCCCGTTCTCTGTTTGTTCTCTGTTTGACTTTAAGCCCCCTTACTTCAGTGTTTGACTGGTGTGTATTTATAGTCAGTGTGTGTGTGTGTGTGTGTGTGTGTGTGTGTGTGTGTGTGTGTGTGTGTGTGTGTGTGAACTGGACCTGCTCCCTCTATAAAGGAAACAGAGCCCCTACAGTATATTATGTCATGGCATTCCTCCAGCGTGCCGCACTCCACATAACAACGAGGAACGCCGAGCCATTGAAAAGGTCTGATGACTTCATCTGAGCTCCATTTAGATGCACAGAAGCTTCAGGGTGAAGATTGTGTTTTCACAGATAACAGACTGCAGGCCTGGATTCAGCTGAAACAATGCACGGCTACTGCCTGTGGAGGACAAACCATGCTGATGACATAAAGAGTAAATAAAGAAATAAATAACATTAAATAAACATGTTTACTCAAAAAAATGTATTTATTTACAGGCTTATTTATGTGTTTATTAGGTTCTCTAAACCACCACACTATTGGTTATCACAGGGGCTTCCACAGAAACCGCTTGGAAACCTGGTTACCACAGGAAATAGAACTCACTGGAATACCTAAGCATCCACCTGAAATGCCATAGCAACTTTATGACCACACTAGCAACCACCTGGAACACCTTGGCAATCTCTTTAGCAACCATCTGGAATATCTTAGTAACCATCTGATATAGAGCAACCAAAGCATTTAAAGGGACTGGCTTAGAAACTGCCTTAACAACCACCTGGAACACCTTAGCAAGCATATGGGATACCTTATCCACCCCCTGAAATACCAACCACCATAGGAATCACCAGGGACACCATAGCAACCACCTGGAAGACCTAACACCTGACACACTATTGGAGGAAACAGTTTGAATGCCTATGCAATAAACTATAACAGCCACCTGACATAATGTAGCAAACACCTTAGCAACCACCTGCAATACCATAGCAACTACAATAGCAATCGCCAGGAACAATTTAACAACCACATGCGATGCCGTATCAACCACCCTAGCAACTACCATGTAATCAAAAGGGATTGCCTTAGAAAATGACTTAGCAACCATCTGAGATACCCTAGAAACCACATTGAACATCATTGCAACTTCATAACAACCTCTAGTAGTACCATACCACCGGTAAAGCAACCAGCTGGGGTGTCATTGCCCTTAGCAACCACAGTTCCACCCTTGTTCATTGTTTCCCGTCTACGAGGGCGATTCGAGTCAATGTCTTCTCTGTTCACTTGTAGCCTGAGAGGAACTTCAGAACTACACTCTGTGGTGATCGTCCAGCCCCTACAGATGTGGTGGGCAGAGGTTAGGGTGAGAAACCCTGGAGTGCTCCTTTAAATGTGAGCTGAACCCAAAGAAATGTAATGATTCCAGGACTTCAGAGGTCTGACAGCTGCACCAGCATGTCCACAAACAGGTGGTCTCTCTGACTGCTGGTTCTACAAGTGGCTCCTTTCAGACTAGGCCGCGGTGCATACAGTAGTTTCTCTCTCACACACATGTGGGGATCAAGGGGGGATTAGTGTCATAAAAACAGTGGTGGCGTGTGTTTAGCGTGTGGTGAACAGCTGTTCGGCTGCTGTTCTCTCTCTCTCTCTCTCTCTCTCTTGCTCGCTCGCTCTCTAATCTGGGGGGTTTAGGGGTTTATCCACCAGCTGTCTGCTTTGATACCTCCTACTGACCATTCCTATACACCCTTAAATATGAAGGATCCTAAGAGGTTCCTGGCTTGGCTGGATGATTCAGGGTTCTTCACCATCACACATCTTCACGAAGGCGGTTCTTAAAAAGAACCATCCACTGAAAGCTTCTTGAAGGAATCCGGCCTAAGAATCCTTTCTGGCACCTTTAGTTTTGAGAGTGCCTCAGTAATGGCTTTAGAAAAACATCTGTCTCTAGCTGAAGACAGATGTCTGACAGGTGGTCCCTCAGAGCCGTGGTTCCAGCTGCAATTGGAATGATTCAAACCCTTTTTCAAACGCGTTTTGTTGGCAAAATGTACAAACGTTCAACTGCAAAGTCAAACAAGAACCATTCATCAGTTCCTCCAAACTCTACACAAAATACCATTTTCAATGACGCGGTCATTCTCACAGTAACGAAGCAGACTGACCAACTCCTGTCGGACACTACATAGTCATTCCAGACAACATCAAGCCCATCAGCAGTGTGAACTCATCAGCTCTCTCGGAATCTCCCGTTGGCCACACTCAGATGGAAGGAAGACCATTTGTGAGGATTAGCAGCTATTGCCAACTGTTGACAGGACACTAATAGAATACATGACGGTTTGTTGGACGGTGTGAATCTCTGACTAATGAGAGAACAGCTGCTGTAATGAGACACTACTGTCCTTCTCCCAAATGTAGTTGACCAACACCTTTGGCATCTGAAGGCCACTAATGTAGCTAGATTGTTTGGGGTGAGCACACGTCCTCTTTTTGAGACCTTAAACATGTCCAACCGGGACTTCTGATTTGAACTCTGTAGACCAATTTTATGTTAACTTCCGTTCAAAGTTAAGAGGATTTTTGCTCATAACCAGTTTGGAGATGCACATTTTTCATCGGACAGCGACGAAAATCTGTAGGTCTACCTGGAACGAGTCAAATCTCGCAAGAGTGTCTGAACACTGACGTCGCCTACGTCCAGAAACCCATCCAGTCCATGCCAAATCCAACCGCAGCAGTCATCCGTGCCCGTGGAGGTGCATTTCACAAGCCACGAAACACACTGGCGGTCCCCGTCCATCAGTTTCATCTTACAGCCACGATTCTGGGGAGGATTTCTGCCCCTGCTGGTCAACCTGTATGAGCTTTCATACATCAGAAAAATCAGCCCCTTCCTTCACACTGTGACCCATTTTCCACACTTCCAAGACATTCACTGCACTGTACCACCTCCCATTGCACACCCTGCAAGTATTTATGGCCGGATCATTCTCGTGCAGCACCATGTGCAGGAGCCATTATTAATACATATATATATATGAACATATTTGACACTCTTACAAAAGCAAATAACTCTTACAAAAGTTACTCAAACATGGTTTTATTCACCGCAATGCTCCAAAGTGGTTTTATTCACAGATGAAAATATATCTAATTGTGCATGTTTCGTTTTGCTAGTCTTCATTCTCAGATACAAATACAGTGGTTAAAAATGTAAACATCGTTGCAAAATAAACAGCAAGTCAATCATGAGAATAGACTTCATTAGTCATATAAATAACATTCAGATACGAATCATGTCCTCTGCGAATGTGCATGAACAGGACCGATTTTCCTCTTGAGCGCAAGCAGATGAAGCTCTGAATCCATCGTTTGTTGAACAAACTCCAAACCAAAGCCAACAAGACGTGAGAGAAAAGAGAGATTCTGCTGTAAATGAGTGAATCTGTTGAGTTTTGGGGTTTCGTTTGGTCCGTCGCAAGCTTCATTATAAAGCTTCACTGCAACCATGCTGTGTCCTCCTGTGTCCTCCATCTACGCAGAGGATGTGACAGTGACCTAAAGGGGGACTGAAGTTTCACATTTTTGACATCATTCCATGGTTGTAAACAGTCGTTCAGAATGGAGCGTGGAATTATTCGTTCTACAGAAATATCATGGGTTGCCATGACTACTGTACAAACACAGCCTTTCTGTTTAGGATCTAAAGGTTACAGGGGAAGTCCTGGTCCTGGATTCCTGCAGTTCGCCGAGTCCCCTGCTCTAACAGAATACTGAACCTGCCAATTCACAGGTGAGCTGAATCAGGTGCTTGTGCACGAGTTAAGACATTCCAGGACCGGGTTTGCCAACCCCTGATCTAAACCCACCAGTGAAGCTACCACCACCATGTTTATTCTTAGATTTTTGTATAATGTTGATGATTAAACTGAGACAAATCTTAATAAAACTTCCTTTTCGGGACGATTATGCCTCATAGCTCTGCCTGAATCCTCTCGTCTATAAAACGTTGATATGTTATTTGTGTTTTACGTCAAATTCAGGTGGCATATTCATAACCATCATCAAAAAAAAACACATTTTGTGAGGAAGGTTTTAGAGATAAACAGAGAGTATCGCACCAAACCTACTCTGAGTCACTTAATTTCAGAAAGCAGAATTTCCCCCCCGAGATCTGGTGCTCCATGAAGGCTAGCATGAAGTGGTCACATTCATAAACAGCAAACAAACCAATCGGGCGATTGCCATCAACTTCACTTCTACGTGTCCATCACATAAATAAAAGTGGCGCCGCTGTGAAAGTGCATCAAATACGTGATTAACGAACGGGTGGAATGTGATCAGGAAAGTGTCCGTTCGTAACAAAACGACATTTAAATACACACACACTCACATTTTGTGTCACACGTGTTCCATCATTCACTGCATACCAAGCACTGCATCACAGTAAAATACCCTCCGGCAAAAACCAATCATACAGTTGGATGCAAAGGTTTTGGATCCCCTGATCTGCTGATTGTCTGAACAAAAACGACACAAGTCCTTTACACATCCTGCACATTTACACTCTGTTTTCAAAGATAAAACTAGTGGAAAATGAACTTTCAGCATGAATGTGCAAATGCACACATCGCTTTTCTAAACCCTGTACAGACGTCCTACCAACAGATAACCGTGAGCTTATTGGCACCGTGCCTAATGCCACACATGGGCTAGAACAGGGCTACCCTGCATGTTTTAGTGCTTTCCCTGCTCAAACGAGTCCACTAATCAGCTTATTAACGGGCCCTTCAGAGTCGCAGGGGGTGTGTTGAGCTAAAACATGCAGGGAAGGGGTGCCTCCAGAACAAGGGTTGAGAAACACTGTGCTAGAGGGTGTGGAAGGCTTGCGGGCCAGCTGCTTAAGAGGGTTCTCCCAGTGCCTTTAAAATCCCCAGAGCTGTGGAGCTGTTCTCTGGAATGATGGTGCTGCATCCAGCACTTTTGGGATGAGTTGGGGACTCTGGGCAATGAATGAGTGGGTGTCCGAATACTTTTGCCCATGTGCACTTAAAATGTCAACAATGCACGTCATTTAAACCAGGGGTGCCAAAACTTTTGCATGGCTGTAACGTAACGTTAAAAGAAAAAGACTCGGATCACGGTCTGAAGTGGTCTCGGGCTGAAAGATCTAGATTACATTCGAGAAGGTAAACCGTGGGAGAAACAGAGCCAGAATTTGGTCAACTGGAGAAGAAGGTGAGGTTCTGCAGCCGCTTCGGCTGAAAGGGGTTTGGTCCACGCAAATGTTAAAGGCGAAGTTCAGCTCGTTCTACATTTCGTGTCAACGTGGAAAGAAAACAGCACAGCAAACCATCCAACAGACCACCAAAATAAACTCAACCATCGAGTCTTCTAACCAAAACCAGACCTGTATGGTCAGAGACGCATGGTCATTCAAGTCAGAAGTCAAATCCCACGCAACAGTACCAGGGCCTGTGATATCATGACTCTATAAGAGGACTGAAAGAAGGAAACGGTGGACATAGCTGCGTGGTGAAGTTACAAAGTGGCAGAAAGAGTCTAGAACCCTTTCTTTAAGCATTTCCTTCATTAACATCGTTAGCAAACGGAATGAAGATCTGCAGTTCTGCACTGTTTATGTCCTACGATGACTGCCCTGACTTTGTCCGACTTCAATGTAAAAAAAATGTCCTCTGATGCTGGTTTGGGATCTGTGCCTGCAACCCGTAATCTCGTACCCACCCTCCCTACAGGGGAAGTTCACCACTTTTTCAAAATTTTCAGTGTGTCCCTGTCCTGGGTTTCAGGGTGTTAAAACAACGTCTGGAGGTCAAATTCGGATAAAAATCTTGGATCGCATCACCAGTGACATTTCGGAGTGATATCGTTGTCCATGTAAATGTATTTCTTTACGACTTTTCTTCTCTTTTTAACCCTTTAAAGCCAGATCACTGAGAGTCAAGGAATATGAGTACGTCAACTGATTATGGGTGGTGTTACCTCACCCAGACCTGTATATGGTGCAACCGAGTTTGAGCACTACCCAGCATGCTCATGGCAAGGCATTTCAAATTCCTCAATCCACAGTGTCAGATGTGTCCAGGGAATGCTTCATACAGCCAGTTCTGGACAACTTGGGCCCGATGGCGTGGTGCATTACACTGCTGGAATATCCCATCAGTGTGAGAGTCCCTGAAGTCCATGAAGGGCTGCAAATGGTCACCAAGCAGTGAAACATGACAGCACTCCACTCCACTATACTCCCCACACTGGTATGGAATCACCACCAGCCAGCAGAGGGCACTGTTGACAACTTGGGCCAGTGGCTTTATGGGATCTGTGCCACACACAAACCTGCCAGAGTCTGTTGACAAGGTGCCACCATCATTAAGCATCAGTGGGCAGCCGCTGCTCTGTCCACTGTGGGTGGTAATGCCTTCTGTGATGTATTCCTGGTACACACGTGACACTGTGGATCGAGGCATGTTAAATAACCGCACTTCTGAAATGGAACGTCCCATCCATGTGTCCCATTCACGTCTCTGTGCTATGAGCATGCTGACCAGTGTCCACTCACAAGACAACACCTCACAACTTATGTCGGTGTAGTAAAGCGACTTCATAACCAGTTAAATACTGCTATCCCATGACTTTTGGCATGTGTAATTCACTTATAATTACAACAGTTATTTCATAATATATACATAATAACAACTACAACAATAACAATAATAATAATAATATATAAAAAAGTATATTATTAATCACAAACATGATCAAATAACTTCCAGACTGATAACCCATCTGCATGCACCACTACAATACATGCAGATTTCAGTTCAACGCTAAAGTTAAGACTTAAATAAATAAACAATAAAGTCTTCAGCGTGTTCTAGATCAGGTCAAATTAAAGACTGGACAGAATGATGGGTCAGGCTTTAAAGGGTTGAACAAGCATCGTACAAACAGGCCAAACCCCAGGAACAACCTAAACTTAAATACACTTGATGGGACATTCTGTGAAATTTTGGAAAAACTGGTGAACCGTTCCTTTCAACGATGTCCTGAAGCTGATCCTGGATCAGTTGTTTGGTCCTCTGTCTGCTTCTATCTCAGCCTGGTCGAGAAGCAGCGCATGTACTCGGTCATCCAGCGGTCATCCGCCACCGCCAGTTCTGAGCGCCGCGACTTCTCCAGGTCAGCTGACCTCGCTCTCCGACGGTCGGAGGTTCTTGTACGCTTTTCTGACTCCCGCCGTGTCTGGACACCCACGTCGGCCCGATGGATCTACGAGGGGATGGAAATCAGTCCAACAGACACACAGGAGGAGAGTTTATTAGTGCTAATAATACTTATCATCAGAAGGATTATGTATCTGGATAGACTGGAACAGAGATCATTCATGAACGTCCACTGTTTAATAACACCACTGACCGCTGATGGTGGGATGTCTAGGAGCTGACTTGTTGCAATGATGGCATCCTATTACAGCACCACGCTGGAGATCAGCGAGCTCTTTAGACCCATTCATTCACTAATGTGAGTAAAGGCAGACTGCACGGCTAGGGGCGTGGTTTTAAACACCCGTGGCAATAACAGTGACGAGACACCTAATAGGTGTGTCCCAATACTTTTGTCCGTATATAGCGTACCTTATGCTTACTCCAAACCCCACTCTGAACGTCCGATCACGTCGCACTGAATGGATAATGCAGAGGTTTTAACTGCACATACTGGAAGCTGCAGAGCAGCTGGGTGGAGGTGTCTCTACATCG
Source organism: Acestrorhynchus altus (assembly GCA_034509495.1). Taxonomy (NCBI): domain Eukaryota; kingdom Metazoa; phylum Chordata; class Actinopteri; order Characiformes; family Acestrorhynchidae; genus Acestrorhynchus; species Acestrorhynchus altus. Next base: position 48,558,607 of record CM067502.1, on the reverse strand, counting down.
GTCACAACAATGAAAGCCTTCTGCAGTTCAACCACAAGTGAAAAGTCTTTCAGCCGCTGCCGTGCCAGCGTTTTCTTAGTACTAATTAAGAGAACGGATCACCTTCCGACACTCTGCTTTACCTTTGCTCGGGCTGAATTATTCAGCAGTGCGCTGCCAGTGAATGAAAACCAGTAGGGACAAGTCAGAGTAATGCAAATGAGAATGTGGTAAATGGTTCCCCACTAGACTTCATTTAATGCAAGACTGAATTCAAATGACAATTATGATCAGAACAATTCCTCCTCTAGGATCAAATGTCCTCCATTAATAACCTCACTGAGGTGGCGGCGTTAACTGAATATGCGATGAGGGCGGTTCATCCCAGAATCTCTCGTTCTGAACAAGAAAACGCACGAAAAGGAAAATATATGATGTATCGCTCACGTTCTAAACTGCACTCTGAATGAGCTCTTATTAAAAACACAGCGCATCCACATGTTCTTTCTGTCATACAGCATCAACAACGTCAGCTCACAGATCAATTCAGCATTACTGATCAGTTCCATGGCCACTAGGGGGCGCTGATAAAGGGTTAAAGATACTTCATCCTGTAACTGCTTTTCCAGAAAACGGCATCGCTCCCAAAGGCTCAGTGGAGCAGGATGGTGCAGGATCAGAATGCTTTTAACGAAGTCCACACAGTTGTCGCCTCCTTTAAGCGCTCCTCTCCGTCTCAGCGTCTCAGCGTCTAGGTTGAAGGCTGAGACTAAGCTGAAAAGGTCTTTGTAAACCTTCAAACCTTACCTAGCAACGGTTGATATGGAGGAATGAGAAATTATTATTCAGCTCCCACAGCAGCTTCTGTCGGGCCTTTACCTCCTTCAAGTAAATCGATGCTGTCAGAGCTAAACCTCTTCATTCTATGACATCGTTTCAATCTGGCAGTTGCGTTTCACATTCCGTCCAAATGTAATGATGAATGGACCAATAGAAATACTCCAGAATAAAATCTTCTGTAAAAGTTGCCATTTTGGAGATACAAGGTTTGGTTCCAAATGTGACAAAATGTTTATTGTGGTTATGATTTGAATTAAAGTTAGTTCGGATTAAACACTGTGGTTGTACTGTAGATCCTTCTAGAGTGGAGTTGGATGGAATTCTTTGTGCTCACCTCTCCAGCGGACACTGAGGCTCTCATGTTGGGCCTCCTGCGCTCTCTGGTCTCCATGTTCCTCTCGGCCCAGTCGTAACGGATGAAGGAGCGTCTGTTATCCCGGTTGGATGCCCGATCCTTGGCGCTGGATGGCGGCTGGCTCTTGGCTCGGGTCGGTTTCCTCAGCACGGAGTCCGTGGATTCGCCAGTATCCAGCTCACGGTGCGGGAAGCTGGGCTCAGAGCGAGGAGCCCGGTGCCTCTGACTCCGCCTCGGCACAAGCTGTGACGGCCCATTCTCCGTAACAGGGTGGTAACCGTTCTCTGCGGTTTAAAGAGAAAGGTTGAATCAAAAGATTGGATATTCATTCATTTTAGAACATAAAGCAGATGGTTCTAATTGGTAACAGAGTTCTCTATGTATTACAGAACAACACCTGCAGCCTTTTAGCCCCGCCTCCATACTGTATGCTCCTTTTGGACCCCTGTGTCATAATACGGGAAGGCAACCTTCCCTGCTCTAACAGTCCTACTAAACCTGGTCATAAACAGGTGACGTGAATCAGATGTTCATGAACAGGAAGAGCACCAACCCCTTCAGGAGGGTGGCGCTCCAGGACAGGAGATGCCCGCCCCTGTCATATCAAAGTGCTGACCAAATCTCGAGGCATAAATGTCTTCAAATTTTCCTTTCACTCTGAGTGGTCATTTTTAAATGCCCTACCTACAGGCTGGGAATTCTCCGGCGCGGAAGCAACTGCCGAGTCCGTGTGCACCTCTCCGTTCACCTGCGGCTCCAGAGCTCCCTGCACTGCTGTGTTCTCGAATTTGGCCTCGGAAGAGGATGTGTACGGTTTTGAATCGGAGGATTCCGCCTGCCCTCGAAGTTTGGGGCTGGATCGGCCACTGGAGTCAGAGCCGCTGTCCCAGCCGTCCCCAAACAAGGGCCTGTGCGTCTGCTCCAGCACCCTGCGGGTCAGCCTGTACTTCACTGAGTCCTCGTAGCATTTCGAGAAGGTCTCCCACTTTGGATCCCGGAACTTCTTCATGTACTCCGTCCGGACCCTCTTCGTCACCGTGTTGTTATTGCTCGTCATTTGGCCTTCTTCTGCCGACACCTGAAAACACATGCACATACACATGCCAAAAATGACAATGGCGGTGGCTCCTCCCCCAATTTTGATCGACTAAGCCGATCAGTTGTGGCACCACCAAACCTTACCGTGGCTTAAGGTACTCAAACAGTGTACACACTTCTCGTACTGAGCCTGACCGCAGTAATCACAGTAGTCTGTCAGCCAAAACATTAAAACCACCTGCTTAATATTCCTAGACTTTCCTGTTGCCACCTGTTTTTGCTGGAGTAACTGTCTCTACTGTCCAGGGAGCGTTAGCAAGATCGGGATGTTGAATGATCAACGGTGCCAACGGGTTCACGATTATCTGCTGCAGACAGTCCTGTTCCATTGGCAGGAACAGACAGGCTGCGTGTGCATTTGCACATCGGCGTCAGCAATGGGTGCACCTTAAAGCAGCTGAATGCATTCATCAGAAGGGGTTACATGACATTTCTTCCTGATATGCATTCCTGCTTGTCCCCAGCCTAGACGCGTATCTTTCCAAGCTCGGGAGAAACATGGTGGTGGAAGCTTCGGCTGATTTTACGGTGTAGTCAACCCCTGGTTCCATTCACCACCACTGTACTGAAAGAGGTTTCAGCACATTTCTCCACTCTGAACCACTGCGAGGCAAAGATACTCTGTACGACTGTTCACATCCTAACCACTGACCTATGTAGCAATTTTCAAAGGTGGCTGGACTTTCCCTTTCAGTGACTTGGGCTCCTGTAGACGGGGCTGTGTAATAATCCCAAGGCCTGGGCTTGGTAGGCTAACTCATTACGGCCGTTTCACTAGTCTGTGATGAGCCTGGCTGCCTTGACATGAGCTGAGGAACGTTATCTTCTTATCACACTCTGCTCCAGAGCAGCCCAGGCGCACTCGACCCACATGACTTATTTATAGGCCTTACATAATGCATAAACTGATGATGTTTCCACAGTGACCATTCATAGGCTTTGCATTGCAATTTATGTGGATATGCATGTTTGTTCTTGGGTATAAAGGTGATTTAGGCATGCATTGTGATTATTTTCACATGCACAGCAAAAAAGAAAAGGTTTAATTGTAACTGTCCGTTCCACCTTAAATGGTGCAGCAGTTCCATTCTGGCGCCTGAGGCGCCAGAATGGAACTGCTGCACCATTTAAGGTGGAACGGAGAGTTCCAAAATGAAGCTCCAAATATGAAGCTATTTTTGATCTCCTTCGTTTATGCAATGCATTAGGCATCCTCAGCCCACCCTGTTTACGTGCCCACCTGCGCCAAATGCGTAAAGACCCTCTGGTTTGCATGCTTCACTCTCACTGTCATCAATCCTCAAACCTTACCCTTCCAGCGTCCACACACTAACAGGTCAGACGGTCCAGCATCTCCTGCATCCTCCTCAGCACACTCCCACCATCCCCGTGGTCGGCGCTCGCGCGTCTTTCCCCCCCGAGCTGTTGATTCTGTGCGGGATTTGGAAGGAAAACAAGTGGAGTGGCGTGTGCGCACGCGCCAGCACGGATCGGCTCCTGATTGGCTTACAGTCATGCTGGGAATACTTCATTAGAACCACCTTCCCTGGTGCTCCACCTGGCTGGTGTACCGTTAGCCACTTTATTGGAAACCCCCTCCTTAGTGCTCCATCCAGTTTGTATAGTTAGACACGCCCACTGGCCACTTTATTGGAAACCCCCTCCCTGGTGCTCAACCTGGCTGGTGTACAGTTAGACACGCCCACCGGCCACTTTATTGGAAACCTCTATCTTGTAGCTCCACCTGGTTTGTATAGTTAGACACGCCCACTGGTCACTTTATTGGAAACCCCTTCCCTGGTGCTCAACCTGGCTGGTGTACAGTTGGACACGCCCACCGGCCACTTTATTGGAAACCTCTATCTTGTAGCTCCACCTGGTTTGTATGCAGTTAGACGTGATCACTGGCCACTTTACTGGAAACCCCCTCCCTGGCTTGTCAACAATGGAAAGAAAAAGGCACCAGCTACATACATCTGGATTTGGGTGACCTGCATGAAGGGAGTTTTCAGTGTGTGTTCAGTGAGCAGTGATGCCCTCCAAGAGTCATGCTGTTGGTGCCAGCACCATTGGCGGACAGTCGCACAGCAACACGAGACTGTTACAACTGCCCATACCATCACATCATCTTCAGTGATGATTACTGCTTTATCTGCTGAAAGTTTGGCAGCCAGTGACACATGAACATTTTATTTAATCCATTCGTCCCTGAAATGTAACAATCCTAAACACACCGCAACGCCATCCTCTTGACCCATCCAAGAGCCAAAGAACCCTGTTTTTCATTACGTAGAACCCTTTGTGCTTACAGTGAACCTCTCAAATGCATGCAATGATGTCAGTTCACAAGAACAACCATGTTTAAAAACAGATTTATGACTTTTATTTGTCCTTTTAATCGATAGATGAAGAAAAGGTGTGGTCAGAGAGAGGTAGGAAAGGACTCAGATGAATGGATATGAAGTACAGTTTCTTCATTAGACAACATGAGTCTTTTTATGGCCCATCACTGTTCCAGTGTGCGGTCAAATCCGGGCACAGTTCACAGCAGACGTTGCCTGTTATTGTTCCTATATGACCATTGGTTCCAGAGTCCATATGATTGGTACTATTTGGGTACAAGTAGCACTTAGAGTCAATCATTGGATAAGAATGTTGAAGTTACATGGATGCAGATCCTTGTTGCTCCTCCCTAGTGGATGTAGTCATGTTCACTGTGTAGCAGTAGAGGAGCATTGTTACCAAAATGACACTCTGAGAACACGGTTGTCCCGGGTGAAAGAGAGCAGTGGATACGGGCAGCTTAGAAGCACTTGCGGTGGACGATGCTGGGGCCAGCCTCATCGTACTCCTGCTTGCTGATCCACATCTGCTGGAAGGTGGACAGGGAGGCCAGGATGGAGCCGCCGATCCAGACTGAGTATTTACGCTCAGGAGGAGCGATGATCTGGAGAGGAGAACAGAAAGGTTTAGTACACTGTAAAGTAGAACTGTTGAGTTCGCTTAGAAGGACCATCGTCTTGCATTTAAACAGCCTGTTTTGGTTACTGTGCCTTTAAACTGCTCCATATGTAAATGGCCTCAAATCTGATTGGCAGTCCTGTGCTATAGTTCATTTGAAAGGCAGTCTGACTACTTATAACCTCAGTGTGAGTGGGCGGAGCTAAACTGCTGTAGGCTGAATTGGCAGATACGTAACTGCACATCACAGAAACACTCCAGAGTCTGGCTTTTGCTCATACCTTGATCTTCATGGTGCTGGGGGCCAGGGCGGTGATCTCCTTCTGCATGCGGTCAGCGATACCAGGGTACATGGTGGTACCTCCAGACAGGACGTTGTTGGCATACAGGTCCTTCCTGATGTCAATGTCACACTTCATGATGCTGTTGTAGGCGGTCTCATGGATGCCAGCGGACTCCATGCCTGAGATTAAGGAGAAGATGGAGCTTAGAGAGACTTCCCTCAGCAAAACTGAACTACAAGGGTTACGTGGTTGACTGTACTTTTATGACTCATTCGTAACCCAGAACTTATAGAACTATCTATAAGAATCTTTCCAGCATAGTTCTTTGCGGTGTCATGGTTCTACGTATTTAGAACCTATCTAGTCTGATCACAAGTGAGTGAGAAATAACCTTAAATAAAGCTGTTGAAATGTTAAGTTCTTGGTTGTTCCAACAGTGGTTCTTTTATTGGATTGCTCCTAAGGAACACCTTCCAGAATTTATATTTTAAAGAGTAGGGACCAGTTTGGCTCCCATTACCATTTGGGAAACATCAGAAATGTACTGGAGGATCTTGAGTGGCACAGCCATCTAAGTTCTTGGCCTTAACATTGGGAGATCAATCAAATCTGGCCAGGAGACCCAGAGTGCATAACCACCCTCGTTGTCTCAAAACTACCTCCCATTTCAAGACTATCTGCAGCTCAGAACTTTATCGTGGGTCTGCTGGGTTGGGGGCTGAGGACCACTGATGTCTAATGCACTGCTTTAAAACTGATGAGTGAATGTTGCTTCCATACACACCAATGAAGGAAGGCTGGAAGAGGGTCTCAGGGCAGCGGAAACGCTCGTTGCCAATGGTGATGACCTGACCATCGGGAAGCTCATAGCTCTTCTCCAGGGAGGAGGAGGAGGCAGCAGTGGCCATCTCGTTCTCAAAGTCCAGAGCAACATAGCACAGCTTCTCCTTGATGTCTCGCACAATCTCACGCTCAGCTGTCGGGGGCAGAACATTCCGTTAAGAATGATTTCCTTTATCAGTCTTAATTAAGACATTGTTATTTTCAGTGAATGGATGACTTGAACACGCACCAGTGGTCACAAAGGAGTAGCCACGCTCAGTGAGGATCTTCATTAGGTAGTCTGTCAGATCGCGACCGGCCAGGTCCAGACGCATGATGGCGTGGGGCAGGGCGTAACCCTCGTAGATGGGCACATTGTGGGTCACGCCATCACCAGAGTCCAGCACAATACCTGGAAAGAAAAGGGGGTCAGAGTTATTCCACAGCGGGTTCTTGGGCATCTTCCTTAAGACATTACACCTTTAATGAGGGTGCGATCAGGGTATAATTACACATGTGCACAATTACATGTAATGTATGCATTATTAATTACGCAATTATGCACATGCATTAATAATTAATAATGCTTTAATAATTTTAATTACCAGCTAATTTTAATATTATTTCAAACAAAATTCGTAACATGCACAAATACTTAATTCCATGTTAATTCATGTGCATAATTATTCATAGTCATGCATAATTCATAACATGCATGCATACTTAATTCCACATGAATACGTGTGTAATTACTTGTATTAATATGTAATTAATACCATAACGAGTAATTCTGCATTAATTAGCTCCCGAATCTGTGTCTGTGTACTCGTCCTTTCTTACCCGTGGTACGGCCAGAGGCGTACAGGGACAGCACAGCCTGGATGGCCACATACATGGCGGGGACGTTGAAGGTCTCAAACATGATCTGGGTCATCTTCTCCCTGTTGGCTTTAGGGTTGAGAGGGGCCTCGGTGAGCAGGGTGGGGTGCTCCTCAGGGGCCACGCGCAGCTCATTGTAGAAGGTGTGGTGCCAGATCTTCTCCATGTCATCCCAGTTGGTGATGATGCCATGCTCAATGGGGTACTTCAGGGTCAGGATGCCCCTCTTGCTCTGAGCTTCGTCACCAACGTAGGAGTCCTTCTGACCCATGCCCACCATAACACCCTGGAGAAGAACGACACGCAGTTCACATGAAATTGGTGTATGTGAATGATTGGTAGAGTGTTGCTATACAGCTAGGTGGTTGCTATGGAGTTACTAGATGGTTACCATGATGTTGCTAGGTAATTTGTATGTGGTTGCTATGGTGACTATGGTGTTACTAAATGATTACTATGGAGTTGTGTGGTTGTTGCTATGGTGTAGATAGGTGGTTGCTATAATGGGCAGTAGCAATGGTATCCCATGTTGTTCCTATGCAAATATAACACTATTTATAAATAATTATTCCCTTTCATACCTGGTGACGTGGGCGACCAACGATGGAAGGGAACACAGCCCTGGGTGCATCATCTCCAGCAAACCCGGCCTTCACCAGACCAGAGCCGTTATCACACACCAGAGCGGTTGTCTCATCATCGTCACACATCTTGACTGGGTCTGCAAAGGGACGAATACGACGAGGAAACATACACACATACAGAATTAATAAATGCAACAATACATTAAAATAAACTCAAACACGACTGTCTACCTGTAATTAACTCTATATAACATTAGAATAAACCCAAATAAACATAAAGTCAGTGTCAGTGAGAGCATCTGCCTGTAATTAACTCTATATAACATTAGAATAAACCTAAATAAACATAAAATCAGTGTCAGTGAGAGCGTCTACCTGTAATTAACTCTATATAACATTAATAGATAAATTCAGTGATCAGTGAGTGTCTATGTGTAAACTCTATAGAACATTAGAATAAAAAGACCACAGTGTATAGATACATTTCAGTCTCTTTTCTAAGTCTGCATCTTGTCTTTTCAAAATGTAGAACAATCCGTCCCCTTGTCATGTCCTCACCCACCCCTGTGTGAGTGTGTCTTACCTCCTGCGTAAGTTCCTGGTAAGGTAGAAGCTCGGATCTGCTGCTGCTTCCAGCTACAGACCCCCAGCACCCATGCTGGAGCTTATATACATGTGCCTCCGGCCCACACTCCGGACCCCCGCCCTGCTGCCCCTGCAGCCCTCTGGCCTCTGCCCTATTTGGGCCTTTAGCTTGTGAGCCTCCATGTATGGAGCTCGACACCAGGCCAGGAGTGAGGCCACACACACACACACACACACACACACACACACACATTCTGTCTCTTTCACTCACTCTTGTGGCATTTGGAGCAGCAGGTATGTGGTGGGATTTTCGACGTGCTGACATGAAACAAGATCCCTGGAAGTCTGACGACCCTTATGGGAGTCCACATTACATTTACATAACTTACATATTAGTAATATAGTTATATATACAGTATATATGAACAAGCTCCTCGAGTTTAAACCATTCATCTGGACAATCCGTTTTGCTTTTATAAGAAATTAAATAATACTGTCACAAATAGTTGCACCCAGAAGGATGTGTGGGATTGCAGTGATGATGGGAAGGAAGATAAAGGTGATCAGGATCAATAACTTATAATAAATGATCTGATCTGATCAGTATTTATTGATCTACACATACAGAAGTCACGTCTCTGCATGGAGGTGTAGAGGTTCCTAATGGTGTCCTGTGATGATCCATCCCATGCAGCTTGAATGTTCTCACTCAGTTCTGCAGATGGTGTGGTAGAGGTGGAGAGTTGATAGAGCGTCCAATAGCATCCCACACATTTTCAATCAGAGATAGATCTGGAGATCAGACCACGGTGTAGTATCTGTGTTTTCAAGATGAGATTTTGAGAAGACAGCAGTGTGTGGACGAGAGTCGTCCTGTTGGAACAGAGCACCGGAGTGTGTGTTCAGAAAAGGCCGAACCACTAGTTGCAGAACCTCATCAACGTAATGTTGGGCTGTGAAAGTGTCTAATGAAGATCAAAGATGACCTGGCATTGGATGCAATTCCACCCTACAGGCCTTCAGGACATGTGACATGGCACAACAAACCATGGTCATCTCCACCCAGACTAAAGTGGGACTCATTGCTGAAGATGCTCAATGCTCAGGGCCCCTCTAGCCAATGCCATTCATTAGGTGCCAATGAGTTCATGTACAGGGACTACACAAGCTGTGTGCATTTGTACATCTGTGTCAGCAATGTGTGCAACTTATAGTAGTTGAATGCCTTCATTAGAAGGGGTGTGAGGCTGATAAGAACAACGCAGTGAGGCAGCAGGAAGTCTCCATTCAGGAGCTCCTGGATGATCTCCTTCAGGGTGTCGGGGCCATATAGGGTGTCGGTGTGAACCACACACGGCTCCAGCCAGTTACCATAGTGGCGCCCAGTTTAACCCCTCTCAACTATTTTTAGGAGGTGTGGAACAGAGGCAGAGAGAGCAAGAGAGAGAGAGTGAGAGAGAGAGAGAGAGAGACAGATCTGCAAAATGATAAGTTGAAGACCAGCTTTTGCTGGTAGCCAGTTTCAGATGCTTTGATCTGGTTCTTAGTGGTAAAGGTGGTCAAAAAACTGGTCAACCAGCCCAAAATGTACCCCGTCAACTCGGGTCATTCACGTTGGTCATACTGGTCGATCAGCCAAGTCAAGGAGGTCATACTGGTCAACTAAATGCATTATGATGATTGACCAGCTTGGTCATATTGGTCAAACAGCGTGTTCCCGAACCTTCAGACCGATGAGGAAAACCGTGTTCTTCAGAGTTTGATTGATTTGTCCAGTTTAATAATGCAGAACCCAGAACCGCAGAGTACAGAAATAAAGCATTTATTGGAGGAACTCAGGGGGGGTGACTGTTTTCACCCCCCCCCAAAACCAGTAGAAAAACAGGGTGCATAATGACAAACAGGTGGGATGGTGTGAACCAGGGGCTGGAGGTCAGATCTGAGACTGGAGGTAGTGCTCATAGTTTGCCCTCAACAGGAACTCAAAGAAAGGTTTAGACTTGAGGCAGTCCAGCTCCTCCACCTGCAGCAGATCCTTCACTTCCGGCAGATACGACTGCAGAGGGACACCTGTGCGTACACAAGACAGACAAAAGGCTTGTTAATGAAGGACCACACATGAACCCAGTGACACTGTTTATCTGGGACACATGTCTCGCATTAGACATGCAGTTACCATGGTGCTAACTGGTCGTGTGTGAACCTCCATGATTTGTTAGCTACATTGTTTTATGCAGTTCTTACTGGTCAATCAGCTTGGTCAGGCTGGTCATACCATTCAATCACTTTGGTCAGGCTGGTTGGCCAGCTTTGTCATAATTGTGAACTAGCTTGTTCATGCTGGTCATACTGGTCAATCAGTCGAGCTTGCTCATACTGGCCAACCAACTTGCTCGTGCTGGTCATACTGTTCAATGAGTTCGGTTATGCCAGTCATACTAGCTTAGTCTAACTTCTCATACTGGCCAACCACCTTGGACATACTGGTTAACTACCTTGTTCATGCTGACCATACTGGTCAACCAGTTTGGTCAGGACACAGTACCTTCTTGGATGAGTTTCTGGAGAATTTTAACAAAGATGCTGTCTTTTGCTGCTTCTAGAGGGTCATCAGTACCATCAGATGCTGACCAGCTGTAAATCAATAAGACACCACGTCAGCAAATCAGCACACAGAGTTTCAGAGCTTAAATCGGAGTTAGTTTGGTTGGTCGTGATGAGAGGATTCTTACTTCTCCTTCCAGTCTTTCTTCAGCGCTTTACTGAGAATCTCCCGCTTCAGAGCCTCAACGTCAACAGCGTCTTCCTGTAGACACATATGATGGTGTAAATGGGGACAGAACACTCTAGAACAATGTGAACGAAGCAGCATATCCTGGAGCATAAAAGAGGGGATGTTCTAGAAAATTCTACAACATTTTACATTGTAGAACAGTATGAAGAGGATTTATAAACATTTCAATGAAGGGAGAAAGTTCCACAAGTGTGTAAAAGGGGGTATTCTAGAACAGCGCGAACAGAGGGTGTTCTAGAACCATGTGAAAGAGGAGAATATTTTAGGATGGGGGCAGCATATTCTAGAACACGGAATGTAATAAAATATTCTGCAACAGTATGAAGATATGGATATAGTGCAGTTTGAAAGGAGATTGTGGAGCACTTTGAATGAAAGGAGAACGCTTTAAAATCGTGTTAACAGGGTGAGAACATTCTAGAACATGTTGGCACAGAAACCAGGCGTAACACTGTGTTTTATAGAAGTACCTCATCTATGTACTCCAGCAGATCCAGAGCCTTCTTAAAGTCGTACTCGTTTGCCCCACGGTTATCGTCACAAAATATACAACTGAGAGAGAGAGAGAGAGAGAGAGAGAGAGAGAGAGAGAGAGAGAGAGAGAGAGAGAGAGAGACAGAGAGAGAGAGAGAGAGATTAGAGTATGAATGCGTGTGAGACCTATCTATATCTATATATATATGTATATAAGGTATTTCACACATATGGGACATATGACAATACATGTGACCACTGTATGAGACATGAAATACATACAGCATTAGCTCTCCTTTTATGAGAGTGTGTGTGTGTGTGTGTGTGTGTGTGTGTGTGTGTGTGTGTGTGTGTGTGTCACTCATTGTAAGGTTGTGTGCACTCAGTAAAAAGGCATGTTGTGGGGTTCTGTTTCTCCTCCAGCAGCTGTTTGGTAGTTTCCTGATGAAGCAGGAATCGCTCCTGTTCTACGATGTCTAATCACACAGACAGAATCACGCGTTATCGACGGCGGTGTCTCAACTTATGACGATGGACATCATTCACGTGGAAGTGCGGATCTATATTAGGACATCTGTATTAATCTCAGCTTTTAAGATAAGATCATCCTTTATTAGTCCCGCAGACGGGGACTGAAATTGATTGATCTTTATTATTTTAAATATTAAAGATCATCTTCTGTTCAAAAGATCACTGATAATATCAAGCTTTGATTCAAAATAGTGCTCACACTTCCAATAGTACTTTAACCCCCGAACCAAAACAGCCCACAGCTGCAGGTCAGACTGTTTGACCAACTGACCATTAAGCTGCTTGTGCTGCAGTGCTTCCGGCATGTCTGAGGCCAGAGCTGTGAGCTTGCTGAGGGCCAGCAGTGTTTTCTTCTTGCTGAAGTATCGCGTCTCTGTGTTGGCCTGACTGTACAGGGTGCGGTGGGCCTGCAGGGGAAGCCAGAACATTAGAAACACAATTCAACCTGTTCATGTGAACCTATTATATACACGCAACATCAACAGCTGACCCCAGAAGGACGTGCGCGGGATTGCAGTGCTGTTGGGAAAGTGGAGACTTATCTGATCAGTATTTATTGATCTACTCATACAGAAGTGGTGTCTCTCAGGGCGGCGTGGGTTTAACTCCAACATGCAGGGCGTCTGCATGGAAGGTGTGAGGTTCCCTAATGGTGTCCTGTGATGATCCATCCCATGCAGCAGATATTTCTCACTCAGTTCTGCAGACTGGAACTGAGGGACAGGTCTGGCTGGAATAGTACACAAGGATTCGTTGGTCTTCTCCACTAAAAGTGGGACTGCCATTCTGAGTGACAATCCGTAGACCGTCCCCACTTTCTAACGGCTTTCGAACACTACTCCATGGCAGACTTTGGTGGCAAAGGATGCTACTGCTAGAGCATGAGTCAGGAACTGACCTTATGATCAGTTAGGTACAGCGATAAGGATGGGGGGTGGGGGGGTTGTGCGGCCCGGTACCAGTTGCTCCATGGACCGGGTCTAACCCAACAAGTTTGGAGACCACTGCACTAGAAGGTAATACATCATGTAACTCTTCCCTTAAAACATCTCGAAGGCTGTCCTCATGGGAGTCCAGTATTATTTATAATATATACCTGCTTTAGTAAATCAGGTGTGCTGCTGATGGAATTGAACCCATCCAGGAGAAATCTGGAACCAAGCTTTGTTCTTCAAACTAGCTCACAGATCTCAACTACTGCCTTCAGAAGGAGAACAACGTCTTCCTCTTTAACACACTTCAGTTTACATGCATCTGTTCTAAAGTGAAGAAACCAGAGCTCTACTGCAGCTTGGCCTCCCAAGCAGCTGCTGGATTATGATCTGATGGACCAGAAACGTCCACCTCTGGAAGAAACACAAACACTCTGATAGCTGAGACGCGTCTTACACTCTGGAAGTCCTGTGTGTGGATGTGATGGAGCCAGCTGAGGTGCTGGTGGGCCTGTAGAAAGCTCGCCAGCTGTTGGTGCTGTGCGATCGGCTGAGAGAGCAGCTTCCCCCGCTTTCCTTTCTCCATGTACCAGAGACAGGAAGTCTGCAAAGTTCTGCAAGGGACAGGAACATAAGTCAACACCATGTTCTGAATGTGGATGAGGTTCTGATATTATGCTTCATTAGGACAATAAGAGCATTCCAATGAAGACTTTCAACTGGATTTTGGAGCATTGCTGTGAGGATTTGGTTGAATTTAACAAGATCAATCCCAACTCATCCCCAACTCCTTGAAAAAAAATACTGGATGGAGCTCCATCATTAAAGAGAACACCGTTCCACTGCTAACTAAATGTTGGGGTCTTTAAGAGGGTTACTTATGGGTTTATATGGGTGGGAACTTGACGCAGTTGAATGCATTCAGTAGAAAGGGTGTCTACAGATGTTTGGACCATCAGAGTCCAATGCGCATGTGCACTTTTCCCACTTAAAGGCTGAATAGAAAGAACAAAGCTAAACAACAGAATTCCCACAAAGTATTCCTGATATAATGAATGCGATGCTGGTGTGGTGTTTGTGTGTATTTACCTGGTCAGCAATTTGGTCATGTAGTGTTGCAAGCGGCTCTGGTTGTCTGTCTGTTCGCACATTTTGCACCAGGATGTCAAATGTAGAACTTCTCAGCTAATGCCGCCACCCACTGATACTGACCCAGTTCCACTGGTCACACACAAATACAATAAACACCATTATCAGCAGGACTGGATACGGGAGGAATAAAGATTAGGACTCGTAACATCAAAGCAGAGTAACTCACACAGTGGAGTGAGGAGATCCGAGCGGCGCTGTATGTACTCCAACTCCAGCGCATCGTAGCGCTCCTGCTGCCCTGGACGACGTAAAGAGGTGAGCTGGGACACGTAGCTGCCCAGCAAGGAGTCCAACAGCGCCACTAGCTGCTCGTTGAGGGTGCTGCGGAGGCTGGAGTCAGCGTGAGGGTAAACTGTCCGTAGAATGACCTCATGCTGCCTTGCGATGACGGTGCGCACCCCACCAACCCCACCTGAGGCTGCAGACGAAGACAGCGGAAACGGGAAAATCTTAGTGGCTGAACCAGTAAAAATACACCACACACACCCAGTTAACTACTGTTAATTACTGTAAATATCATCAAAAATACACACGTCACGAAAGGGTTGGGTATCAGGCTTCGTTTATAGATAGAGCAGCAAACCATGATGACATTTTTGGCTGTTCCCATGATCACTGTGTCAAGAACAGTGCAGGTGTGGATGTGGTACCTGTCACGGAATGTACTCTGGATGCTGGTGCAGCGTTCTCCGCTGCTCTGTAAAGGGAGGCTTTGGTCTCTCGGTACTGCACAGCTGCTTGCAGCATGTCCTGAGAAAACGAGAACAGTTACACTGACAGTCCGATTAAAGGATAAGGCTCCAGTTTCCTAAAACCACGCGAAGCAGTGGTTGGTTCGTAGATGGTCCAAGCTGGGGTTTGATGGTTGAAAAGCTGGTCCTCCGAAATGATGTTCTTCTACTGTGTTCAAGGTTTGATGGGAAACGACAGGCGGAAAGATCAGGCACTAAATGTTCTACCACCACCAATGGCAGCGCAGCACTCGGTAGAACACTGTCAAAAGAAGCTGAAGGGTTTCTGAACTTCCCCCACAATGCACTGGTCGAGCGAATGAACTGAAAAGCAGAGACCACCTCACCTTGATGATGACGTTGATGTTCAGGACAACCTCAGCCCATTTCACGGAGCCCACTGGATTGTCCTTCAGACACTTCTCCTCCTCATCAGCAAACACACCGAGGTGGGAGATCTAGAACACCTACATAGAAACACCACACCAATCCCGTTAGGATAAAGAAATGCTTCTCGCTCATGTCCTTGGACACCTTCTGAATATCACTGGAAGGAGCTGTACTCTTATCTATTGACTATCTAGTACCTTGTCCACGGTCTAGATTACGCAGTTTCCTTTCTGACAACACCAACATTTCAACGTTTATTTATTAGTATAGTGGCTCATTTGGAAATGCGAGGTTTTTGTATGAGTGGTGTCGTACCTCTCTGAAGAAGACGTCAGCGGGCGTGAGGCTTGTCGGTACGTCGGTGCCGCTCTTCTTCAGCGCTGTGAGGATGGCGGAGTTCACCAGCTCTGGCTGTTTTGGCGTGATGATTCTTCAGAACAACTGCTGCGGCTTCTCTGCGTGTTGTTCGCTGTAAGAGCAGCGTTATAGCATGGGAAGACGGCGCTGCTTGACTGAAGACAGGCGGTCCAGGAGTCCAGTCTGAGAGGCATCAGAATTAAACACACACCAGTACCAGTCATACCAGTAATGTAAGGGACGAGTAGGAAAAGGTTACAGATGCAGGGTTTACTGGGCCACTGAAACATCACCTGAACTCAGATCATTCAAGATCATCCTGACGTTTCTGTGAAAGTGATGCTTTTCTGTATGAAAACTCACCTGCAGCAGGAAGTCCATGAAGCAGTGATGAGCTTTCATTTTGTCCTCCAGCTGGTGCAGCAGGATCAGAGAGGTCAGAGAACCGGTAGCTTTCTGAGGAACGAAAAGAATTCATGTCAGAACCAGAATCTGCAGTTTTGCCTTCTACACTAAGACCGCAGAGCAACAAACGAATGGACAGAAGTATTGGGACATCTGCTCATTCAGTGTCTTCCAAAATCAAGGTTATTTAGGTACATTGCTGTGAGGATTTGATTGCATTCAGCGACAAAAAGGTTAATGAAGTCAGGATGTTGGATGATCACCACTTCACCTCATCCCCAATTCGAAAGAGCTCCATCATTCCAGAGAACACAGTTCCACTGCTCCACATCCCAATGCTGGTGGGCTTTGTACCCCTCTAGCCTGGCATTAGACATGGTGCCAATAGGTTCATTTATCTGCTCCAGAGAGTCCTATTCTGTTGGCAGTACTTCTCTACAGGGACTAGACAAGCTATGTATGCATTTGCGCATCTGTGTCAGCAATGTATTGCACAGTAGCTGAATGCATTTGTTAGATGGTGTCCACAAACTTTTGGACATACAGTAACATCTACATGAGCCTCTGAAGCTCGTACAGACCACGTACAGCCTCTCTCTCTGACTCTCACCATCAGGAACCGACTCCGCCCAGCGAGGATCAGAAGCAGGATAGTCATCCACCAGGTCCAAGTCAATCTGCATCACCACAGCGTCCAGCTCCCCTGCTCCTGCTTCTCCATCGGCAGGGAAGAGCTCATCAGTCCTGTTCTGAGCACTAATCAGGTCATGCCTACCAGAAGGAAGCGAGGGGAAATCTGGTACTGCAACCATGAAACACAATTCCCAGTTACACAGCTCTCAAACTGGTGGAACCAGTCCCACCCATTATATTGTACTCTACTGTATTTGCCCAGTTCACCACAGACTTGTGGGTTTTCATACTGGGATTAATTATTTCTGACTTGGAGTTCACTGAAATAAGCAGATGTCCTGTTTACAGTGCAAACTTACAATCAGCACCAAACCTGGATCTGTGGAATTCACGGTCCTTCAGTGTTTGAGGACAATTCTTCCAAACATAAATTCCATTTTTTTCAGTCCTCCTCTGAATCAATACCCATAAAAAAGCTGAATAAATATGTTCTTCTAATGGTGCAGACGTACCTTTATTCAAACTAATTATAGAAGACAGTCACACATGCCAGATATTTCTATTTTCAGAAGATCCTAGGCTACTCTTATGATTTCAAGAATTAAATACAAATTTATCTAAATGTGTTTTGAATTTAAGCATGTTTGATGATTAAATGACTTAATGTCAATAATATTTTATTTTGGGACCATTATTATCATTATCATTATCAATTATTATCATTATTATTATCATTATTATTATACATTATCATTATTATTATTATCATTATTATTATCAGTATTATCATTATTATTATTATCATTGTGTGTATCATTATTGTGTCAGTATTATCATTATTATCATTATTATCATTATTATCATTATCATTATTATTAATATCATTATTATTATTATGTTATTATTATTATCATTATTACTATCATTATTATCATTATTATTATTATCATTATCAATTATTATCATTATTATTATTATCATTATTATTATCATTATCAATTATTATCATTATTATTATTATCATTATTATTATCATCATTATCATTATCAGTATTATCATTATCAGTATTATCATTATTATTATTATCATTATCATTATCAGTATTATCATTAGTATTATCATTATTATTATCATTATCAGTATTAATATTATTATTATCATTATCATTATTATCATTATTATTATTATCATTATCAGTATTATCATTATCAGTATTATCATTATTATCATTATTATTATCATTATTATTATCATTATTATCAGTATTATTATTATTATCATCATCATTATTATCATCATCATTATCATTATTATCATTATTAGTATCATTATTATTATTATCATTATTATTATTATTATCATTATTACTATCATTATTATCATTATTATTATTATCATTATTATCATTATCAGAATTATTATCATTATTATTATCATCATCAGTATTATCATTATTATCATCATCCAGTATTATCGGTATTATTATCATCATCATTAATATTATCATCATTATTATTATCATTATTATCACTATTATTATTATTGTATTATTATCATTATTATTATTATTATCAGTATTATTATTATTATTATTATCATTATTATTATTATCATTATTATTATTATTATCATTATTATCGTTATTATTATCATTATTATCGTTATTATTATTATTATTATCATCATCAGTATTTTTATTATTATTAGTAGTAGTAGGTTATATGGGCCTCACACTCTTATACTGAAATTTGAGCTGCTCACCTGCAGAACTGAAGGAAGGCTTGTTTCAGCAGTTTGGTTTTGTCCTCTTGTGCGACTGTGTCTGCTTTCGGGGGCGTCTCTAATGGAGTTCCCTGCAGAGTGTTAGAAAGTTCTCACAATCAGATTCTCCAACCCGAGTCTCCACCAGTTTGTGTTTCAGTCCTGCTGTGACTCAAATCCATACCTCAGGTCCAGGTCCGGCCACTGAGGTACACAGGGACTCCTCCATGTTCTCTGGCAGAATTGAGGCACTTTCTCGGGCTACGACTGCCACCAGGCCGTTATTCTGGGAGAAAAACACGGGAAGGTTGGCGCACACACCTCCGCCACGGATGCGATCGCCTGAAAGGGACGATGAAGTAAGTTCAGTGTGGAAAAACAAGAGGCCCTAATTCACAGTCATCATTATTAATCTCTGTCTTTTACGTCTCAGAAAGACTTTATTGAGGCTTTAAGACCAATAGCTGGATGGGTGGGGCTACACTGCTGCAGGCAGCATGATGTTTTGAGGATGCTGTTCCTCAGCAGGCATGTTTGGAGTTTGGAGGTGGCAGCATGTAGTAGAAATGGGTGGAGTCAAACTCGAGCAGTTCTGAGGGAACGGCTGCTGGTCATGGTGATGTATTAGTGAGTAAGCAAACTCTTATTCTTCTGGTTAACGTAACTGTAACCTTCATACCAGGAGAGCTGAAGGACAGCTTTTCTTCAGGAAGTCCACTGCGGCCGGTCCCAGTGGTGCAGGCAAACACCAGCTCTTCATTATAGAGGTACGCTGCAGGACTGGTCGACTGCGGCAACACCAAGCGGGTCTTATGAAGCTCCTCCTGATTCTGACACAGAAATAAAAGTTTATTCCTGCTGTTCCCGGCATCTGCACGACTTCTGACAGACGTTCTTAACATTTAGATCACAGCACACCATCAAACTAATCCTAAAAATGAAGACAAAGGCCCGCGTGTTCCTTCACTCAGTTTAGATCATACTGTTCGGATTCACCTGAAAGGGTGGGTTGTATTTGGTGACCTCAACCGAGAGCTCGTCTAAGGCAGGTCCGGCCGTTTCTGGAAGTGTAACCAGGCAGAAATAGGCCAAGCACGGAGTGTCCGCGGGGTGCCACGCTGCAGCTAAGACCACCAAACCAGCACTGAGGGAAGGAAACACAACTCCAAATCAATTCAAATACAAGCATACTCACTGGCCACTTTATTGGAAACCCCTCTCTCCCTAAAAATGTCCGATGAAACGGTAAATGACTGGAAGTACGAGGCAGATGAAGCTTAAACAGATCAGTGTTTATTACTCACTGGATTATAAAGCTTCTATTCTTTGCAGAAATGCATCGTGTTTAGGGTTTGTGCAGGTTTTCATTCTCTGACAGCTCAAGCTGTTCCTTCAGAGAAACACAATGTTACTCACTGGCTGAGCTGCATGTCCAGATAAGCCACGTTCACCCCCTCCTTCATTTCAGCATAGTTGCTCTCGGAACCCTGGAAAAGAAAACACAGTAAATAATCCCCTAAACTCTGTGTGTGTGTGTGTGTGTGTGCATATATAGGAAAGAGTTGTGTTCCAATTAGCTGAGCTACACTGTGCCTCGTTAAAATGTCATTCAGCAACATTGACTACTGATACGTCCCTGTGAGTGGGAGGGGCAGACACAGGACCAGTCCCTTTATTGTAGCAACAGAAGCCGAGACACCGCCACAGAATTCCAGTCTCACCCAGATGGCATCTGCAATGCTGTCGGAGATACTCGGGCAGGCGTTCCAGCTCAAGACCTGAATCTCCATATTGTCCCCGACGTCCCACTTATTCAGCCCACACGTACTGAGAGTGTAGAGGCAACCTGTGTACCCCACCCACAATACACTGTGTACCTGGTAAAGAAAGACAGATGGAAAAGGTTGTAATTCAGTCAGCAGAGTGAAGATATTGATGCTGTTAAACTGAAAACGGCAGTTAAACAGTTATTAACTTATCGTACGATATTGGACGGTATCGTACGATAATTTTTCACGTCACTGTGAATGAATTTTATGTAGCTTCAGTTGTTTAAAATGTTATATTCCAGTTCCAACGCATAATTATTCTTAATTATAAAAGCTTAACTGCTCCTTTAAGGGTGTAATTACTTTATTATTATTATTATTATTATATTATGACTATCAGCGACATATACACATATATTAGTCCAACCATGACTTATTTCTTCAATTTCACGACCACGAACTGCAAACCAGCTCTTAACTCACCACAACCCAGACAAACCAATACAAACCCATGACACTACGAGATGCTTACAGACGTGTCAGCTGGAGGGCCCCGGATTCCGAACAGACTGGAGACGCGGCGGCCAATTCCCGAGAGCATTCCCTGCCCCTGCTGCAGCGCCCTCTGCAGGAGTTTTCCAGAACCATCCGCACTCACACGTAGCAGCTGACCACGGAACGAGGACACGATGAAACTACCACCCTGAGACAGGAGAGAACAAAGATACCGTCAGCGTTTCAATGGATTATGGTGATAAACAGTACAGCTGCTATTTATTACAATAAATAGTAAATTAATGCCCAGCTCGCCATTTCAATTACATATCCAGCTGGACAATATATCGAAAATATCAACATATTGAGATATTTTGTATAATATAAATATTGAAATTAAGAGGGACATAAAATACTGTTTTACAGGTTCCCATCTGAGTATGATTTTAATACATAAATATGTACATATGTATGTGAGTAGGTCGTTTGTGAGGAAATGGGTTTGATTGGACCGTAAATAGTCTCTTGTTCAAATGATGTCATAGAAAAATCATGGCACCACTAAGGACTTATTTTTCATTATTACTTAACAACTTCAAAAACAACCCATTCATTTCAATTTCACGATCTCAGATGTTGGCCTCACCCTGACCGCAGTGACGTAGTTACACAGGTTTCCTCCGAGGTCAGCAGGGGTTTCTGTGTACGTCCCCTCATGAGCCAGACTGGGCCAGAACCGGGCCAAACCTTCTGGAGACACCGCCAACACGTACACCGACTGCAGCGGCCAACAGAACACAACACAAAAGTACGTGAGAGAAGCAAAAATGGAGTTCATTAGTATGAACTTCTGCAGAGCATTAGGCCTAAAAATGGATAAAAACACTGTCAGCCTGTTCGTCAGTGGCCGGGACACCACAGAGCATTTATTCTGTGGACCGCATTGCCAGACTGAGAGGAGACTGTAGGGTGTAGGTGGAGTGGTGGTACCTGTACGGAAGCAGTGTCCAGAGGACTAGAGGAGCTGATGGAGATGAGGTCAGCGCTGTATGTGTACTCACTGGGGGCCAACTGGAGGTCTTTACACACAGACAGCTACAGACCGAGAGGGAAAAAAAGGAGTGAGAGGGTTAATAACTGCTGATACTGACACCGTCCACCACTTTAATGATTGTTTGCTGCTCCACATTTGGATACTGTGCCCTCACTGACTCATTTCTACCCTGCTTTAAATACTCCACACCACAATTTGTAGTCAATTCTCTTGTGCTCATCTCAGTATACATACCTTGGCTACTGGAGTCTGGCAGATCTTCCAGATGATCAGCCTCTTGCCACACACCATCCAGGCCCAGCCTGACTGCTCCACCTTCACCGAAATCTGATCATCCGCTGAGAGGTAAAAACACGCAACCAAACACAATAACTCACTTAAAAGTAGACGACGAGAACAAACTATAAAAATCAAACAACTGAGACAAAAATGTCACACTTGTTCATTTATTCATTGAGGAAAATGATCCAATATGACATTTCTGTGGTAAAAAGTACTTGCAGTGTCTGATGTGACCCCCAGCCACTATAAATATCCCATCATCCTCTGTAGAAGAGCTCCTACCTTCTGCCATCGTAAGGGCCTCCATCACTTTAACCGGCAGAGAAGACCCAAACGTTTGCACGTCGAAATTAAGCGAGTCAACTGTGGCACAGTTCTGAACCCGGGTGGGAGTCCCTCTGCTGCAGGAACCAGGTCAGAGCAAAGAACAGGACACATCAGCAAACTTCAGCCAAAGCAACATTTTCATACCTGTGATCTTATTATACCAAAATATTCATTACATATAGAGGTGTGTATTATGTGTGTATTAGTCACAGTGGGGGTATAGTGTACAGGTGTGTGTGTGTGTGTGTGTGTGTGTGTGTGTGTATATATATATATATATATATATATATATATATATATATATATATATATAGTGTGTGTCAGTTACAGTGGGGTTCTTCTCGGGGTAAACAGGAGGCCGGTTCCGCTCTGTGTGTATATAGTGTGTGTGTGTGTGTGTGTGTCAGTTACAGTGGGGTTCTTCTCGGTGTAAACAGGAGGCCGGTTCCGCTCTTCCTGCCGCCGGTTCTGGAGATCTGCCGCCGCCCGGAGCCGGGGGTCCCTCTGGGGCTGCTGAACATTCTGTCCCGCGGCTTCAATAAAACCAACTAAACCCCAATTAAACTCCCACTAAACTCCCATTAAAGCCTTCTGACTTCAGCACACGACCAGGCTTTGGTTTACCGCGCGGATCATTATACGTCACTTACAGGCGCCAGAGACGACGGTGTGATGCATTATGGGAAGTGTTGTTTTTAATTCTGTGAATAAGTGTTTTAATACATCTATTACCCAATTAAAACATGTTAAATCTACAGTTTTATTCATTTATATTATTGATTCATTTGTTTAATTCAACTATTTTAATCTAATAATTCATTTATTTCTTAATTTAGTTTAATAATTTATTATTATTAAAAATTGACTTTGGGGGTTATGCTTCAATCTGAAGGCCTCAGGGAGCTCTTTGGGTCTGACTCCAACAATCAAGAGCAAACCAGAGTAATGTCTGAGGTTAAAATACTTGGACATGTTGCTCAGAATGACAGCAGGTCATCTAAAGTGATGAGTCCTGCTTGTCTCAGTGGTGTCAACCAGCGACTCCGTGTGTGGAGCCCAATGTTCACCAGTGGTCGTCCCTTTTCTGAACACACACTCCGGTGCTCTGTTCCTACGGGAGGATGCTCGTCCACATACTGCTGCCATCTCACGAGACACAGAGACTATGCTGTGGTCAGTCTCATCTCCAGATCTGTCCCTGATTGAAAATGTGTGGGATGCTATTGGACGCTCTATCAACACTCCACCCCTATTACACCATCTGCAGATTGTGTAGATCAATAAATACTGATGTTATGTTTATATATGGTGTTTAAATAAGTGATTGTAAACACTTTATCAATGTGGGGCCTTTGGATTTCACCACACCTCCCTCCGAGGCAGCAGGGGGCGCTGAAGAGTGTCTAATAATACCGCAGGCGCGAGGCAGGCGCTTTAAACAGAGGTAAACACACCGGCCACACTCTCCTCTGTCCTCCATCCTTCTCCTCCACCTCCACCCACTGACCCACCAGAGATATGAGGGTCCTGCAGGGTCCAGCCTTGTCCACGTGACCTGTGGGTGGGTAGATGCAGCTGGACGGTGCTGGACCTTCTGCCCACAGGATCTGGAAGTGAAGACCAGGATGGCCTCGGTTCGGGTGGCCGTGAGGGTCCGACCCATGAACTCACGGTAAGAGCAGAACCTGGACCACTTTCACATCTCCACCACCAAAGCCAGCAGCTGGAGGAAGCTCACCAGGGTCTGTTCTCACCCCAGTGACCACCCTAGACCACCCTGGACCACCAAGACCAGCTCAGAATGTGCTGGAGGCTGGCTTTGGTCCTTCTTGGTCCTTCCAGCTCTCAGCAGATCTGGGTTTTTACAGCAGGGTCATCACCATATTTGACAGGTGATGTGGTAGACTGAGCACAGAGGATTCATACAAGTGTCAGGAGAAGGAGACGGTGGAGGTGTGCTTTTTGCCTTGGTGACCTTGGTGAAGGTGTGTGGAAGCTGGTTTCAGGTGATCTAAGCCCATGTTTGGTGGCACCAAGCAGCAGCAGAGATCATCTGAAAGCAGTGACCAGCAGATCCCGTGCTGGTTTTGCTGGATCAACAGGTTACGAACTGGTCGATGTTAGTAACGTGCTGAGAGTTTTGAGGAGTTTGAGAGTAGATCAGACAGGAGAGCTCCATAAACATCTGATGCCTCCGCCACCATGTTTGACAGGTGACGTGGTAGACTGTATTTAAGATGTGAACGTAAGCTTCATGGACGTGTCATAAGAAGGAACCCTAAACTGTTGTCTAAACCCATCAGCTGGCTTAACGTTTATCTTGGTGACCAGCTGCTGAACCACCAAAACCAGTTCATGGTGTGCTGGAAGCTGTTTTCACCTGATCTAAATGGATGTTCTAGTGCGATTCATTTGGAAGAGAACCAAAACCATCACACCGTAGTTTGGACCGGACTGGAGATTTGTTTGGTCTGACCTTGATCTGACCCAACCATCACTTGTACTCCAAGTTTGCAGGTGTAGTTTGAGCTGCTATATTGGTCAGATAATCTACAGCTCTGAACAAGTGCCATCTCTGCCACTGTTCAAACATCTGCAGAACACAGGACCAGCACAGCAATCAGACATCCTGCAGCCATGTGTAGACTCTCACCACAGCAAGGTCGTTCCAGATTGCCTGGCCGGTCCCCACATTTATTGCCAATCGGGCATTTATGGGAGCAGCTGGGATGCCAGCTTTGGCAACCTATGAGTCTGTAGGACGTACAGGCTCAGCTGCAACATCTGTGGGCAGTTGTGGGTCAGGAGATCGTACGGAACCTGTACGCCTCCATGACCAACCGTATCTCGTCTTGCATCCAGACTAGAGGCCAAATGAATATATTTATTAGTTTTTCGTTGAAGACTGGATGGTCAGAGGTAACGCTGAACTGTTCCTTAACTGTTCTCTGTCTTTCTTCTTTAGTGAGAAGGAGCTATCGGCACAAAGCATCATTGAAATGGAAGGAAACAAGACCACCATTACGAACCTAAAAGTAAGTTCAGTAAGACTTTTCTCCAGAAGTCTGCATCCTCCTAGTCTAGCTGATTGCGGAAGGCACTAATGACCGTGGTATGAGCGACTCTTTACAGCGTAGATTTAACGATTGTCTTCGTTCTTTTCCACGTTTTGTTCGAGTTTGAACTGGATCAGTCCTTCTTTAATTGTTCTGAATTGTGTTACAGTTCCGACGCCGTGTAGATCAAATATATAACAGTTGAGCAGTTAGTTTGTTTGTTTCTGTAGATGTTCGTAGGACGCTGCTGAAACAGGATGGTCGTATTGAAATTCGCCCGAAATTCCGTAAACTAAACGATGGTACATATCAATAAAATAACTGCTCTCAAGTGTTTTCTTTTTCCATTTCAGATTCCAGATGGTGTGACCGGAGACACCATGAGAGAAAGAACAAAGACGTTCACGTACGATTTTTCCTATGATTCGGGCGATCGGTCTAGCATGCGTTTCGTCTCACAGGAGAAGGTGAGGTGTTGACGATGATGCGAAATCTGATATATCGTTGAACTCTACAGATCTGATGGTTTTATTGAAGGGTCAGAGCGACCAGTTCCAAGCCTGCAGTTGGAGCCGCAATGGAGGTCCAACTCCATATAGGATGTCCAAAGATCTCCTGATACTTCCATGTACTGGAGCTAAAGAAGCAGACGTTGGTGGCAGTTGACTGAACTTGGGGAAAATGATGTACCAGCTTTTCCTCATATAATCACTGGATTTGTCACAATAGAAGCCCATTGTTTGGGTTTATTGTGTAAAAATGACCAATCAAGCTGCACAGCATTGACCTAATAATGAACTGCCCTATTTAACAGAGTCACATGAGGTCGAGTTAATGCATGAACATTGATGAAGAATAACTGGACAGAAATGAAAGTGATACAAAGGGTTCTTTGAGGGAAGCAGTAGAAGAGCCACTTTGGTTTCCTGAAGATCCGCATGACCTTCATAAACCTTCAAATGCTCCAACTGACCATGTGCCGGCTTCAGGTGGCTGCAGAGGTGCGCATGTTCTTCAGAGATGGCTCTCTTCCCATTGGTGGATGTGATGAAAGTTTTCAGGTTCTAGGTCGGCAATCTAAGCACGGGGTGTGCGGGGTGTTAATCAGCTTTGATGCCCAAATCAGCTTACCCGCTAGTCTCGTACATTTTGGGGTGGGAAAGTGGCCGCGGTCCTGTTTGACTGGGAGCGCTGACAGCTTTGTTCATACTTCCTTGTTCTACCGTCGTCTGTTCCCTGTTGACAGTACGGACTGTTTCGTCCATTAGTCCTCCAGACAGGAAGGTCGCCGGTTCGAATCCCTGAGCTGGCAGGACATGACCGAAGTGCCCTTGAGCAAGGCACTGAACTCCTTGGCTGCTCCCCGGGCACTGAGGAAAGGGCTGCCCGCCGCTCCGGGCGCATGTGCCCACTGCCCCCTGGTGTGTGGATGAGTTAAATGCCAAGGTCTAATTCTAATTCCTGACACTGAGGGGTTTAAACACTCCAGCAGCACTGCTGTATCTGATCCACTCGTTCCAGCGCAGCAGTAAAGCTGTGTTCCGCTCTGTTATGGTTAAACTTTGCCGATTAATCTGCTACTTTAGGCTCCACCTATTGCTGACACAGATGTGCAAATGCACACACAGCTTGTCCCTGTAGAGAAGTACATTATCAGCTCGTCTGTCACAGGAGCTCTTTGTGGTTCTATAATTCCAGACTGTAGTTCATCTGTTTCTCTGCAGACTTTATTCTCCTCCTTCCACCCTGATCTTCAATGATCAGGACCCCACAGGACCACCACAGAGCAGATATTATGTGGGTGGTGGGTCGTTCTCAGCACTGCAGTCGCACCGACGTGGTGGTGTGTTAGTGTGTGGTACGAGTGGATCAGACACAGCAGTGCTGCTGGAGTGTTTAAACACTGTGTCCACTCACTGTCCACTCACTGTCCACTCATATTTCGTTGCTTTTATGCCTATGTGATGTTATTTCCTCAGTGTGACGCTTTTGCATAACAGAAGTTGGCCGATGGCCCTCGGACGGTTGGCACCATGGAGGGGTCGTGTCCTCAGGTTTTGGTAGTATAAAAGGACTGCCAACATTAAAGCGTTTGTTTGGGGGTGTTGGGTCACAGTGCACTGACCTCTGGAGTCATAGCTGGCCATAAATGTGAGTGGACAGCTGTGTGCCTGGACATCCGTCTTCCTCACATTAGTTCAATTTCATCCCTAATCTGTGACCCTTAATCCTGCTGATCATGATTTTCAGGCTCATACTAATATCGTGTGTTAGATTATGGTTGGAACGATCCCGAGGCAGGTCAAGCAGGGTCGGTGCCCCAGATTTCAGCGCTGCAGGTGGGTGTGTGGTGCGTATGACCATTTGATGCCAGCGTTTGTGTGCATGTTTCTGTTTGTCAGGTGTTTAAGGACCTCGGCTCAGATGTTCTGAAGGCAGCGTTCGAGGGCTATAATGCATGCATCTTCGCTTATGGACAGACTGGATCGGGAAAGTCCTACACCATGATGGGGAACCCTGTAAGACGTGTCTCCTTCTGTTTCGGAATATTAAACAGCGTTTCTCTCGGATCCCGTTAGAACATTGTAAACATACCATAATATTGCGATTTAAGGGATCCAAGCACGTTTAGGTCGAAATCAGAACGTATCTGTAATCACCGTCAACTCTCTCTTTGTGTTGTGAAGGGAGACGTGGGGTTGATTCCTCGGATTTGCGAAGGCTTGTTCGCGCAGATATCTGGAATGACGCGCCGAGATGAAGCCTCTTTTCGTACGGAGGTCAGGTGAGTGGTCAGGTTTACGAGAAACCTGTGGTTTGTTGGCCCACGGCCCTGCTTTCTGAAGTGGTGGAGGGTTTTGATAGCCGTGTGATGAAACCTAAGATGATGATGATGATGATGATGATGATGTGGTTTATCGTGTTTGCGTTCGTCAGTTATTTGGAGATTTATAATGAACGAGTGCGAGATCTGCTGAGGAGGAAGCTGGCCAAGACGTTTAACCTACGAGTCCGAGAGCACCCCAAAGATGGCCCTTATGTAGAAGGTAAGACCCCAGAGGCGTCATTTACTGTCAAAAGTCAACAAAATTGAATATAAGCAAGTTTTGATTCAGTGATCCAGTGTTACAATATATGGACAAAAGTATTGGGACACCTGTTCGTGGTTTTTTTTTTTTTTTTTTTTTTTTTTTTGTTCTTCTAATTTCAAGGGTAATAAAAAAAGAGTTTGTCTACCTTTTGTGGGTGGAACTGGCTCTACTGTCCGTAGAAGACTTTCTACTAGATTTTGGAGCATTGCTGTGAGGATCTGATTGCATCCCTGTGTTTGACAAGAGCAACTTGATCAAGTTATTAGATTAGAACACAGTTCCATTGCTCCACATCTCTGTGCTGGGGGCTCTCACACCCCTCTAGCCCATGCCTGGAATTATTACTGGCATGATACCAATAGGTTCATGTTTATCTGCTCCAGAGAGTCCTATTCTATTGGCATTACTTCTCTGCAGGGAGACGGTCTGTGTGTGTGTGTGTGTGTACATTTGCACATCTGTGTCAGCAATGGGTGTGACAAACCTTTTGACAGGTAGTGTGTGTTTCAGCACGTCTGATCACTTTAATATGATGTGCTTTGTCTTCTCAGACCTGTCCAAGCACCTGGTTCAGAACTACACAGACGTGGAGGAGCTGATGGAGGCGGGAAACATCAACCGCACCACGGCCAGCACCGGCATGAACGACGCCAGCAGCCGTTCACATGCCATCTTCACCATCAACTTCACACAGGTAACACACCTGTGCTGAGGGACGTCTCTGATACCTGTACCGATGCTCTGACTGTACAGCAGTAGGATTCACAGACTCACACAGGTTCTCTCTCTCTCTCTCTATTCCTTCTTTCCTTCCTTCCTTCCTTCCAGGCCAAGTTTGACTCAGAGATGCCATGTGAAACGGTCAGTAAGATCCACCTGGTGGACCTGGCGGGCAGCGAGAGGGCCGATGCTACAGGAGCCACGGGTGTTCGTCTTAAAGAAGGGGGCAACATCAACAAGAGCCTGGTTACCCTTGGCAACGTCATATCTGCCTTAGGTATGGAGAGAGTCCGTTCTGTGCAGGAATAACAGTATATATTACCCGTCAATCTGTCTGCTTATCTGTTTGTCTGTCTTTATGTAAATAGCTACCCATCTACACCTCCTCACGGTGGAGCACATCCTCCCCACCTCCCATCTGTCTCTCTCTCTGTCTGTCTGCATCTGTTGATGTATCTCTCTGTCTTTCTGTCTTCTCTGTATCTGTTTGTCTATATATCTGACTAACCGACCAGTCTTTTTCTCTTTCTGTACATCTGCCCGTCTCCTTGTCCGCCTGTCTCTGTTTTGTCTTTCTATCTGTATATTTATATATCTGTGTATCTGTTTGTCTGTTCTTCTCCTCCCCCAGCTGATATGTCTCAGATGGGAGGGAACAGTCAGCTGAAGAAGAAGCAGGTGTTTGTTCCGTACAGAGACTCGGTTCTGACTTGGCTCCTCAAAGACAGTCTGGGTGGAAACTCCAAAACCATCATGATCGCAAGTCAGTAGCTGACATACAGCATTGCCGACCAATCACCACTGACCAAACCGCAGCATTTAAATTTGATTCGTCCCCGTGTTTTGACTTTTAAGGGCATTTTTTACGGCTGTTCACTTTTCGTGCAGTTTACAGTAAGGTTTCGAACCCGTTTTCTGCTCTGTGACCTCAGCTCTCTCTCCCGCTGATGTGAACTACGGTGAAACCCTGAGCACACTACGCTACGCCAACCGCGCCAAGAATATCATCAACAAACCCACAATCAACGAGGATGCCAACGTGCGGCTGATCCGTGAGCTGAGGGCCGAGATCGCTCGCCTTAAAGCCCTGCTTGTGCAGGGAAACCAGGTCAGCATGAAATCACATTTTCTTTTGTGAAAGTAAGTAGCTTTGTTTACACTAGAGACGAGGAAATGCTCATGATAGAACATCAACCTCATGGACATTTGACCTTCATCAACTAATGTCTAAAATTAGACCTTCATCCGAGAGGCCTGTCTGACTTAAATCTCAGACATTAGTTTGGTTTGAAGTGAGTGGGACCACCGTGGTCCTTCAAAGAAGGTTGTAGATAAAGAGGAGCCTGGGAAGGGATTCCAAAGGTTCTCCGAACAATCCGTAGAACCCTTAAATCCTTTATATGTAAACCTACTGTGAACATGGCCAGATCAGGCTGTTCCTGCAAGGGAATCCCAACAGCGTACCACAAGATGTAGGAGGAAGTCACCAACCAATGTTATGTCATGGTGGCAGGAAGCTCTCCCCACAGTAGGTTTTCGTTAGGTGAACAAGGAAGGAGACCTTTGCTATCAGTGGTAATAATTATATATAAAACGTGGTGGTGGTTGATGGGGCTGCACTGCACAAGTAACGTTGTCGTTTGCTCTCAGATAGCTCTGCTGGACTCGCCCACGGCTCTGAGTATGGAGGAGAAACTGCACCAGAACGAGGCCAGGGTAAGCAGCTTCATCTGCATCCAAACTAAGCGCTTCGTGCATGCTCCTGCCAGAAGAACATTAGCTATTGTTATGGATTCTCCTTTTCCTTCTTTCTAGGTACTTGAACTGACCAAGGAGTGGACAAACAAATGGAACGAAACGCAGAACATCCTCAAGGTATGAGGGACGTTCTCGCAGAGAGGGCAAAGAACTGCTTTGTTTTGATTAGATTTTTGGTTCAGAAGGTGTTTCAGCAGAACTGTATGACAGTTCGGAATACACTACAAGAACACCGTTAGGAATATTCGGGAATATTCGTGGAATTCCGTTTTACTGTTGAAATAATACAGAGGTTTTTGGACCACAGCTGCGTTTAGAAGTGGGAGGAGTTACTTCAGCCTTTCTTGTTTTTAATGAGTTAAGTGTGTGTGTGTGTGTGTGTGTGTGTGTGTGTGTGTGTGTGTGTTGCAGGAGCAGACGCTGGCTCTGAGAAAAGAGGGGATCGGTGTCGTTCTGGACTCTGAACTTCCTCATCTGATTGGCATTGACGATGACCTGCTCAGCACAGGCATCATCCTCTACCACTTAAAGGTCAGCTTCACTGAAGCTCGGTCACTGAACCTGCTCACGTCCAACAGCTTAAATTTCTGCCCACCCTGAGAGACCGAGGCCAACTGTGGTCCTGGCCATGGATGGCTGTGGCATCACTGGGAAGTGAGCTGGGGGACGATGGGGATCATGTCCAGTCAGCTGCACTATGCTGTCATTTATTTTGTTGTGGCCTTTTGCATCAGAGAGGGTCATTCATAAACCCGAGTATAAGAGGAATTCACCCAATATTTGGCAACCAAAACTATTCGGCTGAAAATGACAGCTGGTATCCATGCTGGAGACTGACCTCCACCCCATGCGTGAGACTCTGACAGCACTAGGCAGCTCCTTCCAGCTTGACCGGTTGCTTCACTCCACGTGTTGTGAAGGAGTGTTATCGCAGGTCCTTCATATTGAAGGACGAACTGTTAGGGAAGATGTTTCCAGTGGACTATGTTTACATGTCCATCCAAGACTCACCTCTAGATGGCATATGTCTGTGCTGTGTTGCAGGAGGGGAGAACATTTGTAGGCCGTGAAGATGCCACCAACGAGCAGGACATCGGTGAGCTTCTCTGCTTCTTTCTCTTCCAGCGTACAGTTTATATGTCCAAATGTTTGTGGACACCCCAATGTTTTATACTGTAGTGGACCCTTAGTGTAGGGCATGAAGAGCTTGGGCTCAAGTGTGGCTGTTCTAGAATATGGATAAGCTAAAGCTAAATCATTTGGATTGTATGTGATTGTGTGTGTGTGTGTGTCTCTGTCTCTGTCTCTCTCTCTCTCTCTCTCTCTCTCTCTCTCTCGCTCTGTAGTTCTTCATGGTCTGGGTCTGGAGAGTGAACACTGTCTGTTTGAGAACCAGAACGGGATGGTGACCCTAATTCCTCTCAATGAAGCTCAGTGCTCTGTTAACGGAGTTCAGGTCACTGAACCCTGCCAGCTCAACCAAGGTCAGTTTATCAGGAACCCCCCCTGATGAACACCTCCACCTCCTGATGTACAGTTAGTTACTCTCACTGGCCACTCTACTGGAAACTACTCTGTTGTAGCTCCACCTCCTGGTGTGTAGTTGTAGCTCATCTGTTGATGCAGGTTGTGTTAGCCGTCCTCTAATACCTCTGGTATGGTGTTTGGGCCTCACCTGGGCTGACTGTGGTTCTGTGTACAGGTGCTGTAATCCTGCTGGGCAGAACCAACATGTTCAGGTTTAACCATCCCAAAGAGGCGGCCAAACTGCGGGAGAAGAGGAAGGTCGGTTTCTCTCTCGTTCTTTTGTTCTTTTCTTTCTGATCTTATTTTTTTTTTCTTTCATGCTTTTATTTTCTCTTTGGTATATTTTTCCTTTTTCTTTCGTTCTTCTTTTGTTCTGTCATCTACCTGCTCTGGTGTTTGATGTTTTTGCTGGTCGTGTTTCAGAGCGGTCTGCTGAGCTCCCTCAGTCTGTCTATGACTGACCTGTCCAAGTCCTGTGAGAACCTCTCCACAGTGATGCTCTACAATCCTGGGTATGCAACTGTGTGTGTGTGTGTGTGTGTGTGTGTGCGGAGGTGAAGGCATGGGTGATTTCTATTCCTCCTCCCCCTCCCTTTCTTCCTCTTTCTTCTCCTTAGTGCTCCTCCCTTTTTTCCTCTGTAGGAGTCTTGTCCTCCCTCCTCTCTCCATCCTCCTCTCGCTCCATGCTCTCCAACGCCATTGCTGGTACTGCTCACCCTGCCTCGTTTTCTCCACCCCTCCCTCATTTAAAGGGACACTTCACCCACATGTTGATGATGTTTAATATCTGATGAAAGCTATTATCTTAACTCTAGTAAAACAGCATAAAGACTTTTTAAAAAAAGTTTATTTACGCCTGTAACCTTTAGAACCCTCGGTTCATTTTACACTGCGCTCTTCCCAGCCAGTGAGAATGTAGCAGAGCGACAGCGAGCACTTCATTGGTCTAAACTAGTTCCAAGCCTAGACTTTCGGCGGCTTTGTTGCCCTGAAAACCCAGGCGCGAGAGTGTGAAATTGTCTACAAGTGAGAGGGAGACTTTCAAACCATAAGAACATACCGATTATACAGAAGCGTGCACACTGTTTCGTACAAGAGCGACGTCGGTCTGCGCGAGAGCATGGTCAATTTGAGAGTGCATTTATATATCGCATGTGAGCCAATGAAATCTGCCAGTGTGGCATGAATTGCACTCTCAAATTTACAAAAAATGGCTCTCGACTTTTGGCATGAAAACAACGGCGTAACCTGGTGGTTAGTGTTCTCCTCCAAGCGTGTTGAGCTGGTGTCTGAGGTTACATTAGCAGCAGTTCAAACAGAAACCACTCTCAGAAGAAGCGCATTCTGGCCTTCACCCTTATTACCCAGTTACTCTGTATGAAACACCCCTAACAGATTGTGACATTACAGCATGTGTGGAGTTGATTTCACGAAAGTCCCATGTGACTGGGACTACGTTTGCGTAGAGCTGGGTATTCCAGGTGGGAGTGTGTTTTCACTCTCTGGACCTGGATTTACCCACCTCTAGTTTTGCGCA
This sequence comes from Acestrorhynchus altus, assembly GCA_034509495.1. Lineage (NCBI taxonomy): Eukaryota > Metazoa > Chordata > Actinopteri > Characiformes > Acestrorhynchidae > Acestrorhynchus > Acestrorhynchus altus. The sequence continues at coordinate 48,524,442 of CM067502.1, read as the reverse complement.
TGTTGTGGAACGTGTGAACATTTCATGCTGACAGATGAACAGGCCTGAAACTCTTTATTTTCACCTTTTTTTGTTGTCAGTCTCTTCACAGAAAAGGTGCCAGTCTTTTTCAGGTAGAACAACAAGTCCCGAAAAAGTGTCTAACCTCAGTTATTGTGTTTGTCTTGTTGTTTATTTTTTTTTGTGTGTGTATTTAAACTGTTTGGTGTTTGTGACACTTCACTGGTTTGTCGTTCATCACTGACGCACTGATTCAGGCACCTTGTGTTCACACATTTGTTTCTACGTATTGATGTTTTGCACACTCATCATCACAAAAACAGCTGCACCCTGAAGGACGTGTGGGACGGCCATGCTTTTGGGGAGGAAGAGCGTGTGGAGCAGGAACAATAAATGATTGGCGTCGGGTGTAACGCGACATGGCGGTTCCTAGTGGGACGCAGCTTGAATGTTCTCACGGTGAGGGGTGGAGTGTTGATGGAGTGTCCAGCGGCGTCCCGCGCATTTTCCATCAGGGACGTGAGCTGGAGCTGACCTGCTGCCGTTCTGAGTGACGGTCTGGCTCGGTTGATTCCTTCTGGGTGTAACTTTTTTTTGATGATCAGTATATTTTACTCATCTGCTGTAATGCTTGCTTTGTTTACACATACAATGCAGAAATGCTCACTCATCGCATGGTATGCAGCTGCTCATTCCCTGTATTTGTGTGTGTGGTTGAGTGACGAGGACGTGGAAGTCTACAGTTATTATTGCCATTTAGCTTTTCTTTGCAAATGTAATTACTAATTACAAGCGCAGTACTTGATGTGCTTGAGTGGAAAACCAATAACTGTCCTTGCCAGCTGTGAAGTTTGGGGGTGGAGGTATCATAGCTGACATACTGGCATTGCCAAGATTATGTTTGACAATTGCTTACAGATGTGTTTACATGTACAACTGAAGCAGGCTGTTGTGATCGCCAGTACTAACTGTGACTTCTAGGGGCTCCATCAGTGGTGTGGTGTAAGTGTAGACGACATTTTGTGGATTTGGGAACGGACTTTTGAGCTGGATGTTAACTTGATGTGTTCTACAGACTGGAGTTCGAGAGGCAGCAGCGAGAGGAGCTGGAGAAACTGGAGAATAAGAGGTTTGTCGATAAGGCATTTCGAATTAAAGTTCTTAATTAATGAGGGTTCTGTCGGACGTTTGGACCACGAGGTGTCTTTTCCACAGGCGCCTGATTAAGGAGATGGAAGAGAAGCAGAAGAGTGAGAAGGCGGAGCTAGAGCGAATGCAGCAGGAGGTGGAGTCTCAGAGGAAAGAGTCCGAGCAGGTGCAGCGCCGCATCCGCCGGCAGGAGGAGAGTCTGCTCAGACGCAGCCAGGACATCGAGAGCAGGATGAGGGATCTGATCGCGGAGAAAGAACGCTTCCAGGTGTGTGTGTGTGTGTGTGTGTGTGTGTGTGTGTGTGTGTGTGTGTGTGTGGTGAACATTCATATATATGTTCAGAATAACACTCTGATAATGTTAATATAATGTAAACATCTGGAATGAAGCTCTGACAACGTTAATATTCGGAATGACACTCCGGTTGCGTCCTGTGTAACTGAAACTAATACTGAACAGTTCATTGCGTTTTTAAATGTCGTTCCTTTAGGAAGAGCGTGAGAGGGAGCAGCAGGAGCAGGAGCAGCACAAGCAGAGGAAACAGCAGCCGCAGGAGCAGCAGATCCAGCATACCCAGCATTATCTGGAGGATTCTCTGATGGAGGAGTGTCTGCTAGAGGAGCCTCTACTGGACGAGGACGTGCTGGAGGTGCTGGAGGTGCTGGAGGTGCAGGAGGATGATGACGAGGAGGTGCACGCGGAGCAGACAGAGCTGTTCAAGGAGCTGGAACGGCTGAAACGGGAAAGGGAGGAACAGGTGGTTAAGATCCAGTTGGAGAGGAGGTGAGTGTATAAACACGGAAGACTTGTATATTATAGAGCTACAAAGTGCTCCTGTGTGGTCAGAGGAGCCGACAGAATGGACTGTGAATGTAGGAAAACTTTGTGTGTGCAGGCGTTTAGAGGAGCGTGAGCGCGAGCAGATCACTCTGGTAGGCCGTCTGGAGGAGCAGCTGCGGGAGCGCAGCGAGGAGGCGGCAGCTCTGCTGCCTCAAGATGAGGCTCGGCGGCTGCAGGACGAGCGGCATACGCTGGCCGAGATCCGAGGGGAACTGCTGAAGGCCAAGGAGGCGCGGCTGGATGGACAGGAGGAGGAGGACGGAGGAGAGGAGGCGCTGCGGAGGGCCAGGGGGCGCTACAGGAGGTTCAAACAGGAGCAGGTGCAGGAGCTGGAGATGTTGGAGGAGGGGCTGATCCAGCAGAGAGAGAGACTGGAGAAGGAGGTGGTCAGTGAACGAGCCTCCATAAGTCTGATGCAGCACTCGCATCGAGAGAAACAGCGACTGGTAGGAAAACACTCCTCCATTCACATTTATAGGGACTGGCCATCTAACCAAACAGTTGGTACCATGGCACATCAAACCATGCCACACGTTGCCAGTCCTCTAGGGTCCAGTTAGCATCCTCAAGAGAGCAGATGAGGCACATTGTCTGGTGTTGTGGTGGTAACAGAGGCACTCTGGAGGGTCTTCTGCTCCCATATCCTATGGAATCGGTCACCGCCATTAAGGGTGTAGCCACTTCACTGTACACTGTGGCTGGTAATGCCTTCTTTGATGTTTTCCTGATACATGTGACACTGCCAGGCCTTGCTCGAACTCAAACATTCATATCGCCGTGCCATGAGCATGCTGGCCAGTCTTCACCCTCACTCACAAGACGACGCCTCACAAAGTGCCGTCCCCTGAAATCCTAGTTCTTATGGTGTCCTTTCAAAGGTGTCCTTTTCACATCACTGTGGGACATTGCAGGTGTGGAAAATAAACCACATTTCACGGAAATCACTTGTACTGCTCTTTCCTCATCTAGGTTTATGAGGCAGTTGAGCGGGGAGCTCAGGACACTTCCTCTCTGCTCCAGGAGGAGGCGCTCCTGTCTCAGGCCGAACACAGGCTGCAGTGTAAAGAGCGGCAGCTGCTCTGTCTGCGGCAGAACCACCTACCGGCCATCTCTGAAGAGCGACAGAGGGCTGAGGAGGCGCTGGACAGGATGTGGGCACGAGGAACAGGGGGTCGGAGTCTGGAGAGTGATTCCAATCCAGATCACGTGGAGAAGGAGCTGGACGAGACGCTTTATCAGGTCAGTAAATAACGATCTCGGGTCAGAATGAGGCAGTGCTGTAAAAACAATTCTGTACTGACCTGACCGGGCTCCTCTCTTCAGATCGAGAAGGAGCTGGAGGAGAAGGAGGAGCGTCTGTCTCAGCACAGTGCCAATGCAGAGCAGCTCCAGCAGCTGCAGCAGACATACGAGTTTACGGCGAACGTGGCACGTCAGGAGGAGAAGGTGCGGAGGAAGGAGCAGGAGATTCTGGAGACGCAGGAGAAGCAGCAGAGGGAGGCGCTGGAGAGAGCGGTGGCTCGGCTCGAGAGGAGACACTCAGCCTTCCGCAGGAGCCTCAGTCTGGAGCCTGAGGCTGAGGATGGTCGCAGGAGGAGCATCATCACCCTGCTGGGGGCCGAACTGGACCAGGAGAGGTGGGGAGCTTAGTGTGGCTGATCTGTCTTTCTGTCTGTTTGCACAAAAGTATTGGGACACCTGATTCATTGTTTCTTCTGAAATCAAGTCGTTTTGTTGAAGTAACTACATTGCTGTGAGGATTTGATTGTGTTCAGCAACAAGAGCGTTATTGAGGAGAGTTACTTGGAACAATTAATAGCAATTTATTAATAGTACATATCAATGTTTCTCTCTCTCTCTCTCTCTCTCTCTCTCTCTCTCTCTCGCATCTCAGGATGGAGAGAGAGATTGCTCAGCTGAAGCAGAGGATCAGTGAGAGCGAGGGAAGTGGGCGGAGTCAGTCCGTCGGTAGTGAGGAGAAGAATGGAGTGGCTAACTGTCCGGTTAGCCCCATCCAGGGCCTTCCTGCTGTGCTGCCGTTAACAGATGATAGGTAGCTCAATGTCCACTACACACACAGTCCATCTCTGTCTCCTATAACTGCCGGCGAAATGCAGATCTCAGGTTGAAGAGTTTAAGAGTTAAAGTGTACATCCACCCTCAGGGTCAGTGGGTCTCCCACGTACTCAGCTCACGGGCTGATGACGAGTGGGTCGAGGCGGGGCTTGGAGACAAGCAAGCAAGAGAAAACCGAGCCAATCAGAGACTTATTCTGCCTTATTCATCACCATAGAGACCAGTGAGACCATTAACGATGGAACGGTCGCTCCTCCCGCTGCTTTATTATAGACAAATGATACAACAGAACTCATTTTTTAACCACTTGCTAGGTTTGGAACCACAAAGTGTAATTTATCAATTACAAGTCCTTCATATTGGACATGTCCCTTGCTTTACATAAACATTACAGGGGTGTATGAGTGGACAAAATGGCTGCACATAAAAAAATGTTGTTTACTTGCTCATTGCGTTGTGTTTCCACATTTAGGATTAATGCGTTTATTGAGGAGGAGGTGCAGAGGAGGCTGCGTCAGATGAACCTGCTGAACGGAGACAACGTTAACAGTCTGTCCATCTCCACAGACTCGCTGCAGGTACCTGAACTCCCCCGAGCAGCTCCTCACCTGCTCGTCTTTCACAGATCAGCTGCTGTAGCTGTAATGTTGTTCTAATAACACTAGTTCGCTGCGGCAGCCTGCGGTGTTGGGCTGAATTCTGCCTCCCTGCCAGAATCGGACTCCCTTCAGGTGCATGTGTTGCATGGAATGAGCATGGACCTCGGTTTCCTTCAGTTCCTTTCAGTTTGGTCTGCACCAGAAGGTGCTCTGGGCTGCAGTCTGGAACAAAGGACCACAATTTGGTATGGACTACAGACGTGGTCTTGGTCCACCTCTGATGCAGTGTGAAACCAGAACTCACCGGACCAAATCTGTAACAGTGTAACAAAAATATAAACCTTGGTCCAGACCTTCAGGTGTGAAAACGTAAGAACACACCGATTGTACTGGTGCAGGTTATTTCTGACCGTGCGAAGACAGTTTCGGTCAAGAGCAAAGCAGAGTAAATTTCAGAGCACGTTCATGAATGAAATCCTGGCGGCATGAAACATCACTCTCAGATTTTAGAATGCTGAACCTGTCCCTGAACACTGTCACTGTAACGACTTCAGTACAACCGCACCCTTCACCTGTGTGAATACGGAGGTGCTTTAGGATGGAGTAATAAGACCTGTTCAACCCAACAGGAGGACGAGGAAGTTGGTGAGCCTAACGATGTTAAAGTGAAAGCTGAGGTAAGTGGAGGTCTCGTAATCAGCTCTGGGAGACGGTCCTGAGATTTGCATGCTGCCCTACAGCTCGCTTGCCTGCCGTGTCTGCGGGGGGAGCACGGTTTGTTGGAATTCAGGTCTACCTTCTGGAATTCCTGCATGTTCCAGACATACTTTCCTTTGTCCTTTCCTCGAAAACTCTTTACTCTCTGAATTTTCCACTGGAAACCAGTGAGCCGCTGGTTACGGACCTGTCCGTTTTAAAGGAGCCGAACGGGACAGTAGAACGTCCCAAACGCAGATGGGATCGGTCAACTTATTTGTTGTATAACTTGTTTATTTTGTTGCAGGACAGCTATACACACCACATTGACCCCCGCAGACAGAAGTATGAGGTACTTTGTTCTGGATATCAATGTTATTAGAACATTCATACTTTTCTGCATTCACTTGCATTTACCTTCAGTACATGTCTGTGTCTCCGTCCTCGTGTACAGCGTATGGTATCTGTCCACTCCTGTCCCAGTCCAGACAGTCTGAAGGACCCAGTGAGGATCAGCATCCCGCGCTACGTTCTCCGCGGACAGGGCAAAGATGAGCACTACGAGTTTGAAGTCAAGGTCAGTCTCATATAAACACGGTGCAGGTATCTGAATACTGCAGTAGTTCATTGCTGCTGTATTTATGCCTGTTTCTGTTGTGTGATGGTATTTCTTGCTTTGTAGATCACGGTTTTGGACGAAACGTGGACCGTGTTCCGACGGTACAGCCGCTTTAGGGAAATGCACAAAGCCCTCAAAATGAAATACCCGGAGGTGAGCTAGATAACAATGGCAATTATCATGGTTCTCTGTAAGTACTGTTCATATTGCTGTCTTGGCACATTGTTGTCTGACAGCATCTCAGTTCAGCTCAGCTGTCGCTGTATTTGGATCATTTTTCTCTTTTGCTTTTAGCTGGGAGTGCTGGAGTTCCCTCCCAAAAAGCTGTTCGGTAACCGGGACGAGAGGATGGTTGCCGAGCGACGAAATCACCTGGAGGTAGGAACATCTGTGAACTCTGTATGAACCAGAACAAAGTGGAAGAGGAGAACTGACCTCTCTGAGAGTACTATTCAGACACTAGAGGGAGCTCCTGAGGGAACCCAGAATGAATAGGTCCAAAAGGATCTGCGTTAACATTTATGATTTCTGTTTTCTGACTGGAGGTGACCTTTCTTCTACTGCATTTCCTACGAGCTGATTGGCTCTTTTTGTTGAAAGACGGGACTTTATCTATTCTATCGGTCAGTTTAATTGAATTAATTGTACACTTTACTGCGATTAATCATGATTAATCGACTCACAGCCCTAATTAAAAAGTGCAACATTGCTCACAATCAGAATCAGTGGGAATTTCAGGTCCAGCAAGTCAGAATCCTTCCCAGGATTTTGTTCCGACCGCCTGAGTGTCTCTGCTGCGGCTACGCCTGAAATTCCCTCCACTGCTAATAACCATCTAACCTCTCTGCCTCCCTCCCTGTTCTCCAGCGCTATCTGAGGAACTTTTTCCAGGTCATGTTGTCTTCCTCCTCCTCCTCTCCTCTCCGTGCGGACGACTCCGGCATGCATCTCTCCAAACACGCTGTGTGCGACATTTCTCCATTCTTCAGGAAGGGGGTGTTCGACTACAGCAGTCACGGAACAGGCTGAACACACTGGAATCCTCTCCCGTCGTCACTGGATCCGGAATCCAGCCGTGCTAGAATCATATGGAATGAGATCCTGCTACATTCACATGCTATTGTTTCCTCATTCTGGGGATTTTTTTTATGACAGTGGTGATCGACACACTACCCCACCTGCGTAATCACTCCAACACACCTGCACACACTCGCACTCAGGACAAGTATAAACCGTGCTGAGGGCTGTTCGCTCGGAATGGAGACAGAAACAGAAACCTAAAGTGCTAGCCCCAGTGCCTTTGGTGGTCCTACAGTTTAGACTGGACGTTGCAGACACTCGGGACTGTCTGCGTTCGTCATTTCACTCAGACCTTCCCCCTTGTTGCTACAGCAACCAGAATCAATCAGCGACTGCACTGTAAATGGCTGAATGTGCATGTTTTCCCACCTTAACATCCAGACATGCGCTTGGCTGCCATAGCAACCAGACTGTACATGTACTGTAAATGACCAAATACGCTTTTCACCACCGTATCCAGGCATGCGCAGCACTGCTATAGTGCAGGGGTCTCCAACCCTGCTCCTGGAGGGCTACCTTCCTACAGGTTTCAACTCCAACCCAAATCGAACACACCCCATTCAGCCAATGAGGAACGTCTGAATGGTGGATTAGGGTCTTCAGCAGTGTTTCTCAAACCTGTTCCTGGAGGCACCCCTGTCCCTGCTCCCACCACACCTGGTTCCACTCATTAGCTCATTAACACGTCCCTTTAGAGTCGCAGGGGGCGTCTTAAAGCCAAATCCTGCAGGACAGGGGTGCCTCGAGGACAAGACTTCAGAAACACACGTCTACAGGACGGCAGGGTTGCTGAGCCCTGCTATAGTGACTAGTAGAGTTAACAGACGAATATACTGTAAATGATGTGAATCATATGTGCACTTAACCTGATCTGAGTCACCTGCTGCTGAAGTAAAACCAAATGAGCTAAATCTGTTACAGGCCTGAATAAAATACTGGATGGACAAACGTCCAGATCTTAGAATGTCTTGTCGGGACATTTCTTCAGAAGACCAGAAGTAGATTTATGGCTCTCGTTTCTCTTTTAATATTATTACCAAACCATTTCAACCAATGGGAGCAAGAATAACAATACAAAAACACCGTAATAACTATTGTTATATAAGCAGGTCTGACTTTCACTCCTTTAGTTACTGCTGAGTCGCCGTCACACAACGAGTCTGTATCTCTGAAATGTCAACTTTACAGGCAACGTAAAACAAGTTAATTCCAAGTCATTTTGGAGCATTTCTATTGGTCCATTCAACTTGGACAGAATATAAAGAACTGCCAGATTTGCATTTTGCTAAAAAACAAAAGATTTGAGATACGTATGTCGTCGCTGTCCGGTGAACAACAAATCTCCAAAATGGCAACTTTACAAAAGGTGCAGTTGATTTTAAATTTGAATGAAAGTTAACGTAGAAAAGTTTATTTTACTACATTTAGAGCATTTCTATTGGTTTATAGATCCAAAAGTATTTAAACAGTGGACAAAAAGTGACAAAACAGAGATCCATTGTTTTCATTGGACAACAGCGATACACACCCAAAGGTCTGTGGACAACCTCTTCATTAGTGAATTCAGCTGGATTAAGGTGACACCTTAATCACCCAACATCAGTACCTTACCTCACTAATGCTTCTGTGGCTCAGTGCAATCATATCCTCACAGCAATGTTCTGTAATGTAGTGCAAAGCGTTAATGCAGCGAAACTCTTTTTAGTCATCTTGATTTTGGAAGAAACAGTGGATAAGTGGGTGTCCACATACTTATGTACAACGATTTGCATGACTGTATAGTTCTATGACCAGTTGAAGTTCAGGATACAGGCTAGAACTTTAAAGGAGCTCACTGGTATCTCATGTGTCCAGTGTCATCGTCCACGCTCTGCCACCATTCAGTGTTTTTAATAATGAGGACTTTTATTGTGCTAAACTTCAAAACAAAAGTCTTCCACCAATAATTAAAATAATTAAACAGTAGTTTCTGCCATAAGTGCTTGGACCCCCACGTAAACCATTAAAGTGCATTTTGTGGTTTTACATGTAGCCACGTTTCCATGCGTCCAGGCCGAGCTGCCGATTCTGTGTTACAATGTGTCTTAGTGTCATTTAATAACAGCCGTTTGCACAGATTAACACGGTCACAGGTGTAATAATATATATCTTTTATGCAACAAATTAAGGAAAGCTCCTCTGCCTTTAATCAATGGATATATCTATGCTCCGCCCACAAACGCTAATGTTTCATAACTGTTGGTTTAAACAAGAACAGAACGTTTCCCATTAATGCTGATGAGACGCTGTAGTGTTGCTTTAAAATTGACCAAAAATAATATTTGTTTGGTGGAATTCTCGACACTCCTTAGACGTCTGTTCAATTTTATATTAAAGAATAATTTGGACCATTTTTTATATCCTTAAATACATTTTCACACATTTAATTAAAATATGGAAGGTTTTTAACATTAAGTGCAGAAATCGTAAAGTATCAAAAATCGAGAGATTGAAGTTTTCAAGGACCCGTTTATCAAGTCTGATCTATTTCTTCTCCAGTTAATCAACCCAGTTGTTTTGTGATATGCTGTTCGTACCTGCTAGGAATCCCCGAACAAACAGTGCCACTCGTCCTCCCTCTGAGACCCATGACGCTCCACAAACATCTCAAACAGCTGCTGGTGCAACCTCACTGTACTCAGCACGCGTGGAGGAGAACACTACCTGATAGTTCTGGTGTCGTCTGGTAACTGTACCAGACCAGATGCCCACACTGACCAGCACGGGAGTCACGCTGTATCTGCAACCGGCGGATGTGGACGTGGGTTTTCGTTCTAAACCGCCACCCTAAGCCCAAACGCGAAGCCCAGGAGAGCAAGGCATGTTTGGGGCAATGGGACTTCCGGTCACGGATGACTTGGGTGGCATTACTGGGGCTGAAACTGCCCTCTTACCAGAATCGGTGACGAAACCAGCGGTTAGACAGTTGCGCCACCTGAGTACGTCTGGAAAGTTGAACTCTTGAGGGAACGTTCTGTTGACTATGAGATGGTTTGTAATCGGCCGTGTAACATGGCAGCATAATCACAGTTTGAGCTTATATTCGATTTATGATATTAGTGAAAGAGTGCATCCCAGCGCTGCGGTGTAGCATTAATTAGCATACCTGAAAAAAAACGTATGCCTTTCCTTCCGTTTCTCATTTGGTGGAAAGGTTGTCCATCCTAGCAACAGTTGCCAAAAGTTGTCAAAGCATGTACATGTAAAACTGGCAAAACATTATGAACACTATAAATGATGGTGTGGCACATATATACTGGAACTACAGGTATAATGGAAAGTCAACTACAGCTCACCTGCACAGTCAGCAACGCTCCACTGAAAGCCCTGTGAATGTATATTATCGAGCAGTCTGTACGAGGGGTGAAAGGGACTGTACAGTTCTATTCGTTTCTTTTGGTTTTCCGTTTCTGGGTTTACGCCTCGTTCTTCCTACTAAACGATTCTCTTACTCCTTTTCACCGACACCTGCACTACCAATGATAGGTTTTCAGACTTGAGGTTGAATTTTTAATAAGCCATATAGAAAATGCACTTTTGATGATCTGGGAGCCTTTCTGTTATTTATGTTTATGTGTATATTTGTTCTCGTTTTGCTGTCGTCTTATGAAGTCCTGTTCTGTTGACCCCATTAAATTCAAACCACTGACTGCTTTCTGAGATTTTTATTGCTCTAAGTTTTATAAAAAGCAGATGTTTCTCAATATAATACATTTGTACAAACTTTATATACAGCTCATAAAGCAACACTGCTGCTAACGTGTGCCCTCGTCTGAGAGGGCAGTACATTTACGGTTTGTCGGTTTCGGTGCTGGCCTGTGATTGGCTGATCTTTGACAAGTCACCGAATGACACCGTGGCTGAGCCCCGTTTTGCTGGCTTGGCCTGAAAATGACGTGAGAAAAAAGGTTATTGACCATATAAATCATAACAGATTAAAATGAGAGAACAGAGCCAATAAAATTACAACACACCTGTGAGTCGTGAGGCTTCCAACCAATCATGTACAGGATCTCAAACGTAGCTGGGACAGACCCGTCCTCGTTACCGTACATCTCTAAAACAAATAACAGCAGATTTAATTGTCTTGAAGCCCATAAGCACTTACTGCATGATATGTCACAAGAGGTTCACACTGTCAGAGATGTAATAAGCTTCCGAAACCAACAAACGTCCAAACACGATGGACATTTGAGGTAGAACTCGGGGTCTGAATACTGAATAATACACTAACATGACACAAGTCATGACACTAGTATCATGTAAGACCTCTTTGAGCCTGGCGAAGAGCAGCAACTCAACCTGGTATCAAGCTGGTACCCACAACTCCCTGGTATTTGGAGATATAGGATCTCGGGTATGAATGGATGTGCCATTTAGCACCTGTGGGTGGCCACTGCACTATCCACTGTGGGTGGTAATGCCTTCTACACGTGACGCAGTAGATCGGACTGATATACACAATGATAACAGCTCACAGCTTATACAGGTGTAGGTGTCCCCAAGCAGTCATCTGAGGCATCCTCACTTCATACTCAATTTACCTCCTGATATCCCACCACTTCTGGGATCCAGCTCACCTTTATAAATAGCGGCCGCCGCTAGAATGGTGTCCCTGTGCAGGAGGGACCTTCTGTTCCACGCACAGTTACTCTCACCCATACCTGAAATCACACAACGGCACACAGACAGACGGGTAAAGACGCAGCTCTTTGTTTGAATATTCGTTTTCCTGAAAATGACACGGAAGCCCACCTTGTAAATCAGACATGACTTCGAACATGCCTGGGTAACTGACCTGCATCTCATCAACGTCCTGCAATCAATCAGATCAAAAAAATTAAGCCAAAATTAAATCACACATCTGATCTCAATGAATGAATGATGCAGGTAATGAAATTCTCAGGGATTGGACGATCCTATCGTTTTCGGCCTGAACTTGAGTCCAGCCCCCCATGGACTGATGATTTTGGAGAGGGTGGCGCTAAAGGTCTGAATAGCACTGGGTATCAACCAGCCTTTATCCTACAGTGTGGACAGTCCAGTGGCTCCTCCTGCTGGACAAACCTGGGAGAAATCCCAGTAGAGCTTCACACACAAACCAGCTCCATTAGACCAGACCACTACTAACCACAGTGAGCATGTTGAAGCCGGCTTGGCCCAGTAGGTTACCCAGGTCCGTGACAGCAGTGTAGGGGGAGATGTGAGGGGAAAAGCCCCCCTCCCTCTCCAGCTCAGCCAGCTGCAGAGAACAGCGCAGCTCATACAGCGTCTCACCACCAACCATCGCCCCGATAAACACCCCGTCTGGCTTCAGCACCTGATGGATCTGCAGAGACAGACGGAACGGAAAAGCTGAAGTCCTCGTGATTATGCGGTCCAGACAGCCGTCCTACTCTGTCCTGCCTGTTCCAGAAGTACGGATGATTTTTGAAGACGAGACAAGCAAATGACATCACCAGTAAGCACCACGGTACCTGTCTCAAAGCTCTGGGTAGATCATTGATCCAGTGCATACTGAAAAGATAAACACAACAGGACGTAGCTGTGACTCATACGCGCGTTGTAGAAGAAAGTGTTCAGTTTGTTCTCGTCATACATGCACAACACGCTTCATCTGTGAAACAAGGGGTCACCTCAGGCTGCTGACCACCAGATCAAACGTGTTCTCCCGAAAGGGCAGGAACTCCTCGTCCGCCATCACGCAGTGGGTGGGCATCTCACTCACATTCTTTTGCTTCTAAGACACACAATACAGACCCTTTAGGTGCACGCATGCACACACACACACACACACACACACACACACACAACTAATCGGACTCTGTCAGCGAGTCTTCGTTATTGTCTTCACAGTTTTACTCACCAGCAGACTGTCTGAAATGTCGGTGAGGAACATGCGCTCCACAACCTCCTGAAAAGGAGAAATGTAGAGAATGGACTAGGATTGGTGGTCAGAACCTGGTGATGCCCTTTCAAACACAGGGGTAACGATTCAACGTACTGTGATCTAATAAACACACACCAGACTTTTTAAGTAAACTTTAAAATTTAAGACATAAAACATCTGATTGACAGAAAAGTTCACTTTGTGTCCAAATACAACAGAAGCTTCTGAAGACACAGTGCCACCTAGTGGTCGGGGGATTAAACACAACACAAAATGAACCACTGTTTGCCACCAACGAAACTGTTCCTTAATAATCAACACTGTCTTTCTTTTTTTAAATCCCAGTTTTAACCCCCCGATTCGCCAACCCTGTTAAGGACCCCCATCACATACAACGCTTTACTTTGATGGGCTTCCAGAGCTGAAATTAACCCAGCTGATCCTCAGAGAACAACCGAGTTCCTACCTTATTGAGGTGCACAGCAATGTAGCTTTTCCCACAGCCAACGTCCAGCGCCAACGGGAAGGTCCTGCAGAAACACCAGGAGCAGTCGTGGAAATATTATGGTGTGTTGGTGTATTTTATTGTCTGTAGTTCCAGTTCCGTGTGTTTTCAGTATATTGTTTAAGTTATTCTGAGCAAAGACAGCAGGAACCAGAATAAGACTAGTGGAACTTCTTACCTCGCTATGTCATAAATCCTGTCTGCAACTCTGCTTCCAACCTGCAACATCACAAACCAATCACAGTGACCGTTTATTCACCATTAATATATATATAATATACGCTTCTCATAACTCATAATTACAACATGATTCATGCTCAAATCAGCAGAAACAACACAAACATCCTCAGAATCTTTTTTGTTAGTTTTAGTTTTTTCTTTATCATTAAATATACAAACCTGACCTCAATCATTTTCGCTGACCTCAACATCAACATCAACATCAATATTGGCCAGTCCAGATATCAGCCACTTCAGGGTCTTGCTGAAATTCCCCATCTCCCTTAACCAATCATGAAAATGCCAAGGAATTCCCAATTTACTCAAATCATTTGGGTACGGAAACAAGGGGAATTAGACAATATAGGGGAACTGTTTGGACTAGCCGATAATTGGTGACATTGTGCTGCATGATTAACCGTCAACAAGAACCGGTATGCTACTTCAATAATTGCCGACGACGGGCAGGCAAACAGAATAATCGCCAACAATGACAGACAGTCCTCTAAAATAATCGCCAACAACGACAACAGGCAGGCCTCTCGAATAATCGCCAACAACGACAACAGGCAGGCCTCTCGAATAATCGCCAACAACGACAACAGACAGGCCTCTCGAATAATCGCCAACAACGAAGGGCAATCAGAGAGACAGACCGACAAGCAGAGAGAGACGTACAGACATAGAGACAGGCAGGCAGGCAGACAGAGAGACAGGCAGAGAGACGACATATACAGACAGACAGACAGAGAGATATACAGACAGGCAGGTGGAGTGCAGTGGTCGGTGACCGCTGACTGACCTCGTCTCTTAAGTAGTCGTACTGGCGGTGGTCCGGCAGGGACGAAGCCCACTTCTTCTGCCTCTTCTTCATGTTCCTGTCGAACACGTTCATCACTCCTGCAGACCTGGAGGAGAAACATCTGGGCTGCGCGGGCGGCCGCAGCAGAGCGGCTCTGCTCAGAGCGCGGAGAGCCGCCGGTGGGGACATGCTGCCTGCCTGCCGCGCCGCTGACGTCACGACCGCCTTCCAATCCCCTGCCTGCACTCGCACCCTAAGAAGGGCGCTCGATTAAGGGCACTGCGGAGGAAGCCCTACAACCTTAATACTGCAGAAAAGTGCAGAACAGGGCTGAGGAACACGGATCTAGAACACTACATACATTTACAAAGGCTGTGTCCCAATCTGCGCATGCTCTAATAAACATGGCATAAAAATAATACCTACTCTATATACTACGATAATAATAATAATAATAATAATAACAATAATAATAATAATAATAACAATAATAATAACAATAAAAAAATATTATTATTCATAAAAGAATATAGTATGAATATTAATAAATTCCCTCACAGTGAGAAAAGGGGGCGGGGTATTTTGAGCCTGTAGACTCGCCGTAGGAGCGGTGGGCGGGGCTGCGGGAGGTCAGGGAGCACGTGGCTGGTGTTGGACGGAGTGGACGGTGTTGGACGGTGCGGTCAGTTGCAGGTGAGCAGAGTCTCAGCGGTGTTTTCATTGACCGGGTCAGATTTGACTGATGTGAAGGCGTCATTAACACTGACCTCAGATCGGTCAGTTAAACTCTCACTGCTTCATTCAGGCTTCACCGGTCAGTTTTCAGCGGTCAGTCTTCGTCATCGACACCACGATTAACTACCCGGCCTAATACAGGGTTTCTCAGCCCTGGTCCTACAGGCACCCCTCCCCCGCTCCCAATACACCTTATTCAACCAGTCAGCTCATTAATAAGCCCCTCAGAGCTGCAGATGGTGTGTAAAAGCAAGGGGTTCATAAAAAGCTGCAGGCCAGGGGTGTCTCCAGGACCAGGGTTGAGAAACACTGCCCTAATGTGACCCAGGACACATGGTCCTGATCATTGAACAGAGTGAAGGCATGCAGAGAAACAGGTGGACTCCAGTCAGCCAGTCAGCATAGAGCTCATTTACATATTAACACACGAGTTATTTATTTACACAAATAATGTAAAAGCACCAAACCGTGTGAGCTGTGCTTTAAATAAACACACAGTGACATGATCGTGTCATCAACAGGTTGCCGTGAAGCTCTGAAGCTGTCATGTCGTCTAAGAAACAGTCGAGCGGCGATGACCGCTTCGCCAAGATCAACAAGGATCCTCGCTTCTGGGAGATTCCGGACGTGAAGAAGAAGGTCCGGATTGACAAGAGATTCCAGTCCATGTTCCACGACGAGCGGTTCAAGCTGAAGTACACGGTGGACAAACGGGGCCGGCCGGTCAGCCACACGTCCACGGAGGACCTGAAACGCTTCTACAAGGTGTCCGACTCGGAGCAGTCCGAGGAAGGAGAGGGGGAGGAGGAGGAGGAAAAGAAGAAGATCAAAAAGAACGACAAAGAGAAAAAGAAGAGGAAAGGTGTGAAGGAGGAGGAGGAGGAGGAGGAACCTGTGTCTGAGACTGTAAAGAGAAACAACAAGGCTTTAAAATCCAAAGAGTCTGAAAAGTTCAGAAGGCCTCCAGCAGCAGAGCCTGTTAAAGGAGTGACAGTGACAGAAGAAGGTAAAGAGTGCAGACAGTCGCCCCTCGTGAAAGCGAAACTCCACCGATGTTCCAGAATTGCTGTGTAATTGTAATATTGATATGTAAGCACGTCTGTAAACTGTACCATCATTAACATTGTAAGATATCATTAACAAACTCAGACACGTGGTGGTGGTAGCATCACTGGTCCGAAACACTTCTAGAGAAACTCACAGTGTAATAATTGTTCATAGTGGTGAGGGAACCACATAGCAACCACTTAGGAACATCACAGGAACCACCAGGGATACCATAGCAACCAGTTAGAAACTCCATAGCAATTACCTAGAAGCACATGGCGGCACCTTAGGACCCAACATAGCAACAACTTAGCAACCTCTTAGCAACAACATATCAAGTCAATTCAGATACCATAGCAACCATGTAGCATCCACTTAGCAACACCATAATAAACATCTAGGAACCAGTTAACAACTCTATGCCAACTACCTAGAATTTGTGATACCACTTATGAACAACTTGTACCATAGCAACCACCTGGTGTGTAATAGCAATCACCTCGTCGTCTGTCTCGTAGCTACAAATCAAATAATCCGTGCTCCGGTTCCTGCCGTGTCCATGAACATCTGGACGTGCAGAGTAGCTGTATGAGATGTTTGGATTCATACTCATTATAAGGCCAGATGACACTGACGCATTAATGTGTTTACGCAGGAGAGGAATGGGAGTTGAAGCTTGATGAGGACGACGACGACGAAGAAGGTCCTTCAGCGGACAGTGACCGAGATGTAGAAGAAGACAGCGATGACTCGGAAGATGAGGATGATTCTGAGGGGGACAGCGAGAGTGAGAGTGAGAGTGGGCCTGATCTGGCCAGAGGAAAAGGCAACATTGAGACCAGCTCGGAGGAGGAGGAGGAGGAGGAGGAGGAGGAGCAGGAGGAGGGTACTGATGAGGTGGAGGATTACCTTCGTCGTGAGGAAGAGGAGATTGAGCATGAATGGGGGGAGATGTGGAAGGACGCTCCGCGGTCAGAGGAGGTTAGACTCGTTCAACAAGCACTTCTGTCCCTGTGCTGAGGGTCAGTCAGTTCGTCGTCTGCATCATGTGTATTCTCTAAAGGACCCGTATTCAACCAAAATGCTTTGGTGCTCAATAAGTATATTATATAATTACATAATGTAAGGAGTTAATGTGCGGTTACGCCTCAGTTCTGTCTGTATGAGTTACTCGGTCCTAACACCGTTTTAAAGAGACGCCGTTGTTGGTTGTTTGTGTCCAGATGAGCCGGAGACTGGCCGTGTGTAATATGGACTGGGATCGGATTAAAGCCAAAGACTTGCTGGCTCTCTTCAGCTCCTTCAAGCCCAGAGATGGAGTGGTGCTGTCTGTGACGGTAAATACAGTGTATCGCTGCTGTTTTTCTGATTTATGTACGTATTCGGCACTAAGCAACTCCATAGCAACCACCTTGCAATACTGTACGAAGCACCTTAGCACTTAGCGGCATCATTGAGACCACATGGAGTTCCATAGCAACCACCTACCCTCACCCATACAACCACCTGAGAACAGCAGCCACTAGATAACACCTTGCAGTGCCATAGCATCCACTTAGCAACACCATAGCAACCACCTGACTTGACTTTAAATTCTGAGATGGAACTGGGGGTGTGTGTGTTTGCGTGTGTGCGTGCGTGTTAGATCTACCCATCTGAGTTCGGTAAAGAACGATTGAAGATAGAACAGACTCAGGGACCACTGGAGCTGACCAACCTGCCGGACGACCCGGACGCGGACAGCGAGGAACAAAGGTGAACTCCCGAACGCACACTCTTCCAAACCAACTTGTGAGACAAGGTTTGAGTCTCAGATTGTATTTGTTCCATCTTACGTTAACACAGTCGTCTGGTTCTTGTGCTTTAGGATCTACAGGGAGAAGGTGCGGGATTACCAGTTCAAGCGTCTGCGGTATTACTACGCCGTGGTGGAGTGTGACTCCGTTAAAACCGCCGCCAAGATCTACGAAGAGTGCGACGGCTTTGAGTATGAGAGCAGTTGCTCAATGGTGGATCTGCGGTGAGTCCTGATGCGGGAGGCGACACGCCGGTATTCCAGGCCTCGTAACTTAGGATCAGAGTAACCTACATACACGATACACACATCGTAACCCACTAAACGACTGACATCCCCTGTCCAGCTCAGACTAATGACGGACGTCCATAGCAGTCATCCAGTGTGTGTTTACTGCTCAACCTACATGGAGCTGCGAGGGGAGGAAGGGGCTGTTCGCCCTCTTTCTTGACTCAAATTCCAGCAGTGCTGCTGGAGTGTTTAAACACTGTCCACTCCCTGTCCACTCTATTAGACACTCCTACCTGGTTGAACCGGCTAGTAGGAGACAGAATCTGCTTGTGTCGGTCATCCTCTAGTCCTTCATCAGTGCTCACAGGTGTCAGTGTGACTGCAGTGCTGAGAAGGTCCCACCACCCACATAATAGCTGCTCTGTGGTGGTCCTCTGGGTTCCTGATCATTGAAGATCAGGATGAGAGGAGGAGAATAAAGTCTGCAGAGAAACAGATGAACTACAGTCTGAATTATAGAACTACAACGTGCAGTGAACTATGACTAGTTTTGTGTCGCGAGTGGACGTCATTCATGCACTGATGGTGTGTCGTTTGTTGCCTGCAGGTTTATTCCCGATGATGTCACGTTTAACGATGAACCCAAAGACAGCGCGACGGACGTGGACTTGTCCACATACCAACCCAAATTCTTCACCTCCGCCACGACCACCACCACCAAGGTCTGCTAGTCTCCTCATACACTGCATGTCCAAAAGTGTGTGGACACCCTTTCATGATGAACACATTCAGCTACTTTAAAGTGCACCCATTGCTGACACAGATGTGCAACTGCACGTATACGGCTTATATAGTCCCCGTAGAGAAGAAGTACCAGTAGAATAGGACCCTCTGGAGTGAAAATGAACCCATTGGCACCAGGCTTAATGCCAGGTGTGGGTTAGAGGGATACGGAAGCAGTGGAACTGTGTTCTCTGGAATGATGGTGCTCCATCCAGTACTTTAGGGATGAGTTGGGAATGAGGTGGAGGTGATGATCTTCCCTTATCCCTTTATTGATGTTTGTTTCTTCATGTGCAGGTGGAGTTAACATGGGACGAGACCGACCACGATAGAGTGACTGCCCTCAGCAAGAAGTTCAACAAGGACGAGCTGCTGGATATGGACTTCAAGGCCTACCTCGCCTCCTCCAGTGAAGATGAGAATGAGGAGGAGTGTGAAGAGGAAGGAGGAGTTGAGGAAGAGCCTGAGGGTGAGCAGTGATGAACTACAACCACATGGACAAATTCTCCTCCCAAAGCTAGATAACGTTATCCACCTAGATCATCACTGCCCAACCACTCTCTATCTGTGATGTTCTTCTCAGAGCTGAAGCCAGCAGAGAGTTTGCAGGAGAAGAAAATGGAGAGGAAAGGCAAGAATGAAGAAGAGCAGATCACTAAATACCGTGAGCTACTGCAGAGCATCCAGGACAAAGACAAAAAGAAGGACAAGGACAAGGAGATGGAGATGGAGATCACCTGGGTTCCGGGTAAGAATAACACACATCATACATCCCTCAAACTCTTCGGAGCATCAGTCGTTTATTCGTTTTTGTGCACAGATGCCTATTAGAGTAAACAGCATGGATGGGGCGGAGCTTAGGCTATGGACACACCCACTCTCAAATAAGTACCCTAACTCCATCTTCCAGTTCATGTTCTCCATTTATATTTCTTTAATATCTGAATATCTCAGAATGGAACATCACAACGTAACTGAGCTCCTGGAGAAGCAGACAGCACCTGCTCACAGTCATATGGAGAACAATTATTAAACACTGTGCCATGAGCAACCACGTAACATCCACCTAGAAACACCATAGCAACCACCTTAGATGACATGGCAGCACCCCTAATGCAATCTTAGATGGTTACTGTGCTGTTCTCAAGTGGCTGCTAGGTCATTGTTGTGGTGTTGCTGGGTGGTTGCTATGAAGTTGCTAAGCAGTTGTTATCCAAGTTTGTTTGCAATGCACAACCAAAACATAACCGACAGTTCTGTGTTAAAGGTGTCCAGTTGTCCCATATTACCCTTAGAATCATGCCTGAAGTCCACGGTATGATGGCTCTGAAGGTTCTCAACAGTGCCCTCTGATGTTTGAGCAGTGTTCCACCACTAATCAGAACATAGAATATGTGCACTGGGATGTTCTACTGGACCTCGGTCACTGTTCGCTGGTCGCTCTTGCTAACAAGTAACTGGAGCTCCTGTGTTTCCTCTTCAGGGTTGAAGGCGACCACGGAGAAACTGGTGAAGAAAAAGCTGGAAGGTAAAGATAAGCTAAGCCCATGGGAGGAGTTCCTGGAGAAGAAGAAGGAGAAAAAGAAGGAGAAGAGGAAAGAAAAGAAGGTAAATAAAAGCCCACGCATAACCTTAACATCACTGAGCGGTGAAGTCAGTAACATTGATGATCAGATTCCAGTAGCTCCTGTCCAGGAACGGGGTCTTCATATTAAAGGTCAGTGGACAGTATCTACCAAAAGATCTCCAAGGTAGGACAACTGTGAACCAGCCACAGGGTCACGTGGCTCAAGACTCACGGATTAATGTTCACGGAGGTTTTAATGTTATGGCTGATTGATGTAGAACATCTAGAATTTGATGGACACAGAAACACAAATGCTGATTCAAACGCTGAGTTTTCCCTTTCCCTCATTCCGTTCCTCTCGTTTTTCCAGGAGGAGGCTGCAATTAGTGATGATGAACTTCCTGCCGATGTTGACCTTAACGACCCGTTCTTCTCTGAGGAGCTCGACGGTGAGATTTCATGCATCCATATTCAGTTCAGAACACTTTTTAGAACGAATGAGGAGGAGACTCATGCACCACAATACCTGCTTGAACAGGAACGTCCCAGAAAACCAAGAAAAACAAGAAGGAAGAGGAGCACAGATCACCAGAGGAGGAGGCGGAGCTAGAGAAGCAGAAGGTAATATGGTCTTTGTGGTGACTGAAGTGCATGTGCACTCAGTGGCCTTGAGCAACGAAGCTCATAATGTGAACGTAACCTACGAATCCTATTACAGTCTTATGATACGCTGTTTCTGTTTTGTGACACTGTAGTGTCCCAGACGAGGGTTGTGAACCTTCAGTGTTAGTAGAGTAAACGCATTATACAGTGTGTGTGGGATCGGGACAGGATCCGATTGGAATACGTGTGGAATGTGTGTTTCTCCCAGGCTGAAATGGCTCTTCTGATGGACGATGATGACGACGAGAAGCATCAACATTTCGACTACGGCAAGATCGTGGAGCAGCAGAACCTGAGCAAGAAGAAGAGGAAGAAGCTGTTGAAGACCAACACACTGCTGGAGGAGGACAAGTTCCAGGTCAGAATCGAAAGATGAGAGTGTGGTTTGGGACGCAGCCTTTGGTAGTGGCAAATAGGCGTGGAACAAATCCATGACAAACATTGATGACCAAATTAGTTTGCAGCTAATTAAATAATCTTAAATTAGATTAAGATGATGTGTTTGAGGCCTTCAGAAAGGAGGTTGTAGATGCAGATGAGTCTGGGTCTAGATCTCAGAACAATTAGAAATCAGATGTTCCTCTGTCTGGAAGAACATATAGAGCATTATTACCATTTTTTTGTGGACAAAAGTACCTGTTCATTCATGGTTTCTTCCGAAATCAAGGGTATATGTGCACTAGACAAGCTGTGTGTGTGCATTTGCACATCTGTGTCAGCAAAGGGGCGTCCACAAACCTTAACCTTCCCACTGCTTCTCATATCTAAGAATCGCTCTCTGTCCGTATTAAACAGGTGGATGTCCAGGATCCTCGCTTCCAGGCCATGTTCACATCCCACCTTTACAACCTGGATCCATCAGACCCTGCGTACAAGAAGACCAAGGGCACTCAGAGCATCCTGGACGAGAAGCAGAAGCGCCGGGAGAAGCAAGATGGTGGCCAGAAAGAGGAGATAAAGAGCAAGAAATCGCCAGAGAAAGAAACAGAAGAGGAGACCACCCCCACCACTTCCAACCCCCCGAGCAGCGGTGCAGATCTGACGTCCTCGGAGAAGAAAGGGATGGACCCCAGTTTGTCCATGCTGATCAAGTCTGTGAAGAACAAGACGGAGCAATTTCAGGCCCGAAAGAAACAGAGGATAAAATAGAGGCTGAGAGACGACAGGGAGCGGTTTTAAAACCACAGCTTTTGGAAATAAAAACACGAAACTTGTGCAACATTAAAGGAGCCGCAGTGGAAAACCAGACGCCGCTTCCTTTTGGTTTTTATTTCAGATTCTTTTTTCACACTATAGACAGCGTCTGTGACCGAAACTGACCCCTGATCACGTTTTAGTCCATTATTGATGCGCTGACCCTGTTTTTACTGAGTAAAGTGGAAATTCTCTGGCGATTTTGAAGGGACTATCGTCTCCAACAACCTGGAAAATTGTATCTTATTCAGTTCTTGTTTTTTCTTTTTTCTTAAGAAAAATGTAAGAACTTTGTATTTTTAAACATGTTTCTAAATATTTACATTGGACTGCCTTTGTCTGTAAGAGTTCAGATTCACTGAAGACTCTTCAGAAAGGTTTTATTTTTCTTAGATGTGATTTTTTTTTATAACTTTGTAATTAAAAAAAAGCTAAAAATAAGAATTAAAGTTATTCCTAAAAAATATTTTCCCTCATATTTACTGTTTTTCTGCATTTATGACATTGACGCCTCACACTTGTCATCCTGTAAGACTTCAAGGGTTTTCTGTTGCTTAAGAAAAAGTTAAAATTGTATTCTTGGAAAATATCCCTAAAAAAAATGAATAATTTATTCCAAATATATTTTCCTAAATCATTTCTCACCTCATACGTCTCTTAGAATGTATCAGTTCAGGAGCCGGATTCACAAAAAGCCCGTCATTTTTTTCTTAGTTGTGGTTTTATACTTAAGAAAAAATGATTGAATCAGCATTATCAAGATATTCCTTTCAGTACTGCTGCTCAAACAGAGCTTAAGAACTGCACTGGAACTTCTTAATGTCCAGCACAGGCGTGAAGACTGTATTCTTCAGTTTTTGGTTCCTTATGGGCTTCGGTAAAAACGAGAGCTTCAGAATCAGAGCTGTGCTAAATATTTTAACTATTAAGACTTTGAGTGATTCAGACAGAAAAACACTGTATCATGATTTTAATTTAGAAACGAGGTCTTGTTTCACATATTATGTAACTGAGCTCAAAATAAAACCTGAAATTAAGTCAATAAACAATGACGTTGTGAATAAGACGCGTCGTAAATTCAGTAAAATAAGTGCTTTATTTCTTACACATATGACAACAGTTTCTCAGTACATGGTTAAACCATTTGAATACAGATACGAGTCGTCATCTTTGTTTTCTACACCGATTGTGAGGTGGCTCACGCGAACACCTGAATCGCCACGAACCAGAACAGCGTTTCAAGAACAAGTCCTTCATTTCCTTCAAAGCTGCCCAAACAGCCAGACCGGATTTGACGTACTGCTGTCAGTTGATCCATAAAACTAAAAGGATTCACTTCATTCATTACCACATTAAAAAAACATCTGGAATAGCATCTGGAATTGTTCGTCTGAACTACACATGAAAAAAGCACCATGGAAAAGACTATCAGTTTGACGGATCCACAAGACCACGACAAAAGTCACTGCAAGTAATGAAGTATCACTGATCACTGGCTCGGAGAGGACTGTTCGCTCGTTTCCGCTTTTCAGCACAGGCGAAGGTCCACGACGGTGATTTTACTCTTAAAGATGAAGGTGCTTCTCATGGTTCTTTAAGTATTTCCACAGAAGAACCACTTCTGGATCCATAAAAGCACGTTTGTAATAGAAATGTGTGAATCGGGGGTGAAATTACTCTAATTAGTCGATAGCCAAATTAGTTTGCAACTAATTTAATAGTGTATTAGTTTGGAAAATCATCTTGTGGTTATCGCACGAACTAGGAATGGTTAGGGATGCGTGAACTGCAGATTACTCGGCAGGACTTTTATTTATTAAAAACAGGACTTTTATTTTGCCTTACTGATAGAGAATGAAGTGAACAGCTCACACATTTGGTGAGTAATGTTTTATCGCATTAAAATCACAGATTTGTTCCGTTTCTCAAGTCTTTAACCATCAGCTGTTCAACGTTGCTCAATAACAGAACGATAACCAGTACGAACTCCCTCAATCATTGTTTTTTAAAACTCACAGCTGACGCTGTGTCTACAGTAGGAGCAGCATCCACACCGAGGATCGTCTATATTGTCAAAATTAGGACCGAACATCTTCAGCATTGTCATCGCAACGTGGGCACACGCAATATTCACATCGCAAGACCTGTAAGGCAAACTGAATTAAATGTTACAAATTCTGCTGCTTGATACAAAACGTTAAACTCGCTTCGATGACAGATGACCTGAAGCCGATTCTACCTGCCCGATTTTTCATCTTTGATGAACTTTCCTGTATTTTTTATTAGAACAGAAAAAATAAACACTGATCGATCAGAACATTATGCTTTCTCCTCTGACCACACAGGAGCTCTCTGTAGTTCTATGATTCCAGACTGTAGTTCATCTGTATCTCTGCAGACTTTATTCTCCTCCTTTCACCCTGATCTTCAAATGATCAGGACCCCACAGGACCACCACAGAGCAGCTATGACGTGGGTGGTGGGTCATTCTCAGCACTGCAGTCACACTGACATGGTGGTGGTGGTGTTTGTGTTTGTTGCTGGTACGAGTGGATCAGACACAGCAGTGCTGCTGGAGTGTCCACTCACTGTCCACTCTATTAGACACCAACAGTGAAAGGAGGAGAATAAAGTCTGCAGCGAAACAGATGAACTACAGTCTTAGGAAGCACAAAGAGCTCCTGTGTGGTACAATGGACAGCGAGTGTAGATGGTCCTCATGAGATGGCTGATTGATGTATAACGCAATGTCCGTTGTTTTCCAGTATCATGCAGCTCTAGTTAAAACGTGAATATGTAGAGGCACAAAATTTTTAGTATTCACTCACAAAATCACAGAAAATATATAGTTTTAAATATTTTGTGTAAATAACTCTCGGAGATCTCTCGGGAATCCACCGCCTCAATACAGTGCTAACAGTGTTATCCACCCAGAACTCTGCTTGTTGTTATTGTGACCTAATGAGGCTTTAGAACTCAGGGAATGTGAAACTTTAGGTAGTTCTGTCCCTCAGCAGAACATAGTGTTATTGGTGTAGTGCATGTATGAGAACCATTCCACTGATCCACTGATGGCGCCTGTTTGGGACAACGCTGTGTCTGACAGCGACACTGATATTAGTGTTTCAGAAGCAAATCTAAACTACAACTGCTCGTCTTCAAATAACGACCACAGCATTAAAACCAACAACTATCTGTACATGATGGGGTTTTCTAAGACACTGGTTCCCAACACTGGTCCAGGAGTAGCTCTGTCCTGCTCAGGGGTGTTCTCTTAATAATAAAAGGTTCTCCCTAAAGAACCTCTCGGTGGATGTATAAAGGGTGATTATGTGCAAATGTGAAGTTTGAAAATCCTTCAAAGAAAAGAAAAAAAAAAGGACCAAAAAAGAACCGTTTTTAAGGCTGCAAAGCAAGGATGTGGAACTCTAGTCCTGGAGGACCAGGTACCAGCACAGATTTGTGCTTTTCCTTCCTTCCACCTCAACCTGTCTCTTGCCAGGTTTACAAGGTGTGATGGAGAAAGGAAATGAACTATGCTGGAACCAGGTCCTCAGTTCTCCACCCTTTATATTAAATGTTCAAGCCAAGAACCGATTTTTAATTGTACTACAGGACCGGTCTTCTACAAGATTGTCATTTGGCACTCTTTACACCCCCAAACAAAGTGGTTTGCTCCTGTTTCTCAGGCATAAAAGATGAGTTCCGGTATCTGGCCCCCCTGCACCCCTGTGCCGTTGGTACTGTCCGATGAGCACTGGAACTGGAAGGTGACTTTTCCGCACTGCACTTCGGTCATTCCTTCCTGGCCAAAGTAGCTCAATTCATTCCCATCAAGCACCACGCTGGCTGTGTAGAAAGTGTCTGGCTCTACCTGCACCGGGTACTCGAAAAACACAGGGAACGTGTTGCTGGAACCATCTGAAAAGTACTTGATTACCGCCAGGCCCAGAGTAACCCCCTGCCTCTTCAGCTCAATCTTGGCTTGGTACTCGGCCGATCCGCAGCTGGAGCCGTACAACCCGAAGCCGGCAATGAAAACTCGCTTGTCTACTGCAAACTGGATACTATCGCAGCGCCCGCGGTAGCGCCACTGGTTGCTGCGGTAGGCACACGACTGGAAGCGGTGGCACTTCTGTGGGGTCAGGCCTTTCCGAGGTTTGCACACGAATGGGAGCTCAGGCTTTCTTGCTGCTGTGAACCACAGGAAGACGTCATTGGTCTCATTTAGTGTCAGCACACCAGACTGCGCCACGCCATTAGCGAAGTCGTCAAGTGACATGGCCGGGATCCGGATCAAGTAGATGGCCTTGCCCAGGACCAGACGTTTGTTCTCCATTGTGGGCTGCAGTTCCTGTTGATAAGAGAGAACAATAAGGGCAACATGTATCGAGATATTACAGTTGTCCTGTAGTGAAATCCTCCACATTACTCCACCTGCCCAGTTAAAACTAATCCTCTAGGCCTTTAGAAAGACCCCACCCACCTGCCGGTGGCACTCAGCCTCAGCCCAGTTCAGCGCTGCCTCCAGCACCACTGTCTCCTTGGCATTGAGCGTCTCTCGGCGCAGGATACTCTCCAGTGTCTGAGCGTCTATGTCGCAGAATCCCTCGGAGCGCAATGCCAGTTCGGCCTGAGCGTCAATCACCTCCCAGCAGCGCTGCGTCAGGTCCGGCTCCTCAAACAGGCAGCTCTGAGAAAGCAGTACACAGGCGTTCCGAGCACTGAGACTCGTCTCCAGAAAGGTCACGCAGGCCCGTGCCAAATGAGGTACGATGTACTTCTTAGCAGCATAGAGAGTGGCCAGCACCGTGTCTGCACACAGATCGATCTCGTCACAGTAAATGTACCTGCAGGGGAGGGAGGGAGCGAGGGAGGGAGGGAGCGAGCGAGAAACAGAGAAGCAGAACGATTAGATCAGATTTATTGTAAACAGCCCGACACATATCGGATCTGAGAGAGCAAATATGTTAATGTTTCATTTTTACCAACCAAACACATACATCCGTGACAGTAGATATGCTGCTCTGTAGGTACAGATTTCTATTTATGTTTATTTATTATTATTTATAATCTACAGGCACAGACTTTTACAAGAGCAGGGCAAATCTTACTTGAGCATGGCGAGGAATGAGGGCGGCTCAACGTCAGGGATTCGGATCTCATCCTCGCCCTCTGCCAGCTCTCCATAAAACATGGCATGGAACACTGAGCTCCCCACAGCCAGGACATACTGAGAGAGAGAGAGAGAGAGAGAGAGAGAGAGAGAGAGAGAGAGAGAGATTCAGATTTGACTTATATTTCAGCAATATTTAATGACATAATTATAAAATTGTTTATAATACCATTTATAAATAAAAACACTTCTTAAATGATGGTTCTTATATTTAAATCGACCAGTTCTGTATGATTTGATCTATAATTAACACTCCACAAAGCTTCAGCTGCCTGTTGATAAATGCATGTTTTCTTTACCAAAATCAATGGTCAGATTTTATTTCTTGGATTTGAAAACATGGTGAACGCCGCTTCACTGCTCAGCATAACTGAAGAATTTGAGACGAGAATTAACGCAGTGTTCGTCCGTTGCTGTGGCGACCGGGTCCCGCACTCTCACCTTGTGGCCTGGCACTCTCTGCGTTCCCCCTGGAGGGCCGACCACGAAGTGCACGTCCGCCATCAGCTCATTGTTAAACATGACTGAGTTTCTGCAAAGACAAAAACACACACAAAGAGGCTTTTCTGTATGAGCACTTCAGCCACACACACACACACACACACACACACACACACACACACACACACACACACACACACACAAAAAATGGTACAGTCATGCTCATCTGGCTGTAGGCCAGGGTTGTGCCTTACTGTGCTGCCATGTATGAACGGGCACAAAGCTTGAGGTTTTTGCTTTGAAAAGTTCTTCACAGAAGGTTTTTTACATGAAACTTATGAATGTCCCACCCCGAGACACTGGTGTTTGGGGTGAAATATGTTTTTAAACCCCTTCATTAGTGGGTGGATGAATACAGATTGTTTAAAGTATGCAAAATTAATTTAGTGTCCAAAATTAAAATCAGTTATCTTGGGAGGTGCGATGTATGCTATGTTAGTCTCCTACTTTTTTGTTCTCCCCTCCCCATTGATGAAACCTATAAACTCACACAGTTGGCAAATGAGAGAGTGTGTGTGTGTGTGTGTGTGTGTGTGCGTGCGTGCGTGCGTGCGTGTGCCTCTACCTCTCTCTGATGGTGGGATACAGGCCTTGCCAGTTGCAGGCCTGGATGGTGTTGTTGTTGCTGATATTCTGCTGCTGGTACTGCTGCACGGCGCTGGCGCTGGCGGACACAGAGGGCAGTTTCTTGGCAGGATAGAGCTCCGCAGCCATTTTCACACACCTGCCTCAAGTACTTAGGTTGAGCTCATGGCCAAGCTCCTCACAGTGGGGTAATGGGAAGGGAGGAGGAGGGAAAGCCTGGTGTTGGTTCTGGATCACCTGTAAGACATTTCCAAATGTTATGATAGTCAGAATATTCTATGTCGCGCTACTTCGTTTCGTCACACGTCCGACACTTTTCTTCACTGTGGGGTTAATAAACTACGGATACTAAACAGAACAGCTATATTTATGTCGTAGGTCTTAAAATATTTTCTGAGAACGTCCAAGGAACGTTCAATTTCAAGTTATCTGGACATTACTGGATGTTTTTACATTTGATCAACATATTTCGAGGTGTTGAAAGTTCATAATCGACACATTTTTTCCAGATTAAACTCAATAAATATTAAATTCTATTTTTA
This sequence comes from Acestrorhynchus altus, assembly GCA_034509495.1. Classification (NCBI taxonomy): domain Eukaryota; kingdom Metazoa; phylum Chordata; class Actinopteri; order Characiformes; family Acestrorhynchidae; genus Acestrorhynchus; species Acestrorhynchus altus. The sequence continues at coordinate 48,495,108 of CM067502.1, read as the reverse complement.
AGAAAACTTTTTATGCCACATTCATTAATTCAGGCTTGATTATGTATCAACTACGTAAATGTATTTTGACTGTTAGTTTTGGAAATGTTCTACCTAACTAGAAACACTGAGAAACATTCTTATAACTCTATAATTATAATTCTATTGTGATTCAAACCATCACTACGTCATGTTGTCAGAACATTCCTGGAACCTTTCATCAATGTTGCTGAGCATTCTCATAACATTCTCTGTATGTGTGGAGTGAAGCTACCACCACCAAGTGTTTCATGAGTTTCAGATGTAATGAATGTCTCGTTCCTTCAGTCAGCTTCTCTAAAACGAGGCATTTCATACAGACAGCGACTCACAATGACTTTTTTTACCATTTCCATAATTTAATTATTTACTAACCAACTCATAATTTAACTAAATTATAACAATTTAACTGATTATTAGACCTGTAATAAAAAAGGTCCTTGGATACATGCACATCTACACACATCCCACAACAGTCATGGCCTTCGTACACACTTATTCATCCATTTGTTTAGTACATTACTTAAGTGTATATTGTATTTCTCTTGTATATATTTCACAGTATAGCTGCAATAAATTGGAGATGGACATCAGGTATATGTATATTCAGTGCATTATTAGAACTCTATCCAAATTATATCTGAACAAAATATTTAATTTGTCCAAACACTTAAACTATATATATTATCTGACCAAATGTCACTTAGCAATAAGGGTCTATGAATTAAATGATCTATAAAAAAGGGTATATAACTTAAAAGAGTCTATAAAATAGAGTGAAAGGGTACATAAAATAAAGGGTACTTAAATTAAATGGTCTAAATGTGTATAAAATAAAGGGTATATAAAATAAATAGAATAAATGAAAGGGTATGTAAATGAAATAATATATAAAGGGTATATAAATTAAATGGTCTAAAAAGTGTATAAAATAAAAGGTATATAAAGAATGTATAATTTAATGGCATATAAAGTAAATACTATGAATTAAAGAGCATATACATTTAAGGGTTTATAAATTAAAAGGTATATAAATTAAAGCTATTTTAAGGTTATGAAAATAACACTGTTTGAGCTCACTATAATCCCAGTAAAGCAGTCTGGTGGATAAACATCACAGTCACGATGTTATAAATGTCATTTCCAGATAAAAATCAGTTTTATTTTCGTGAATTTAGTTTAAAAACCAGCTTGTTTACTGTTAGCTCGGCGGCTAACGCAGCTAACGGAGGGAACGTCTACCGAACCCTGAATCAAACCACCGCCTTTTTAACATCTGAGCGACCTACCGGCCTGTAAAGTGAGCTTATTCACCACAAACTCACCGGAACGTCTCTGAGAGGCATTCAGACGTCGATACGACGCGGTCGGAGTAGCCAAGCTAAGCTAAGCTAAGCTAACGCCGCCCGGGCAGAGTCGCTTCTCTAAACGATCTTTGTTCCGGAAAGAAAATCCTCATTTACGGCCACAGTACGGTCGGAACAGCGCCGGGAAAAGCCTCGGAAGGTCGGGCTGTGCAGGTCCGACGGGCAACGCTGGAGGTCAGAGAAGAAAAGTGTTAAAAAGCAGCTCGTAAAAGTTTTGATGGTGAAGTGGAGAATCTCGGAAAACCATCTGTGGCCGCCGACACTCCCCGCCGACGGACAGACAGACACACGCCCGCCCCAGCACCAGCAAACAACGGCAAGAGCTGCTTTAAAAGTGCGAATCTGCCTCATTTAGGAGATAAAACCTGTGATTCTTCCTCTTTTAGGAGATAAAAATTGTGAATCTGTATCTTTTAGGAGATAAAACTTGCTTTAAAAGTGTGAATCTGCCTCTTTTAGGAGATAAAAACTGCTTTAAGAGTGAATCTGCCTCTGAGGGGATACAAGCTGTGGATCTGCATCTTTTAGGAGATAAAAATTGTGAATTTGTCTCTTTTAGGAGGTAAAAGCTGCTTTAAGTGTGAATCTGTCTTTTCTCATGTGTTCTTTTCTACAGTGTTATTAGTTGTGTAGGTTTTGCTGTTGTTCACATGGTGGCCGGCAGATGGCAGCAAACGCGCTGTAATGAATTGAATGCCCCTCAGAGAATTTAAAGTTTTTTGAACAAACAAACAAACCAATCCATTGTCAGCTAATCAGGTTAATAATCACTGGTTGAACAGCCCTGACCAGCAGAGACGAGCTGCTCACCCAGCCCTGACCAGCTGAGATAAATGGTCTTCCAGATATGTTATTAGTCAGTTACATTAAAATTGAAATAATTTAATTTAAAAAAATACACAAAATATCAAAGGAGGAAACATGCTTCACATCCCTTGAACTCATGTATCATTTAGAATCCTTTTTTGGCTGTTTGAGGGAGTTTCTGACCACTCAAACACAGTGTTAGTTTATTTTCCAAAATAAAAGTCATCTATAATCTTTTTGAGAAGGTTAAATGTTACAAAGGGTGGTCTGAGGGTGGGCTGGCAGTGGCAGTCCGTGTGGTGCTGACCTTATCAAGCCAGTAGACTGATATATGCTGGCTATCTGGGTGGCTGACAGGCCAACAGCATATCAACAGCATTTGTGCATTTCCGATGCCACTTTAAAAGCACATTGCAGTGAATATAATGGGGTTAGTGGTGTGTAATGTTGCCATTTTCAAGCATTTAAGTTTCCATTTAAATTTCAAAGCTGATGAAAGCTGATATTTATTATTATTCTTTTTCAATCGGTCAAAGAACGAAAGCATAAGTAAGTGTTACAGCGTATGTGAGGTTGTTTTCAGCCAGCCAGCTTTTTCTAACAGTAGTAAAGAAAAGCCACTGGACCTGCGGTGTAATAGTCTTCACTGTTCTACCACAAGTCCAATTGCAGTTACATCACTTACTACTAATAAGCGTTACATCAGTGACCCAGTGGTTTTGCATGGTAATGCACTCTCCTCCCTGGAGACCCGCTGCTTTAAAAGGCCTTTAATTGACCAGTGAGGTTGATAGAGTATGTAAACACCGTTAAAGGTTCCCGACATTATCTGTATAAACCATGTATGAAAGTGAACCTGCCCATTTTGGCTGATTGTTTTTTTTTTTTATTTTTGAGATTTGGAAGTGACCCAACCCCGTTATCTTCACTCTCCCCATCACACGCGACACTCCTGACACAAGGAGGGTGAGGACGAGCACACCACCGCCTCTTTTCGAACTGCCGAAATTGTTGCTGGACAACCAGTGTGCTTGGAGCAAAGCACCCGGGTCTCCAGCTCTGATACAATGGCTAACATTGAGAGTGATGTCGGGAAAGAGCGCCATCTACCTACCCAGAGAGGGAGAGCAGGCCAGTTTAGCTCTCCCTCTGACTCCGGCTGCCAAAGGCAAGCAGCATGACCTGGGATCCGCAGATCATAGTTATAGTGCTTTAGACATCTGAGCCACTGGGAGCCCAGTTTCAGCTGATTTGAGTTTAGCTCCGCCCACTCGTATTCATCCAGTCAGAGCCAAGGTCATGAACATACATCTGTATGACTGGTTCACTGGATCAGACTTACCAACACTATTCGACTGGGCCTGGCGATGCCATTTTCACACACCCACCCAATCATTCCTTGAGGGTTGTAGCCCCACCCATTTACACTGTATACACTTTAAAGAGCATTACAACCTGCATTGCAAAGCAGGGCAGCCAATCAGAATAGCAGGTTCTCCAACAAACCTTATTGATTCATTACACTTGTTCCAAACTTGACGAGTGCGCACCCTAGAGGTTCTGCTGCATCTGAAACTCTGCCTCAAGTAATGATGAAGCAGTGGTGAGTTTCTTCTTCTGTTACATGGCCTGCAACAACCTTTCGAATGCTGACGCTCCCAAGGGTTGTTGTGATGGGCTCCATTCTAAAACCCATCCCCCACATGCTTGTTATTAACCCCATCAGTGCTCTCCAAAGGTTTCAAATCGTGTCTTTGTAGTGATGCCTCTTTTTTGCTGACTAATCTCAGGCTTGGCTTTGCAGCGTAGTTACACATCTACCATATACCGTTCGGCATGGTGAGAGAAGCCTCCGGGTTCATGTTTCATGATGAATAAACCAATAGAAATGCTCCAAAAACGACTGGGAAAATCCTTGTAAAATTGACTTCCATTGAAACACAAGACCTTTTTTTCCTCCTCCTGTAAAGTTGGCATTTCAGAGACACTAGGATTTCTGCATGACCCCAACGATATTCTCTGTACAAAACACTAACCAACATTTTGACGTTTAATGGTTGGAAAATGGTCATAATAAAAGTAATTATGACTGATTTGATGCATAAAACCACACCAGAGTCATAAGTGGCCCCCAAGGAACAGAAATACAATGTAAGACGGGCCCATTAAATCCCGGGAAGCTTTCCTTGGGAAGACGCACTGATATCCACGTCCTTGTGAATGTGTTTCATCGCACCGGTATGTTCCAGCTGAGGTGTACCGTGGCACATACTGGCGTGAAGTCTCCAAGTCTGGTGAGCTGAAACAGTGCTTTGGCCTGAAGAGGTCGCCTTGTGAAATTTAATGACTGTGAGGAATCTCTTTAATGTAGACCCAAACAACAACAAGGGCTGGATTTTTTTTTGGCTTCGAAGAATGCAGTGTGTGTGTGTGTGTGTGTGTGTGTGTGTGTGTGTGTGTGTGTGTGGACATACCCTTAACCTGAACACTGAGCCTGAAAGCAGCTTGAGAAAGCAACAGGCCTAGGAATGTATCGCTCTGATACAGTGAATAGCACTGGAGTTATGCAACGATTTACTAATTACTGTGGGGAACGGGGCCAGACGGAGAGAGAGAGAGAGAGAGAGAGAGAGAGAGAGAGAGAGAGAGAGAGCACGAGAGAGGCCATGAAGTGATTAAAGAGAGAGAGAGAGAGAGAGCAGAGAAAGAGAGGCCTGATTTGAAAGAAGCCATAAATAGGCACCACTTTGTATTGTCTGGACGCTGATTTCAATCTCAGCCTAAATAACTCCTTCCCTGCTCTGCTCCCTGCCATTTACAGGGCTGTTGGGGGTTATTTAGCCCAGGAAACGACCATTGTCTAGCCGTCAACCATTCTTATAGATCACTTACGCAAAATTAAAGCTGTTGGGCTGCATGATCTGCAGCAATTAGTAGACTACTTGTTGCAGAGCTTAGTGCCAGACCCAGAGCCACTCTGACCAGCAACTGCTGTTCCTCATAGAAAAGTTTTGGGACACCTGCTCGCGGTTTCTTCTCAAATCAAGGCCACTGAAAAGTGTTTATCCTGCTTTTGTTGGAGTAATTGTCTCTACTGTCCACGGAAGACTTTCTACTACATCCTGGAACATTGCTGTGAGGACTGGATTGAACGTTAGTCAGGTCAAGATGTTGGGCCCTGGATACCTCACTTTTATACCCCTCTGTCCCAAAACAAGCTGTGTGTGCATTTGCACATCTGTGTCAGCAATGGGCGCAGCTTCAAGTAGCCGAATGCATTCATTAGAAGGGGTGTCCAGAAACTAGACGTGCTCTTATGAATGGTGCTTAAGGAAGGATCTACGATTTATGATTTCAGCACGTGGCACCATCCTCAAGCCAATATTTAATGATCTTCAGCTCTCTGTAATGAAGATCAGCCTCGTGGCGGACTTTCTGCCACGCTTATCTCTCCATGTTAACAGGATATCTTCTGACGGCTTTAACGCTTTAACTCCTCAACTCTGTCAGCTGTGGAGCAGCAGTTTGGACTTCAGGTTCACATGTCCATGAATTCATTCTGATCCAAAGTGAAGAGGTCTGGAGATGAGACCGACCACGGCATAGTATCTGCATCTTCAAGGCAAGATCTTGAGAAGGCAGCAGTATGTGGACGAGCGTCGTCCTGTTGGAGTAGAGCACTGGAGTGTGTGTTTTCAGAAAAAGTAGAACCACAGGTTGCAGAACCTCATTAACGTGACGTTGGGCTGTTAAAGTGACTGTATTGAAGACCAACATCATATGAAATTTCACCCACACCATGACACCAGGCCTTCTGGACGTGTGTGTGGATGTGTGACAACAAACTTGGCGATCTTGGCGCTGACCACTAGTAACACCTTAGCAACCAACACCTATACCATAGCAACCACCTAGCCACAACTTATCAACCAACACATATACCATAGCAGCACAACTGAGCTGCAGTCACACTAGTTTCTGCACTCTCTAGTTTTCTTAAGTTAAAGTACGACGTATCGGATATGTAGACTGCATTACAGACCAGTTCCCTTTCCCAGTGCACGCACGGGTGCTTGCTCCTCAGTCACTGCTTGTGAACTCTCCTCCATGGTTCTGGACGGTGTGATTTACCTTCCACATGCAATGCAGAACATAGGGTTCTCTCAGTGGGGGGCTGCCATGTCCATCCTGCTCGGAGCTGATTTAAGGCCAGGCTTTCCTTCCTCTCCTCTATCAGGTACTTTTCCTCCGTGCTGATTTCAGAACTGTGAACGGGACACAAAGTCTCAGAAGTAAAGTCGGAAAGTCATTCTATTAAATTATGGGCACATGAACACAGAGGCAGACCTGCCTTATCACCCAGATTAGCACAGGAGGAAGAGATTATAAAGGTACCTGCCATCATTCATCATTAATGGCTTCACGGAGAGCGGTTCCCAGGAAAGGCCTTTAGATTCTGTGATGGGAGTTTACAAAACCATTATAGATCAGTACCGCATATAAATCACACGTTGTTATAAATTATTCTCCAATTCTGGAGACGATCCAGCTCTTATAATACATTTTAATCTATGTTCATAGACGACAGTGAGTCTCACAGTGTCAGGGACCAGATTAACCAGCTTGGATCAATAATTTGTTGAAGCTCCTTTGGCAGCAATTACAGTCTCGTGTCTTTTGAGTTTGATGCTACAAGCTTGACACCTGTTATAGGACTGTTATCTACATTCTTCTTTGCAGAACCTCTCAAACTCTACCAGATTGGATGGGGAGCATCTGGAGCAGGTTATCATCAAGGATGTCTCTGTACAGCTCCAGTTATCGTTCCCTCAACCCTGACTAGTCTCCCAGTTCCTGGTGCAGAAAAACATCCCCACAGCATGATGCTGCCACCACCATGCTTCACTGTTGGAATGGTATTGGCTAGGTGATGAGCAGTGCCTGGTTTCCTCCAGGCATGATGCTTGGTATTACAGTCCATGACAGACTGTCATGTGCCTTTTACTGAAGAGTGGCTTCCGTCCTTCTCTAAGGTTCTCCTCTGTCCACAGAGCAATGTTTGAGCTCTGTCAGGGTGACCATTGGGTTCTTCAGTTCCTCCTTGACTAAGTCCTGGTGGTTCCAAACTTTCATTTACAGATGATGGAGGCTGTGGGTTGTACTGTATTTTTTGAGGAAAATGATCCAATATTACATACCTCTGAGGGCAAAAGTATGTGAACCTTTTCAGTATCTGGTTTGACCTCCTTGTGCTACAAGAACTGCAACTAAACATTTCCAGAAACTGTTGTCTAATCCAGAACATCAGCTTGGAGGAATTTATCCCCACCCTCCTTGTCAAAACATTAACTTCATCCTTCTTCAAACCTTCTACCTTCTTTGGTAGAAAGACTTGTGTACCTAGGATCACTGTCTTGCTGCATGATCCACACTCTCTGGAGATTCCGCATACAGATGCCCTGACGTTTTCCTTCAGAATTCATTGTTTTGTCAATGATGGCAAGACATCCTGGCCCAGATACAGCAAGACAGACCCAAAACATGATGCTACCACGACCGTGCTTCACAGATGGGATACGGTTTTTATGGTGGAATGCAGTGTTTTCCTTTTCCCAAACAGTTGGATACAGTATCTGTATGGGAATGTATGTATTTAGTTACTGTTCACCCTGAGACTTCAGACCTAAGAATATTTCCCTCCTTCAGCGCTTTCAATCACAGATTTCCCAAAGTCAATTAGAAGTCTATTACAATGAAAGGGCGTTTAGTGGGATAAAAGACGAATTAGCCGTACTAACCCAGTGCCTCTCCAGAGATTCCATTCTTTATTTGACAGGCTGTATTCATCCATAATAAAGGCCGAAAGCATGGGAACCACTGCGGTTTGGAGGGAACACATGGCGCGGTAATGGAGGCCCTATATTCATGGGATGGGTAGGGACCGGCCCCCTTGAATTGTTTGTGAGGGGTTTTCGTGGAAGGGGTGTGACCGTTTCAGTTGTTTTTAATGGGGAATTGTTCGTGATGTTCTTTTTAAAAGCGGAGGTCATTGTTGGTTTGGATGGAAGTGAGAAAAGAAAGACAGCTAGGCAGCAGGCCCCAGGTGCATCGCGGGATACGGACACACCCCCGTGGCCAGCACAATCCCTGTTTTTCTTTGGTGTGTGCGCTTCAAAAAGTGTGTCTAGTGAGGAAAAGAGAGAGAAAGAGGCTGTGTCCTAAATGGCTCCCCATTGGACATGTAGTGCACAAACTACTATTGGACTTTTTACAACACTTTGTTCCCAGCTTGCAATTTGATTGGCTGAGGGGAATTCTACGAGTTGTCGCTGTATTCCATACTAGTTTAAAACTTTTAACTTTTCGTGTACAATCGCACGTCCTGAAGTTCAGAATTTAGAGATTGTTGCAGGAAATGTGCTATTTCTATATACTTGTCATTTGAACTTCTAAAACTGCCAGACGTCCCTTATATTGTTTCCAAATTGCACATTGAATGGACCAAAAGAAATGCTCCACAAATAATAAAATAATAGAAATGGCAGACAAAACTTTAGCCACATGTCTGATAGCAGGTGTGGACTAGAGGGGTATAAAGCATTGAGATGTGGAGCAGTGGAACTGTGTTCTCTGGAATGATGAAGCTCCCTCCAGTACTTTTGGGATGAGTTGGTGAGTTGGGAATGAGGTGGGCTGGTGAACATCCTGATTTCAATAATGTTCTTGCTGCTGAATGCAATCAAATCCTCCAGTCTTCCCTGGACAGTAGAGACAGTTACTCCAACAAACGTAGTATATGATTTCCGTAAACGAGCAGGTGCCCCAATACTTTTGTCCCTTCTTGTCAAAGGTTCTTAGAGTCTTATACTTCCTTTCTTCAACACATCAACTTTAATGAAGAGCAATGTTTCACTTCCCCGCCAGTGGTGCTAATGTTATGGCTGATCTGCGTACATAACACACCATGTAGGGAGCAAGGAGACATTTGAGATTCGGTCCCAGGTTCAGAGCTGGGCCTCTTCGTCCTGAAAGGGCTGTTCGATTTGTAGGTCCGGTTGACATTAGTGGAGGAATCACTGGAGAACATGGCAACTGTCCATGTCTTTCTCTTCATTCCCATTCCAGCTTGGGATTTCTCGCTCTCTCTTTCACTCGTTCTCATTTCTCTCTCATTCTTCATTCTATGCTCATCAGCCTATTCACTTACTAGGACGTGCACCATGTTCAAGACGTATAAATACCCCATAAAGAGCCCATTATTCTATGCTAAATTTACTCGGAAGAAAAGACGGACACAGAAAGAAGAAGTTCTATACTTCGGCCTCAACTCCAAACTTTCTTTTTTTTCCTGTTTCCAGGCCATCTGTGCCACCTCTAACTCTCTCTCTGTCTCCCTCGCTCACCCTCTTCCTCCGGTCCTCCCTCCTTCACTTGTATGAATGGGATAATTGAGTGTTGAATACGTTTTGAATTCTTCAGAATGGACATTATCTCCTCCTGCATCTGCTCATGCCAGGCCTATTGATCCACAGAGTGTTTACACACAGTCAATTAAACCGCTATAATCCCATTCACTGACAGCAGGCACACACACACACACACACACACACACAAACACACACTCTGGCTACAGATAAACCTGCACTGACCGGACGGCCACAATAGAGACGGATGGGGATATTATATCACTCCCTTCAAGCACACCAGCGCACCATTGAAAGGAGGGAAAGCACACCCCCTGCTTAGAACAGCGAGGAACAGCTGTTGATAAGCTGTTTCGGCCCTTGCTCCTTTCGGCCCGATCCCATTCGTCTGCTTTTGTTGCGGTACACCCCCCTCTAAGTTTCAAACAAGTGTTACAGTCCATGTGCAGTGATGTCTATGGATGAAAGAACAGTGAAATGATCAACGGAGTGGTGGGGGCTTGACGGGAAGAGGGTGAATGCCAGCACCTGACGTCCGCTCAAGCCTGTTTGAGTGCTTATAATCGTATTAGGACGTTTTAATGGGGGGAAGCTAAACAGGCCTCATTAAAGACTACAGATTGGATACTAATAGGCTGTGGCACACGGGGGCCATCAGGGCCAAAGCAGTGGCTATAGGTTCCAAACTCGAAGGGTCTGCCAGGACAGGAGCTACGATTAACGTGTTGAACATCGAACGCTATCTCATTCAATCTACTACAGTCTGATCACATTCAAAATACTATTTCTGTAGAAATTCAGAGAATTGTTAAGGGTCCAAGCTTCCAGAGTTATGCACAACTCACAACTGAGGGTGCAAACCCAAATGACACTACTCCCTGTGTAGTGTACTACGCAAGTCATGTATTGAAATGATGGATTATAAATCGAAACAGAGCTTTAAAATCTGTAATACAACAGCATTTACACACGTTTTCAATGTGTATTCGGTCAAATGTCGGCCATCAGAAAAACTCACAATTTGACTTCATGCAGGTCTTAACCTTGAGTTACTGAAGTCTTCTGATTCATTTTCAATTCCTGAAGTTTTCTGATTTTGATTTCACCCAAGTCTGTTGATTGAATTTGAGCGTTTTGCAATTCTTCATTGTCTTTAAGTTTACTGAAGTTTTCTGCTTGTCTTCTGGCTGAACGTACCCAATTTATCTAACTGAATTTTGACTAAGTCCTCTGGCACACAGAATTAGTGCCCAAGAGAGATTACCTGAGTAACCCACCCCAAGTAACCCATCTTCTGGGAGACTTTGAAATGCCCAAATCCTGAAGAATTTTGCAAAGACTTTGAATAAACCAAATCTTCTGAAAGACTGTGAGATGTCCCCAAGTTTTCTAAGAGACTTTGAGTAATCCCGGTGTTTCAGAGAGACTTTGCAATGCCAAAGTCTTGTATGAGAGTGTTTTGGAGAGACTTTAAAGAACCCGAGTGTGTTGTCGAGATGTTGAGATACCCAAGTCTTTGCGAGAGACCTAAGATAACCAGCTTCCTAACGTTTCTGGAGAGACTTTGAATAACTCAACTCTTCTGAGAGATTTTGAGATCCCCAAGTTTCCCAGTTTTCTGATAGACTTTAAGGAATCTAAGTCTTCTGAGAGATTGAGTACCACTGTTCTATGGCATTGCTCAAAGAAATCTTAGCAATCATTTTGAGCATGTTCGTGGAAAACCTCTTGTAGGGGAAAGATGGAATTTGGTACAATGCCAGATCATCTTTGGTCTGCATTACAAGCACATTGAGAGCCCAACATGACGTTAATGAGGTCCTGCAACCAGTGGCCCCCCCTTTTCTGGTGCTCTATTCCAACAGGACGACGCTCGTCCACATGCTGCTACCGTCTCAAGATCTCGTCTTGAAGACACAGATACTACGCCGTGGTCGGTCTCGTCTCCAGACCTGTCCCTGATTGAAAATGTGTGGGATGATATTGGATGCTCTATCAACACTCCACCCCTACCACACCATCTGCAGAACTGAGTGAGAACATTCAAGCTACATGAGATGGATCATCACAGGACACCATTAGGAACCTCTACACCTCCATGCAGAGACGTCTGGCGTGTTGCGTTAAACCCGACTCCGTACTGAGAGACACCACTTCTGTATGAGTAGGTCAATAAATATTGATCAGATCAGTTTATATTTATAATCAGTTGTTGTTGCTCATAACCTTTATCTTCTGTTTCAACAGCACTGCAATCCCACACTTTCTTTTGAAGGCAACTATTTTTTGTGCACTAAAAATCTATTTTTGCGTTCTGAAGACCTCTTTCTTTGTTTTTTTATATATATATTATTATTTTCCATATTACAGCCTGTAAATCTGTTTTGTATATGTGACTGCAGTTTTGCCCTGACAAATGCTTGTGCACATTTCACTACACAAGTTCTGATGCAACGTCCTCATTGACTGACAATGGCAAAGGAAAAAAAAGCTCAATGGCAGCTCAATGGACAACTCCACTACACTATACAATACACTGGGCCAATGAATAACAAAGAGGGGTTTTTATTACCCGTTACCCTAGCAACCACGACACCTGCCAGCAACCCTAATCCTGAGCTGCATAGACCAGTGTGCCAGCAACTGCAACTTTCACAAGTATCACTCTCGTTATTATTTTACCATCCTGTAATATTCTACTGTTATACACTGTTTCTATATATGCAAATACTACAGACCACCATAGGCTACTAGACTGTACACTTTGTTGCCACCCCTCCTAATGACTGCATTCAGTTACTTTAAGTCGCACCCATTGCTGACACAGATGTGCAAATGCACAAACAGCTTATCTACTCCCTGTAGACAAAAGTACATCTATTGGGCTATAGGGGTATAAAGCCCCCCAGTATTGAGTTGTGAAGCAGTGGAGCAGTGTTCTTGCGAGTGATGGAGCTCCATTCCGTTCTGGGATTGACTTCACTAATGCTCTTGATGCTGATGTAATCAAATCCTCACAGCAATGTAGTAGAAAGCCTGTGGAATTCCAGTGTCTACGCCCAGGGGTCGCTTGCTTTCGTCTGCAACCATCACGTTGCCATAATGATCAGCCAAAGCCAAACCCCAGACTGACTGTCTTGATTGCTGAGAGTGACTCATGTTGAAATGATTCTCTCTCTCTCTCTCTCTCTCTCTCTCTCTCTCTCTCTCTCTCTCTCTCTCTCACACTCACTCACACACTCACACACACACACACACACACACACACACACACACACACACACATACACACACATTCGATTCTTTAGCTTTATTGATATGAGCATATTTAGTTACCAAAGTATCTCAAGAACAAGCAGTAACACATTTAAGATGCCTGAGATTCAATGAACAAGCTTTAAATGATGAAAGATCTGAAGAACATCAACTTCTAAGCCCACGCTTTTTCTCCTGGGAGCCCAAAATCCAATGTTTATGGTGGACTGTGGGCCAACAAGATGAAGCAATTATCTACTGATATTGAACTGATATAGTTTAATGAGTATGCTGATATATACTGATAAAAATGACATTTCAAATTCATCGGCATGTGTGCAAGGTCAGGAACCTGACCACGTGAACTGCAGTCTTTCTGTGGAAAAAGTTAGGAGACCCCCCTACAACTAAAACTAGAATCAGCTGTGAATGATTCCACTATCAGATGATTAGACCAGAGGGCTTTGGAGGAGCCTGTCTACTTTAAACCTCAGACAATAGTTTGGTTTGCTCTTGATTGTTGACCTGAGTGGGAGAGCTGTCTGAGGCCTTGAGATGTAATGTTGTAGGTCTTCAAACAATTAGAAATCAGCCGTTCCAATATCTAAAAAATTATGCACAAGTGGAGAACATTTAAAACAACTGCCAACATGGCCAGATCAGGCCGTCTTAGGACGTTCAGCCCAGAAGCAGACCACATTGTTTATTAAGACGTCCCTAAGAATCCAAAATGATTGTCACAGGACCTACAGGCAGCTCTCGCCACAGCTGATGTCAAAGTGCAGCATCTACCTTCAGAAAGTGACCAAACAAGTTAGATTTTCATGGGAGGTGTTTAAGGAGGATAGAAATATGTTTAGTCAGGTGAGGGGGTGAGGAGGTCCTCATACATCAGCACACCTCACATGCCAGCTTTGGTTCAACTTTGGACTCTCTCCGATTTCCTCACGTCCTCACTTTGTTTTTGGGAGGCTTTTGGAACTTTCTCATGACTTAATAAAGGTTACAACTAAACATGAAATTCTCTCTCTCTCTCTCTCTCTCTCTCTCTCTCTCTCTCTCTCTCTCTGTGAGCTCACTGCTTTAGCTGATTCTTTCCGAGCCAGATAAAACAGTGACTGGAGTTTTTTGACCAACAGAGGATGTAAGAGAAAGAGAACAGGGGTGGGATGTCAAAAAAGCAAACCCTTCAGCCAAGTCAGGTTTAGTTCTTCAGCGTTGCTTTATTTGACGTTGGACCTATTAATTAAATAATTACACACTGCCCTCAAACCGTGTGGAGGTGTTCAGTATCTCTAAAACTGTTTATGTGTGATTTTCAGACTCTAAATCTCTGTTGTCTTAGAACGTGTCCCGAAATACATCAGGTAGAACATCTAACAGCTGTTGCATCAGCTAGAAACAGGGGTTTTGCTCCTACGTTTGTCAGTTTGTTCAGATCATAGTGATGTGCATCATCTTGTTAGCTAATGAGGCGTCTTTGGCCCCTTTGTCTGTCTTCAGTATCAGGATTATATATGTATAAGGCCAAGCCTTATACAGAGACACGTTCATATCCGATACTACCTTCAGGACATAGTCTGGGACTAGGGCTGGTATCGGTTTAGATTTGACTCTTTTGGTCTAGATTGGACGAATCAGCAGTAAGTACCAACAGTACTTGTTTCAGTATGTTACTCTGTCTGTAACACAAAAAAGGACATTTCTGTGGGACATAAAGACAAAGAAGAGACATGCTCGATGTATTACCAATGTCATATAGAGATAGACGGACTGCCATGTGCTGTTAGTGGTAACTTCTAGTTCTGCTGTGTTCTGATACTCACTGTACTGGGCTGAGTGATGTTCTCTCCGTGTAGAACAGGTGTTAAAAATCTTTTAGGTGTTAAAAGTCACCTTCAATTCCTCTAGTTTAGTGGTTCTCAGGCTTAGTCCTGGAGTACCACTGGTCCACAGGCGGGGCTGGACTGGTCATTTATATCAGCAGACTTCGGTCCCCAACCCTATCTGAGATGTATTTGAGCCACGTGTTACAGCAGTGAAAATGCATCTGTTGCTCCAACACATATGTGCCAACTCAAACTCCACCCAGTGCTACCACGTTTTTTCCTCATGCAGCCAAAAACAATCGTCTCCTCAGTATGGACTGACGAAGCTATTTCCTTCCCCTAAGGCCAGAACCATACTCAATGCAAATGCCATCGCCCAGTCAATGGTCTGCAAAAGCATGACCCAGCTGCACAACTCAATGTGTGCTCTTACATTACTGTGACTTTTAAAACCACTTCACGGTGGTCATGCTGGTCATACTGGTTAACTAGCATAGTCCCGATTGTCATGCTGGTCATGCTGATTGATCAGCACGGTCTTGGTAGGCATGCTGGTCATACTGGTCAAGCAGTATACCGAAGCACTCATTCTTGCTGGTTGACTAGGTTGGTTAGGGTGGTCATGCTGGTAGACCAGATGAACCAGCTTGACCAGTTTGAGTTAGGGTGGCTGTTTGTTTGAACAGGGTTATAAAGGGCAAAAATGCTAAAGGTCGTCTCGCGCAGATGGCCGCTGATATACGCCACAGCTTCTTTATATCATTACTTGTTGACTACATTTGCACGTCTGGTGAACTACAGCTAGAAGAGCTCGAAGATGTTGTAAATGACATGTTTGACAAACCACTTTGAAATCCTTTTAACACACTGAGCATTTGAACACACGCCTTTCAGTGACATAAAAGACTGACCTAGCCTCCCTAAGGGCTCTAACAAGATGCTGGCTTGTATTTTAAGAGGCTGATCTAAGGCTCCTTGGCCGCGTCCGGCTTTCCCCTCAGCACTCTTGCGGTTTTCACACTCCTCCAAGAGTGCTTTTCCCCACCGTCGGAAAAGATGGCGCAAAAAGCGCCAGCGTTAATTTGCTGAGCTTGATTGTCGTTCCCTGTTTTTTATGATGCTGTTGAACTGTTGTGGCTGAACGAGTAGCCGACAATGAAACTAACTATAGGCTGCAGTGTCGGTTACCAGCTTTCCAAATAATAATGTGTGTGTGTGTGTGTTTGAGTCTTGTGTATGTGCCTAAAAATAACACATTGTAAAGTGTTCTTAATGCCACTTCTGGGTTTTGCGGGCTTCTGGACAAGTGTTTAAACGATGAAAACACTTCATTGCCTCATGAATGATGTCTGAGGGTGGAACGATCTTGCCAGTGCAGCGATGATAACACTGCTGTCTAGCCACGCAATTTCGATTCCATAAAAGAAAGGCGCTCCCAGTTAGGCGCAGGGGAATCCCCTGAGTCATCTTGAGGGGCCACTTTTACTGGGACCTCTGTAGATGTGTGATTGACTTGATGGAGGATATATATATCCCAAGTCAAGTGAATAACACTGAAGATCTGATTCCACTGTCACCTGTCAAGTTGACGTGATGAAGCAGGATAAGTAATGGTAAGAATCTGACACATTTTGACTAAGAACCGTGAAGGCTGGAGAACTGGTCCCAACATCTCCAAAACATCAGGCAGGTTCCTGGTATGCAGTGGTCAGTACCTATCAAAGGGCTCCAAGGAAGGACAACCTGTGGACTGGCGACAGGGCCATGGGACCCAAGGCTCACTGTATGTAGGAATTTGGTGTTTTCCCCCTGTGTCTTGTGTGGGTTTCCTCATGGTTCTCCAGTGTCCTCCCACATCCCAAAAAACACATGGATGGTGAACTGGCTATACTAAATTGCCCCCGGTGTGGGTGAATGTGTGGCAGCCTGTGATGGGCTGGCGCCCTGTCCAGGGGGTATTCCTGCCTTTGATCTTCTGTAATGTCTTCAGAGGTTTTGTGGAGTCCATGCTTTGATGAGTCAGAGCTGTTCTGGTGGCATGAGGGTGACCAACCTAGTATCACACAGGTGGTTGTTATGTTATGTTCTTAGTCATAACTCCAAAACCACACAGACTACATACTTTCAGCCAAAGGCACAACTGACTACATCCTTGTTTTTGCACTCACTGTCCATTCTATCAGCTCCTCTGTCCACACAGGAGCACTCAGTAGTTCTATAATTACAGTTATAGAACTACATCTGTTTCTCAGACTTTATTCTCCTCCTTTCACCCTGATCTTCAATGATCAGGACCCCACAGGACCACCACAGAGCAGCTATTATGTGGGTGGTGGGTCATTCTCAGCACTGCAGTCACACTGACATGGTGGTGGTGTGTTAGTGTGTGTTGAGCTGGTACGAGTGGATCAGACACAGCAGTGCTGCTGGAGTGTTTAAACCCCTCAGTGTCACTGCTGGACTAAAAACAGTCCTCCAACCAGAAATGTCCAGCCGACAGCGTCCTGTGGGCAGCGTCCTGTGAGCACTGATGAAGGACTAGAGGACGACCAACACAAACTGTGCAGAAACAGATGAGCTTCTGTCTCTGACTTTACATCTACAAGGTGGAGACACTCGGTAGGAGCGCCTGATAGAGTGGACAGTGAGTGGACACAGTGTTTAAACACTCCAGCAGCACTGCTGTGTCTGATCCACTCGTACCAGCAACACACACTAACACACCACCACCACGTCAGTGTGACTGCAGTTTGTGTCTGACTGAGTGCCTGAGTGTATTTTTATGGAACAGCAGTGACTGAAGGCTAATTAGTGCTGTCTGCTACACGTCCGACTAATTACAGCAGAAAGCGATATCACAGCAAACACGGACGAGCGCGTCTCACGGGAGCTTTGTGGAGGGAAAGCTGACAGATTAAACACAAAACTGTCAGCAGTGTCAGACTTCATAACACAGGGTGATGAGTTGGACTGGAGGTTCAGAACAAATGGTTCATTATTAGATATCATATACATATAATCTGGTAATTTTCTTTAATTATTATTATTAATAATTGATAATTATTAATATATATATATAAAAAAAAGACATAATTTACTGGATACATACCAGATTTATATGCATGTCTATGATAAAGTAATAAATAATAATATTAATATTTTACATTATTTTATATTATATTATAATATTATATATATGAATTTGTTATATAATTAGTATAACATTTATTGAACATAAATGATATAACTATTAATAGTAATATTCATTAATTACACAATTAATTACTTGTTAATTAATTTGATCTTATTATTCACATACGCAAAATTCATTCTTCAAGGGTTGTTTAGTAAAGAAAATAGTTCTATATAGAACCATGAACACTTAGAGAAACCTTCACATGAAAAAGCAAGGGTTCTTTGCATTGTGCATTGTGAAAGGGTGCTTCCAATTATGGAGAATGTGCTCTAGAGGGTTCTATGTTGAACCTTTCTGTAAAGGGTTCTTTATAGCACCAACGATTTTTCTATTCTGATGTCAAGCTTCTGAATAGAACCATGAACACTCAAAGAACCCATTGCACGATTAAAGGGTTCTTTGCATTGTGTCCTTATTTTCTTTAGGCTGTTGGAAAATCTGCTGTAGATGGTTCCAAAATGAGTTCTACTATTGTCACGAAGCAGCGCGTTCTCTGAGAACCTTTATTAATGTGAAGAAATTCAGAATAATTCAGTTCAAACCAAGAGTTTGTTTAGAAAATGGTTGTTTACAAATAACACATTTCAAACAACTTTGACAAAAGTTCAAGTTTAAATGTGTTAAAAATGTACTTTAATGGTTTTACTGGGAGTGTGTTCTGTACTGGATTTCAATAGAATGGTTTAAGATGTTTCATACCAACTGAATTTGAATCAGTGTGTTAGAAATACGTAAACTCGCCACCCTGAAGGGTGGCAATGCTGGATGAGTGTGTGTTTGTGTGTGTGTGTGTGTGTGTGTGTGTGTGTGTGTGTGTGTGTGTGTGTGTGTGTGTGTGTGACCAGATTCTTCCATAAACTCACACTGGAGCTGTCAGTGTTTGATCCTCGGCTCAGCAGAAGTTCAGCGGAGACGGAGGGGAGGTGTGTGAAGAGAACACAGGAAACACTGAAGAAATGGAAACACGCTGAAATATGGAGAGATTAACTCACATCTCGAAAAAAGGGAAAAGCTGTGTGAGGTGCGAGAATGCATCCGTAACCACCGCACGTACGAATAGCAAAGGCTGGATCTAAAGGTTGCTCCAAAGTAAGTTCTGCTTTTGTACCGATTAAACCTAAACTTGGGGAAAATAAATGTGTTAAACTTTGCCACCCATTTTTTGTCCCCCCCAGGACTCCCCCCATCACTAGTGAATCAGAAACTAGTATACTGTATATGTGATGTCAGCCACCACCTTGTTTCGAATCTCCACCAGTGCAGCGGCAATGAGCAGCCGATATGTCCTCTGCTCTGATACATCAGCCACCAGGCACCTGAACCAGCCAGCGTCACAGTAGGAGCAGAGCTGGAATTCTTTCCAGGTCCAAAGAATAAGAATCTGCTTATGTCACACGTTTAGCCACAGCAGAGCACTCTTATCACTCTTTGAACCAGGTTACCCACCTCTAAGTAAGAGTGATGTGGCAGAGTGCTGTCTACCCACCCAGAGAGAGTGTGGCCAGTTGTGCTCTCTCAGGCTCTGACTGCTGATGGCTGAACATCATGACCCAGATCCTCTCAGGCCATCGTGTCAGCCCCTTAGTCTGTCAAGGAACTCGATTTTCCATTTTCCTCGTCTCCACAAATGTTACATTCAGTAAATGAGTACTGATTGTGTAGTAACATGTGTTCTATTAGTACTGGAAGTACTGGATGAAGCTCCATCATTCCACTGATGTTCCACTGCTCCATAGCTCAATGCTGGGGGCTTCATAACGCTCCAGTTTGGCATTAGACGTGGTGCCAACCGGTTCATATTTATCTGCTCTAGAGAGTCTTACTCTATCGGCAGTACTTTTCTGTAGGGACTAGACAAGCTCTGTGTGCATTTGCACATCTGTATTAGCAATGAATGCAGCCTAAAGTAGCTGAATGCTTTCATTAGAAGAGATGTCCACAAACATTTGGACCAATAGATCCAAAATGGTTCGGAATAAAGTCATTTTACATCGACTTCCTGTAAAGTTAAAGTTCCAGTGCTTGTTTAATAGTTTATGTATATAATATGTACAGTGTGTGTGTGTGTGTGTGTGTGTGTGTGTCTGTGTGTGTGTTAAACAGCTCCATCTCACCTCAGCAGTTCCGCTCTGTACTCCTCTACTTGTAGAGATGGTGCATGGCACATTGAGCTGAAACCACGCATTGCACCAATGCATGAGAGAATTCAATGTAAAAGTCATCAGACAGGTCGCAATGGGAACGTGTGTGTGTGTGTGTGTGTGTGTGTGTCTGTGTGTGTGTATAAACCTTATGCCGGTTGTAAAACTGCAAGCTTTTTACAGTCCTGTCCTAAATATCAATCATTCATGTCTTATTTTTATGGAATTGTATATTTTTGTAGTAGGAGCCCCCAACTGCCCTTGCAAGAGGTTCTTTACGCAGGTTCGGAAAACATCTCCATTATTCTGGAACACATGCCTCGAGCACTCAGACCCAGCTCCTGCCAGTCCCGCGTCAACACCCCTCCAGAAGTGAAGGCATGGGCAGAGGAAGACAGCGCAGTGAGCTGAGATGCCAGCAGAGCGACTGATGGATCGCCAAAATCCAAGAAATTATGTCACACTTCATGTGTGGATCTTTGATGAAAACCAGTGATCCCCTGAGAGATGCCGGTGGGATTAGTTTACAGAATTGTGTTCTGATGTAGGTGTCTCTGATAGTTACTGTCTGGACTGGAATGGTTACTTCACGAACACCCAATTTGGGACGGCAGTCCCGTAAACGCATGCGTGAGGTCCTGACGGTGTATAGAACTGTATCCCAACTGAGTCCCGGAGCGACGACGGGGTTCTTGGTTCTTGGGACTGGGCCCCTGCTGTACACCAGGTTCGTTCCTTTCCATGACATTCAAACACTTACGTATCCATTTTTTCTCCACGGCGAAATCCTCTCATTAGGGATGCAACAACGAATCCATGACCAAATTATTTGGCAACTAACTTAACAGTTGGTTCATTGGTGACATCATTGTGCATGTAACTTGGGCTCCTTAGGAGCAGTTCGATTTTATCAATCACATAATGTTCATCATAATGTGAGGAAAACATCTTTACTGCCTCTGTTACTTTAATACGTCCCTCAATTTGGACAACACTGTCACATGACCCATATCAAATCCATGAAGAAGGAGATGAACAGAACAGGCGTGTTTTTGAATAATCAAGTTTCTTGCCTTTTATCGTTTCTTCAGTTGCACGAAACAAATTCAAGCTAAATTTAAAAGCTGATGGCAATGTGTTTGTTTTTATTCCAATTTTTCCTTCCCAATTTGGAAATGCCAATTACCCAATCCCATTAGGACCCTCCCCCAGTCACATGCTCCTGACTCAGGGTGAAGACAAGCACACGCCCCCTCCAATGAAGTTTAAGCCATCACCTCTTTTCAAACTGGGCATTGCTGGGCAGCCAACATGCTCTGAGGAAAACTCTGATAAAACACCCACTGGCATTAAACTGGGTGTGCTGGGGGAGAGAGTGCCATCTACCCTCCCAGTTCCTTAAATCAGGGTCTTTTGGGAAGTAATGGTGGTTCTATGGCATCAATGTTGAGAACCTATTGGCGAGTTTATTTTGCGGTGAATCAGGTTTAGTTGGAATAAAGAACTGAATGTATGGTGTGTGTGTGTGTGTGTGTGTGTGTGTGTGTGTGTGTGTGTGTGTGTGTGTGTGTGTGTGTGTGTGCGCGTGTGTGTGTGTGTGTGTGTGTGTGTGTTTTCTCTGCATACAGTGAGATGGTGCTATAGTTTGTGGAGCGTAACGTGAGGATGCTGGATCAGAATTCTCCGCATGCATTTGTTAATGGAGCTTACACACTACAGAGTTTACACTACCCATTACACACACACACACACACACACACACACACACACACACACACACACACACACACACACACACACACAGGATTGCCCAATTCAGTCCAGTCTAATGGACACAAGAGTACACACATGGATGTGCACACATATCCGCACACACAACATTGCCCAATCTGCTCTTTCGGTTAACTACACATGCACACACAAACACACACACGCACACACACACACACACACACACACACACACACACACACACACACACACACACACACAGGTACTGTTCTCCCAAACACATGGTAGGTGAATTTTCTGTGCTAAATTGCCCCCTAGGTGTGAGTGTGTGAGTGAATGGGTGTGTGTGGTGTCTTGGGATGGACTGACATCCTGTCTGGGGCCCATAATTCCGGGTTTACTCCGTAACGGCCATCACCCTGAACATATAAGAGCAGATAAGAAGATGATTTGATGAACGGAGGTCTCTACTGTGTTTTGTTCTTCTTTGCTTCTCTAGACTCATTATAGAGCTGTAAATATAGAACTGTTACATAACAGTATTGACTCATTTGTTTACACTTGTTTACTGGCAAAAGCCTTTCGAAGATAAACTCTTGGGAGTGTTTCCAGCAAACCAGTGTGATAGTCCGAGCTCACGGACACAAAAGGAAACGTGTCGGCTGACAATCAAGAGGCTAATTCTAGTTTAATCAGAGAATGAAAAACATCCAGAACAAGCGCAGCTACCTTACCACATACTGCCCCTAGAGGACCCAGAGAGAACAGCGACTATCCACTACCACTATTACAACAAATGTGTTTGTTAGTTCTTATTACAGAACAACACCAAGCTTTGTGTCAGTGTGTTTCATTCGGTGGTAAAATATCAGGAAGGTAAACAGGCTCGTAAAACAACAGCATCTGAGCATTTTTCATTTCAACCGAAGTCACACATATTATTTATACATCAAACAACTTCAATAACGTGCTACCTTAAATAAAAAGGCAGGTTTTCGTACATACATAAGTATGAAAACAAGCACACACACACACACACACACACACACACACACACACACACACACACAGAACCCCTCACCATGTTTGAATCATATTAAATGAAAAATGTGCCCAGTGAGTGAGAGTCCACGGTCAAACAGAGCCAATGTACTGTGAACATCCGGCTAGTGTGTGTGAAGGTTAGTGTATAGGTGTGTGTGTGTGTGTGTGTGTGTGTGTGTGTGTGTGTGTGTCTATGCGCTTCCCAAAAGCCCAAATGGCTGTACCAGTTTCTGGAGTGATTTTTTATTTATTTTCTCGTTTTCCGCAGCATTTCATAACCTCAATCCCCCCGCTGCAATAAAATCCCCCCTTTAACACTCCACTGCAGGTATGAGGGCCAATCCATATCTGCTCTTTCAGTTTCCTCACACACTTCAAACAAACGGACGAGTAGAAACTAGACTAACTTTACCAAACATTTATAGTGATGATCAGAGCTTCTCAGGTTTCCACTGATATCCTTTTGTTATTGGTTATCCTTTATACCGTAAAACTCCACTGAGTGTTTTCTTGGCAAGATGCAGTTTCCTACATACCTGAACAACACATAACATTAAGATACATCTAGACTTACCTGGATGTTTTTTGAAAATGAGAACTTTTTTTATTCTCTCAATTTTCTATTTTTCCACATAAATTTCAGGTTAAAACTTCATCCTAAAAGTAGAAAAGGAGAACAAAATCAAACAAAAGACACAAAAAACTTACACTTTGCCTTTTATTTATTGAGGAAAATGATTCAATATTACATTTCTGAGCGTATGTGAACCTTTAGTTCAGTGTGAGACAATCAGGGAACTATCACAGTCTGATCTTCACAACACGTGTGTGGACGTAAATAATGGATGGAAAAGGTTACAAAACCATCTCTAAAGAGTTTGGACTCCACCGATCCACAGTCGGACAGATTGTGTACAAATGGAGGAGATTCAAGACCGTTGTTACCCTCCCCAGGAGTGCTCCACCAACAAAGATCACACCAAAACAAGGCGTGTAGAAGTCCACCAGCTCACAAAGGAACACAAGATAACTTCTAAGTAACTAAAGGCGTTTCTCACATTGACCAGTGTTAAATGTTCACGAGTCCACCATCAGGACAACACCGAACAACAGTGGTGAGCAAAGCAGGCTGAAAAGGTTGTTGCTGCCCGCTTGCAGTTTCCTAAAGATCACATGGAGCAGCTAAAAGGCTATTGGAGCAATGTTTTGTGGGGAGACCAAAATAGAGCTGCATTCCAGCATAAAACCTTATGCCATCTGTAAAACATGGTGGTGGTAGTATTATGTCTTTAGGCCTTTACTGTATCTGGACCAGCACTTCTTGCCATCATTGATGGAACAATGAATTCTGAACTATACCAGCAAATTCTAAAGGAGGATTTGTGGATATCTGTCTGTGAGCTGAATCTCGAGAGAATGTGGGTCATGCAGCAAGACACTGACTCTAAGCACACACAAGTTCTACCAAAGAACGATTAAAGAAAACTAGAGTTAATGATTTAGAATTTCAGCTGATGGTAGGAAACTCACCAGCAAAACAGAAAGCTGTTATGTTTTGAGTTCACAAACCACTGTATGATGGTTTCTGCTGGACTGGTGCTGTTTGACCTGCATACCAGTGTACAGAAGCAACATGTGGTGGTTTGTGTATGTAAATAAAATAAACCCATTGTATATTGACCTGTTACTATTTTGATTTTGCTTATATTTGCTTTCTCTTATTTAGGTAAGCTGCTGCTAAGAGAGGTAAGCCAGGCTCTCACCATACCGTGAAGGACTGCTGTGGCATATCTGTGTGTGTGTGTGTGTGTGTGTGTGTGTCTGTGTGCAGGTATGACCTTTTCTAAGCACACTGTGAAGTGCAGCCTGTGTTTGTCGAGAGTAATTAAGGTAATAAGCAGTATTATGGGTTTGTGTCGTATGGAAAGAGATCACGTCTGTCATTTATAATGTGGTGTAATACATACCGCATTTAGTGACCACACAACCCGACTGGTATCTCTCCGCTGAACTCTAGTCACTAAGCAACAGCAGTGGTTCCTTGAATTCTTTGTTCATAAATGCAAAAATAGATGCAATGAAGTGTTGCATATAATAAGCTTTGATTCTGAGCTGGTTGACCAGCATGAATAGCATGGCCAAAGCTGATCAGCCCATATGACCAGCACAACCTAAGTTGGTTGACCAGCATGAACTGCATGACCAAAGCTGGTTGACCAGCATGACCAGCATAACCAAGCATATCAAAAATCAAATGCAGTATAGAGTTTGCTGGTCAAGGACTGGTTTACCAGCTAGGTTACCAGTATATGTATGTTTAGGTCTGAATGACCAGCTATTGTTCCATGTTTACCATCAAAAATCAACATAGACCTAAAAAACAACTGGATTTTTCCAGATGATAGACAACATATATGTCGTATAATGAATTTATTTACTACATATATGTACTAATATGTATTTTTCAATCATTGTATACTTTGATATGTACTGTATGTTCAATCGTCTGCACCGTATTTAGCCTTGATTCAGTCAGCATTTAGTATTGTCATTTAGCATTAGCGTTAGCATTCAGTCAGCGTTTCTTTATAGAACCCTTTATTTCATTGAGCCTTTCAGAAGGATAAAGAACCCAGTGTATTTTGGGTGATGCTAACATTGCCAACAGTATTTCACTGCATTTCTGCACCGACTGTGAAGAAATGCTGTAGTTTGTAGAACAGATACCTGTGTGTACTTTTCTGACCACACCGTTAAATACAGCCCGTGTTTGCAGTGAGTGATTAAGGTTAGCACAGTTAGTATTATCTGTGTTGTCTCTGTACACACTAAGCTGAATGGGTGGTTCGGTAATGATAAGAACTCGTTGGGGACTTTGGTTGTTCTGGACTCTGGTACTTCATAGCAATACCTTTGTATCTGCATTGCAACCCTTATCATAAACCTAGGCTATGACCAAAATGGACCCGTATTAGTTTAAGGGAGCATGTCAGCCATTTTCCTCTGAGGGCCCTTTTCCACCAATGTGGAACGGGTTCTGTTCCAGTTTGCAAACATAATTTTGATTTGTTTGGCACATTTCCACCAACAAAAATTGGTTCCAGAACATGAATAGTTTGTTCGCAGTGGGAACAAAAGATTAGTAGCTTTTTTGTCCTGAACCACAGTGGGCGGGGCTTGTTGTACATGAGCAATGAGATTTACTTTGCACAGTGTCGTCTTCTACATCTTCTTATCGCCAAAAGTCCAACAAATGCTCGCAGGTAGTCTATACACGCTACCATCTACTCACTTCCATTTACTGACCCTGTGCAGCCCCTCTGGTGATGACGTATCCTCTGACATGTCCTCGGTTTCTGGTGTAAATGTGGGATGGTTTGCTAAAAGGCCTAAAAGTGTCCAAACTGAAAAGGGAAATTCGTAATTATAATTATTGTATCTCTCAGTGTAGTAAACATCGTAGCCAAATACGGACCAAAATGCGACTGCGAAGTGAAAACATTTGCCACTAAGCCAATGAGAGTTATGAGTCACTGGATGCACCTTAGCAACCACCTAGCAAAACTTTTGCTACCAAAACCTGCATCACAGCAACAGTGACTCACATATCAAATCATCTTAGTCTTTGAATTTAAACTTTTTTTTAATAATTTATTATTTATACATTTTTTATAATATAATGTAATTTTTGCATTTTTAAATGCTTTTATTCATTAAATCAACTCTGAATATACAAATATACATTTATTGAAAAATATTGAACTACAATAACAAAATAATTAACATCGTAATCATCATCATAATACTAATTATTGTTTTTAGTGGTAGTATTGTTGTCATTGTAATATCTATGATATTATTATTATTATTATTATTATTATTATTATTATTATTATTATTATTATTATTATTATTATTATTATTATAAACTAGATATTGCAAAACCCCAAATTCGTTTCCATTCATTTTAGCTAAGTATAGCGATCATGTAGTGCAGCTTTATGTGGATAGCCAGTGAAATTCCAGTCTTAATAAAGAAAATCAAATTAATTACGACTTTTGGACAAATGTTAAAGAGACTTCTTAACCCACATGTTTGACGTTACCACAGCCGCTCCAGCTGTGTCTGAGATTCCAGTGCTCATCACCGAGCATTCCTTATGGATTAAGGTGGCCTGGATCTTTAGCGTAAAGATGAACATTTCCAGACTTGGGAGAGGTTTGAATGAGTAAGGCCAGTGGTCTGTGTGTGTTCTCTATTTGGAAGCATTGTGTAAATCTAAGAGCAGTGGTATTTCATTCCTCACACACTTGCTGTCCTGTTTGCCAGCAGCTCTCCTAAACTGCGTCGCTCTGATCCTCTCCAGGCCCTGCACGCCCAGGAGCCGGCTCTGCGTTACAGTAAGAGTACTGTCGTCTACCTTTAAAATCAAGGCCATTATTTTTCTTTGAGAATCAGATTTTCACCCAAATATAACTGCAAATATAAATGCACTTCCCTTTGTCCCTCCCCCACCCCGGGTCGAATCCATACCCCCTACCCAGCATGCATTTTGTCAGGGTGGGATGTCTGCTTTTGCGGTGTAGTGCAATATTTTGATGTCTGAAAACATAGATCTGAATTTTCAGTGCACTGTAACAATCCCACAATGAATCGTAATGTACAGTGTTCAAACAATGTACACTATTGGACACTATTGGACACTATTGGACATTATTGGACATAGTGGCAGAATTCATAGTGGGACAGTGCACCACTGTACTGACTGTAATGATGGGAACTACAGAACTACAGTCACACAAAAAAAAAAAGTGTGTGTGTGTGTGTGTGTCTGTCTGTCTGTCTGTCTGTACAGAGAGACTGAGTTGAGTCTGTTTCGTCGTGGTTTAGCTTTGAACACACACAGTGTTTGTGAGTGAGTGGTTGGTGGGACGCTTTCCCAGCCCGAAGAGCAAAACAAGGTTAAAAGACTGGAAATCCTGCCGTCCCACCACGGCCCACCAGCCAAACACTCTCTCCTCCATGACACACTCACATCAGCTTTCCTCTGCTCTTCCTTCTCTTCACCTCTTCCATCCTTCCATTCGTATCCTCCCAACTCTTTCTTTCTCTTCCCTTTCCTTTTGCTCTTCCTCACACGATTCTCGTCTCTGTTTATCTGAGTTACCTTCTCTTCTTTTCTTTTCTTTCTTTCTCCCTTTTTCTTTCCGTTTCATTCTCCTTTTCTAGATTTAGTCAGACCCTTTCACTGCTCTCTCTCTCTCTCTCTCTCTCTCTCTCTCTCTCTCTCTCTCTCTCTCTCTCTCTCTCTCTCTCTCTCTCTCTCTGCAGACAGTGGTGTGTGGAGTGTGATGGGTGCTGTGGGCAGTGGCACAGTCACAGCCAATAGAGCTCTGTGGTCGTTTCTGCTGGATGTTGTTACCCCGACAGTGATGATGAAGGAAAGTAAATTATGGGCGGACCCTGCTGACACTCAGCCTGTCTGGTGGGTTTAAGATTCCATTGCCCTTGAGCCACACTGACGTTTAGGCATGCAGTTAGCGCAGCGCCATTTGGTAGGGTATCACCCTCCATTCTTTTCTAGGAGCATTATCCATGCCACTCCACAATAAACAGCACAACAAACAAGTGAACTTCAGACACCAGGCATGACGTCACCAGGGAAACTGCACCTTTGTTCTCACACCAAAATCACAATAACCAAAAAAAACCTTGGTATGAAATAATCCAAAGAAGAAAAGTGTCGGTCATTCGGTGAAACGCTTGTCTAGTGCATGTAGAGGAGATAAACCTGAACCTAATCGCACCATGCATAATACTAGGCAAGCACTAGAGGAGTATAAAGCCCCAGGTATTGAGCTGCAGAGCAGTAATTCGTATGGATCACTGGGGTGGACATGTTTTGCCC